>CM044016.1:2083780-2112212 GCA_024085815.1 Flaveria linearis | reverse complement strand
ACCAATCCCAGAGAACGACCATGACTAGTGACCCTAACCACGACTTGACAAAGATTTGGGTGGTGATTTACTTTGAAAACTTAAGCCTTTGAGCACACTCTAACCTCTATTTATTTAATTTTTTTTTTATTATTATTTTTTTTTAACATATCCCATCCCCACACTTAAGATTTGCATTGTCCTCAATGCAAGGCGAGATATTTGTTACTTAGAACTAAAAAGGAACAATACGAAAAGAAAACTTGAAAATAAAAGGCTAAAAAAAAAAAAAAAAAAACTAAAAATGAAAAAGAAAAAGAAAAAAAAAAACTAAACGGAAAATAACTCCCCTTGATAACCATGGCACACAATCCTTGTCTAGCAACTGCAAAATCAATCCATAGCCTGCTTGAATATCCACTTCCAATCATTATTCCGGCCGAGCTCCGGCAAAGACTAAATCGTCCAAATACTCGATTTAAACACAGCACGTTCGGACCAAATCATTTCGTGGACCCAATTCGAACTGGAATCCAACATTAAACGCGTTTAATCAGGCAATTTAACAGCTCACAATCTCACTTTATTCTTGGATGCGATTCCAGCTCATAAACACACTCAAACAACAATTAAAATCGAATTAAATCGACCGACACTAACTTTATCCGGTATAAATTGAACTCACCTTCCAATTCATTAGAACACACCACAAACCGAATTCGATTGCACCTCTGTTCGGACCTGCAACTCTATCAACAGCCACCCTCCGAGCCTTCTAACTTGAAATTAACAGAGGGCTTTCGATCATTAGAATCATTTGAAGCTATCTGTGCAATTAATTTGATTTCCATCAAAGTTTGATCATCGTTTGGAATCAAGGTAACGCGACTTGTTCTTGTCTGTTTTTATCATCAACTCAGTTCAAAACAGGTAATTAAACACACGTACATACTCGTTTTTACATGGGGATTAAAAGCGCCAACATTAGTTTGATTAATAACTTCGAATTCGGGTTCAATTTGATCGATTTCATTCTAGGGGTCGTATGGAATTGAGGGAAATGGGTAAAATCAGTTTAAAAACAAATGAAACGGGATTCTGTCACGGCTGGATGCCTGGTTCACTGGTATGTGTGTGGGTGTGCGAATTGGAGATCCCGGGTTCGAACCCCGTTACCTATAACTATTTTTTTATGCTTTTCAAGCTTCATAAATATATAAAAATTCCTAAAAATCATAAAATAAGTTTTTATAAGCTTTCCTTATTTAAAATGTTACATAAATATTTTCTAAAAATTTATTTGGTTTAAAAACCTTAATAATTTTTTATAAATATTTTTTATAAATATTATAAATAATTATTTTATAGAAAATAGACACTATATTGTGTGTAAGTATGAAATAATCATGAAAATCATAGAAATTATACCTCTTATAATTCACAAATTATTTACAAATGTAATTATAGGTTATTAAATATACTTTAATTAATAAAATAAATTAATAAATTATTAATGGTTATACGATATTGTAATCAATGTTAAATAAGTTTTTTTCAAAAGATTACAAAGAATATATACATCTAATTGTGTGCGTGTCGCGTGACAAACCCGAACCGACCGAATCTGACCGAATGTATTTATTCGCAATGAACATATTTAAAAACTTAATTACAATTAATAATAGGTATTGATCGTGTTTGATCGTGCATTGCCTTATCTTTGAAGCTTTTGTTGACTTCATTATCATCTCAATTCAAGGTGAGTTTCACGGCCCCTTTTATGCTTATACAATGTTTCAATCTTTTACAAACATGGGGGAAAAGTATGATCACCGTTTCAATGCTGTACATATACATACAATTTCATACTGGAATCATCGTGATACTATTTTGTGAGTACATGTCTGATGCATACATGGTGTTACTTGTGGATCTCTTACAACCATTAATTCCGGTGTTGGAACCAACGGAGAAGGTATTAGTAGTACTACTGGGTTAACACCCCCACCCTTGACGTATGGTTACTTGTGAGTGCATCACTACTGCCAGGAACATGCCTGGGTGAATATATTCCGACAAGTTTCTTTGTGTACGTCATTAGGTTTGGTTGTATGAAACTCATGTTATGTGATCTGCTTGCTTATAACTGTATGCACGGTATTTCATAACAAACTCTATACAGCATCAATTACATGTTTATAATTCAAACCTGCGAAGCTCACCAACATTATTGTTGACATTTTTGAGCATGTCTTTTCAGGTGATCATAATCAAAGAGGATAGCTAGAGCCGATGCCTTAGCAGAGACCCTCAGATTTCAATAGACTTGCATTAGTATTGTCTATCATTTGTTTTTGTTATGACACTGTGTATGTTGGTTGGATTGGTATCATTGAATTAATAGACTGTGATAGTCGTGGAACTGACTAACCACGACATAAGTCACCCTTGTGTCGGGTAACGTCATGACACGTGGATCTTTGCATTTAATTTGTATCTGTAACTAACCAGGTGTTATGACGATCCCGTCCGTTATATCCTCGTGTTTCCGCTATAAGCGGGGGTGTGGCATCCAAGCAGCTTCCATTGCAGCATCAGATGCTGCAATGTATTCAGATTCAGTGTTTGCATTGTTTGTAACCCAGATCCTCGGGTTCATTCTGAATTCATACCACTGGAGAAGGCAAGTGGGATTTGAGTTTCTATTTTCAAAACACATTCTCTCTCTCTCTCTATACACCTACACTAAATCACTTCATCTCTACAATCTGAATTCATACCACTGGAGAAGGCAAGTGGGATTTGAGTTTCTATTTTCAAAACAACATTCTGAATCATACCACTGGAGAAGGCAAGTAGCAAATAAAGTAAAAGTTTATGAAAAACAGCATGTTTCTCTCCCCAAAAAGAGTATAAGTAAAAGTGTGGCTGTAAACTCACTTGGCAAATAAGTATAAGGATGATGATTATAAATGTTCCAACGCAATCCCTCACAAGGTACTAAGAATATGTATATATATTTAAGTTTACAAGGTTTAAGTTTAATATTAAGTTTAACGAATTGACGGGGATTAGGGTTGAAGTGGAATTTGGGGTTTTTATAAATAAGATTAGTTATCAAAGTCATATATATTTTAATACAATGAAAGAAAACTTAATTAATCCTTTTATGATAATTTATGAATTATAAGAAATTAAATTCTTATAATGATTAATTATAAAATGTAAATAAAATTTTATAATTGACGTAATTAAAAGATAACGTAATGATTTAGTGATTTCAACTATTAAAGTTTATTTTTATAAAATAAACTAATTATAAATTTGTTATTGAAATTTTATATAAAAATTATTAAGGTGTTTAAAGAAATAATTTTACAGAAAATCATTAGATAACTTTTAAAATAAACAAAGTTTATAAAGTTATTTTTATAATTTTTAGGAATTTTTATATATTTTAAAAAGATTGAAAAGCTTTTAAAAAAATGTTAGGGGTGCCGGGGTTGAACCGGGACCTCCTGAATGGCAAGTGAACATGGAACCGGTGGACCAAAGGCATACAGCCACGGTAATCTTGGTTTTCAATTGATTTTATCTCGAATCGATTAAACACCCCCAAATCCTTAGAACCCTAGAATCAATTTCGATTCAATTGATCATCAAATTGATTATGATAACAGAATAAGCTTAGGGCTTTTAATCCCCACATAAATCGAGTGTGTGGGTGTGTTTAATTACCAGAATTGGATTCGAATTGATGAAAAGGCACCAAGAACAGGTCGTGGCTACTTGATGCTCGATCAATGCCCAAACAATGATGATAATCCAATTCCTTGAACAGGAAGTTTCTAATGATGCTAATGAATGAAAGCCCTCTGTTAATTTCAAGTTAGAAGGGCGGAAAGTGGTGTTCGAATAGGTTGCAGGTCGCGGTTGGTGGTGGTGATCGAATGTGGTGTCTGTGTGTGCTTTAGTTGAAATTGAATGGTGCAATCGATTAGAGATAGATAAACGTTCATTTATATTCAAATAATTAGGTGATTATTGGTGTTAGTGGGCGATCGTGGCCAGGTTGTTCGGCCAAAAGTGGAAGGAATCGGGTTGGTTGTCAATCGCACTCAGATTTTTAATTACAGTGGGTCATGTGTTCGAACCATCCATGTGATAATATCGGGTACGTTTGATTTGGTTATAATCGATTGAATTTGGGTGTTTGGCTTCGCTGGAGAAACGGCCGGTGAACAGGGTCGACGGGGGGATGGGGTTGGGTTTTAAGAAATTACACATCCGGTCCCTGTAGTTTCCAAGAGTTATTATTTTATGTCAAAAGCTTTCAAAATAAGTTTTAATATTTGCATTATAGCCCCTTAAACTTTTAAATCCAACTTTATACATGTTATTTACAAAATAGCAATATTATTATTATTAATATTATTATTATGTTATACTAAGGTTTAATTTAGGTCGACTTAATTATAATTATATACTAATAATTAAGATTTTGAACTGATAATAATGTCGAATAACGTTGACAGATAGTAATGAAAATGGAACAGTCTAAACGGTGTTAACCTAAAGTATACGGGTTGTCACATTATCCCCTTGTTGAAGGAATTTTCGTCCCGAAAATTAGAACACTAGGGTCAACAAACGAGTGATGAGCAACTGGTCAGTTATCCAGAACATAGACGCGCTGGGTATTCTGATGGTTTCTTAAGAGATAGGTGTCTGGTCCACGCTTAGAGTTCCATCTAACCGCGTACAATGGGAATTTTGCTACGGTTTAGTGTTTTGACTTCTCGATCCATAATCTCTACTGGTTCTTCAACGAAACGAAGCTGTTCGTTGATTTCCAGTTCTTCTAATGGAACAAGTGATTCATCAGCAAGACACTTCCTTAGGTTTGACACGTGAAACACATTGTGTATTCCACTGAGTTCATCAGGTAAGTTCAGTTGATAAGCCACCGGGCCAACCCGTTTGACAATCTCAAACGGCCCCACGTACCTAGGGTTTAGTTTCCCCCGTTTTCCAAAGCGTATCACACCCTTCCAGGTGAGACTTTCAACAGTACTTTATCACCAACCTGAAACTCCAATGGCTTACGAAGCTTGTCGGCGTAACTCTTTTGTCGATCACGTGCTGCTGCCATATGGTTACGAATTTGCATGATCTTCTCAGTCGTTTCGTGCACAAGTTCAGGTCCTGTAAGTTGGCTTTCTCCTACTTCTGCCCAACAGATAGGTGATCGGTACTTACGTCCATACAGTGCCTCAAATGGAGCTGCCTAGTGTGATAGCTGTTATTATAGGAGAACTCAACCAGTGGTAAATGAGTTTCCCAGATACTACCAAAATCGATCACACAGGCACGCAACATGTCTTCCAGTGTCTGGATTGTACGCTCACTTTGACCATCGGTCTGCGGGTGATACGCAGTAATCATATCCAGCCGCGTTCCCAATGATCGTTGTAATGATTGCCAGAAGTGAGAAGTGAACCGAGCGTCACGATCAGAAATGATAGATATCGGCACGCCATGCCGAGAGACTATTTCCCTTAAATAGATACGTGTCAGCTTCTCCATTCGATCAGTCTCTCGGATTGCCAGAAAACGTGCGGATTTCGTTAACCGATCTACTATAACCCAATGGTATCGCATCCGCTGGGAGTCCTAGGTAACTTTGTGATGAAGTCTATTGAGATCTGGTCCCATTTCACACTGGTATTTCTGGTTGTTGGAGTAAACCGGATGGTTTCTGGTGTTCTACCTTAACCTTGGAACAAGTTAGGCATCTGCTTACGTATGTGGCTATCTCCGCTTTCTTTTTCGGCCACCAGTAAAATTCTTTCAGGTCCTGATACATCTTCTCTAAACCTGGATGGATCGAGTAACGTGACTTATGAGCTTCATCCATTATCAGGTCTCGTAAATTCCCGTACTGTGGTACCCAGATCCGTTTCATAAAATAACGAATTCCATCAGCTTTAATCTCCAACTGTTTCTCCATGCCTCGCATAGATTCTGCTTTCAGATTCTCCGTCTTTAAGGCTTCAGATTGAGCAGCCTGGATTTGTACTGGTAGGTCAGAGTGGATAGTCATTTGCAATGCGCGCACCCGATGAGGCTTTAGGGTTTCCTTACGACTAAGGGCATCGGCTACCACATTAGCCTTACCGGATGGTACTTGATCGCACAGTCATAATCATTGAGTAATTCTAACCACCATCGTTGCCGCTTATTCAGTTCCTTCTGGTCATATATGTGTTGGAGGCTCTTATGATCTGTATAGATCGTGCACTTGGTTCCATATAAGTAGTGCCTCCAGATCTTCAAGGCAAACACTACAGCTCCCAGTTCCAGATCATGCGTTGTGTAGTTCTTCTCATGCACCTTGAGCTGTCTAGATGCATAAGCTATGACTTTGTCTCGTTGCATCAATACACACCCTAGACCCTGGATGGATGCATCACAGTAAACAACAAGTCATCAGTCCCTCCTGGTAAGGCTAGGATTGGTGCGCTGTAGAGTTTGTCTTTAAGCGCCTGAAACGCTGTTTCCTCTTTGCTGCCCCACTTGTAAATTGTTCCCTTATGAGTTAGAGCAGTCAAAGGTTGCGCAAATTTCGAAAATCCTTCGATAAACCTCCAGTAATAGCCTGCCAAACCAAGGAACTGTCACACCTCAGTAGGCGTCTTTGGTGCCGGCCAATCCTTGATTGCTTTAATTTTTGAAGGATCAACATGTATACCATTTTTATTCACTACATGCCCAAGGAATTACACTTCACGCATCCAGAAGTCGCATTTTGAGAACTTCGTGTAAAGCTGTTCATTCCTCAGTAATTCCAGTATGGTTCTCAAATGTTCCTCATGATCTTCCTTATTACGGGAGTAGATCAGTATGTCATCAATAAAGACAATGACAAACTTATCCAAATAAGGTTTGCAGACACGGTTAATGAGGTCCATGAAAACTGCTGGGCATTGGTCAGCCCAAAAGGCATTACAGTGAACTCGTAGTGCCCATAGCGAGTCCGGAACGCAGTCTTGGAGATGTCTTCCTCTCGAACCCTCAACTGATGATAACCCGATCTCAAATCAATATTGGAATAGTAGCTTGATCCTTGCAATTGGTCGAACAAGTCATCGATACGCGGAAGTGGATACTTGTTTTTGATCGTCACCTTGTTCAATTCGCGGTAGTCAATACACATCCTAAAGGTTCCATCTTTCTTTTTAACGAAAAGCACTGGAGCTCCCTAAGGTGAAGAGCTGGGACGTATGAATCCCTTGTCTAACAATTCTTGCAATTGCTTAGACAACTCTTGTAGTTCGTTCGGTGCCAGACGGTATGGCGCCCGAGCGATCGGAGCTGCTCCAGGTGCTAACTCAATCTGAAATTCCACCTGTCTGTGTGGAGGGAGGCCAGGTAGGTCTTTGGGAAATACTTCAGGAAAGTCTCTCACAACTGGAATATCTTCGACTCGCCTTTCATCCGTCTTCGTTTCAGTAACAAGTGCCAATAAGGCAAGGTGTCCTTTCCTGAGACATTTCTGAGCCTTCAAATATGATATGATGCCGACCACCGTGCCCACCTTATCACCTTCCATTGTAAGAATTTCATCATCCGAAATAGGTAACTTGATCAGCTTCTCCTTGTAAATGATCTCAGCACTGTTCTTGGATAACCAATCCATCCCGACCACTACATCGAAGCTACCGAGTGTGACAGGAACAAGATCTATGCAGAAAGCGTGTCCAGATAAGCCTAGCTTACAGTTTCTAAACACTTGGGTTGCTGTTATCGTCCTACCATCGGCTATTTCTATGGTGTACTCAGAAGTCAGGTTAGTAGGTACCATTCCTAGTACTTTGCTAAATTTTATTGATACATAACTTTTATCAGCACCGGAGTCAAATAAAACAGAGGCATAACGTCCATTAATAGAGAATCTACCAGATACTACAGTAGGGTCATTTCGAGCCTCACCTGAGCCTATGATGAAAGCTCTGCCTCTGCCACCGCCACCACCGTTGTTGTTGTCTTTAGGCTTATCAGCAGCACCATTGTTACCATTTCTTTTCAGCTTTGGATATTCCCTTTTAAAGTGACCGGGTTGACCACATTCATAACACCCAGTCTGGTTGTAGGTCTGCTGCTGTTGAGGTGCTTTTCCTAAGAGGTTTACCCTGCAGATTTTAGTAACGTGCCTAAACTTTTCACACCTCTCATAAGTGTTCCTTGTGCATTGTCTAGTATGATGGAACTTACATTTGTTGCACTACGGAAGATTTCCATGATAGCCACCCAAATTCCCCCTGTCATGAGAAGATTGGGTCGGGTTGAACTTCTTATTTGGGTTGATAAGTAAAGGATGAAGATTGCTTCCCACTAGCAGATGGTTCCCATTTCCTCTTATTATCATTGGAACCAGATACAGCACCTCGCGGGGGCAGTTTACCCTGAGTGACAGCCTGGTCAGTCAGCTTGTGGGCCAGTTGGACAGCTTCCTGAATGGTAGCTGGTCTAGCAGTGGTGACCATGCTCTGTATTTCCGGTACTAGTCCATCGATGTATCTTTCAACCTGTTTGTAAGCCGGGTTGACCATAGTGGGACATAAGGTAGCCAACTCGTGGGAACGAGTTGTGTAGGCTTCAACCTCGAAACCCACCATTTTTAAATTCTAGAATTTAGTTTCTAGTTTCTGCACTTCATCTCTGGAACAGTATTCCTCTTTCAGCAAACTATTGAATTCTTCCCAAGTCTTGGCGTTTGCAGCTTCAACACCCAACATCTGGACTTGCGTATTCCACCAGCTCAGTGCAGCACCATCCATGGTACCAGCAGCATATTTCACCCTACTCTCGGCAGGGCAGTTACAAATTTCAAACACCGACTCCAGCTTTTCAAACCAACGGAGCAGTCCCACTGCTCCCTCAGTTCCCCTGAATGGATTAGGTTTGCAGTCCATAAAGGACTTGTAGGTGCAAGCTGGTTGTCCTATGGGATTCCATTGTGGAGGGTGTTGGCTTGCCAACGCTGCAGTAACACTCTGATTGATTATCACCGCCAATTCTGCAGGCGTCATGGAAATGTTACCTCTCCCGCGTCCACGTCCTCTTCCAGACATTCTTTAAATTACCACATACATAAATAAGTAAATATCCAACTAGATATCAGAATTTAAAGCTATCAGTCTCCTGAAAATAACCCCTTTGTCATGGAATGAAAAGGAAAAGAAGTCCAAGAATTTAAAGTAACAGACAAACTAGAGGATCAGTTCGAATTCGAGGGATTAAGACACACGTCATGGTTTGAATTTCATCCGAATTCGAGGTAAGAGTGAGCATTCATACAAGTAGAATTTGAAGGATAGTTTTCACATCAATAGCCATGTTCTATGAAAATTGAAAATTTCTTGCTCACGGTATAGAAACGATGACTTATACCGACTACAATGTTACCACCTGACCAAATTCACCGGACTTAGCATGCACGACAAATTACAATTACTTGTGCACCCGTAATGGTAATTTGCTTTGCATGATCACCCCGGTTCCTCCTATCAGATTAACATATCTTGTCAAGTACAGTGGTCATCAACGATAGAAGTACCAAATATGTATGTATTATATCGGGGTCGATTAATCAAAGTATACGAAAGGATCAGTAGGGTTCAGGAATCGTTGACACGCCAAGGTAACAGTGTTGCAAAAATTGGCTCTAGGTGTCGATTAGTCGGCGACTAATCGCCAATCGGACTTTCACCTTGGCGATTTCACATAATCGGAGCCCCTAATCGGTAATCGGTCAAAATTGGTCAAAATCGGACCAAATCGGACCTAGGCGGTCTTAATCGGCCAAAAATCGACGAAAAAATCAGTGATTCCGGCGACTTTCCGGTAGGGTTCCGGCGAGTTCCGGCGGGATTCCGACGACTTTTCCGGTGACTTTCAAAAATTCCAGGAAAAACTTAGAAAATCCGGCGAAATATGTATATTTATATATAAAACTGAACTCTTTTATTAAAATTACATTCTAAAATGTATGTATTTATATAAAACTAAAAATTATATATGAAAAAACCAATCCGATTAATTCCGATTAATCCCGATTAATCCCGACTAATCCCTAGTCCCTACCTCGCCGCCCGACTAGCGCCTAGCGATTTTTACAACCTTGCAAGGTAATTTGACCCATTTGCCTTAGGGACTTGTGTATTGACCATAGTTTATCACTCATCCCAAAAATCCCCAGGTAAGCATAACTGATCTCACAATGAGATTTATATGATATGCTTGCCTTAGCCCGAAGGTCTTTTGCCAGGAAATCCAGAATACAGGTGTCTATGTGTCACAGGGATATGTTAAAGCAAAAGTTCTCAGGCATCCAAATTTAGTAAGCACAGCTTAGTAATCTATGTGTGTGTAACTAATGCAAATCCAGCTATAGTCTAAAATGTAATGCAAATGAGATACAAAGTTCATTTTAGTTTGCTATAACTAATGCTCTGATACCAATCTGTCACACCCTCAATTTCCGCGAACGGGGTTTTACCGCTAGGCGTGTGACATAACCAGGATCTCAGATAAACATCAGTTACACCAAACGACTCGATAATTACAAATCATATAAGTTGCTTAGTAATAATGAAATAAACCAACCTGTATTTAAGTATTGCGGAAGCGAAAATAGGAAACATTTAACAACGGTTTTGGAACACGCAAACACGCGCCCAATCCATTTGCATTGCATTTTAGACTATAACTGGATTTACTAACAAATCATCGGAAAAGATAATGACTTACAACCATCCTATCATCAAATCATTTACTAACATAACCATTACACATTAACATTATGAACTCAAAACAATTGAAGAAAATACGATGCAAAATCATTAAGCGCTTTACAAATAAACAGATACACATATCCAGAAATCCAAATTCACCTGTTGCCGACTAACTATCACGTCATAGGAATCATCAGAATCATTATAGTAGATAGAGCAGGCTTTACAAATAAACAGATACACATATCCAGAAATCCAGAATCATTTGGCCAGCTCTCTGCACAGCAACAAAGACCAAACTTAGATTGTGAAAATAGTTAACAAAAGCAACATAGTAGATAGAGCAGGCTGGTAAACCAAGAGTGAAAACATAAAACATTCCCTTCACGACACTACCAGCAAGCATGAGTTAGTATGGGAAAACTGGGTGAGGTAACTTCACAACACGCATTAACTCTTTAACAGCTTCCAAAGCTTGCAGCATACACAAAAAGGCACAAAATTTCCCACAGTAAGGATACGATCGATCAGCAGGCAAAGTGTATGAATGTGAGTGACAATAGATTCACCATTACACGTGTTTCAGACACTCATTGCAACTAACACTTAAAAACAAGCCCAAAACATACAAGATTTTCAACTTTCAGACGTAGGTGATTAATATATGTAGTAAAAGTGCTTGTAGTAAAAGTGCTTGTAGTAAAAGTGGTTGGACACATGAACATAGATATCCTATCAAACATGACCAAACAAACCCAATTTGACCCATTCTAATTTTGTAGGCAGCCATGATTTGGGTTCGGCTCTTATAAACAATTTAACATGTCACATTCATCACTTGCAAATCCTATACTAAGCCATTCAATGGGTTAGTAGTTGATTAGGTCTTTAATAATTGAAATTGGTGGTAGGTAATTGTTTTGTTGGCTTAATTTGGTTTAAATCAACAGAAAGTCATTTCTATTTAGTCAAACATACAAGATTTTCAACTTTAAGAAGTAGGTGATTAATATATGTAGTAAAAGTGTTTGTAGTAAAAGTGGTTGGACACATCACCATATGTCTGCAAAGGATGCTAGATCAACTACCTTACACTTGACATAAAAACATGGATTTATGTTTCTTCAAAATTATTTTAGGACACCACCATAATAGTTTTCTGTTGCCTACTTTTCTTTGCAATAAATTAGGACTGCTTTTTAAGGTTTTCTTGTTTGGTTAATTGGATCCACTGCAGTATACAAACCATCAAGATTAGAGGAATGCTATAAAATTAGACGAATCACTTGTACTAAGAATACTCTTTAATATTCATTCTTAAATGTTGATAACACATTTACAAGAAAACACTTAGAGAACAACTCAAACCATGAACAGAAACATTTAAAACAAACAAACAAACAAACCCAGTATATCCCACTCAAGAGCAAAGGAAAAATGAGCACAGAGTCAAAGACGTGGGGAAATTCATCTTGTTTTCTAAGAAATACTTTCTGCACATTGTGCAATACTCAAATCTAACACACACCCATTGCAACTAACACTTAAAAACAATTCCAAAACATACAAGATTTTCAACTTTAAGAAGTTGGTTAATATATGTAGTAAAACTGCATTAGCAAAATTAGAGATCTTTCAAAGCTGATAAAATAAATCAAAGTAGTCAAACAAGTCAATATACTAACCAGATTTGTTCAATTAGAACTGCACAATCAGCCAGCTTTCGTCGTGTTCGAAAGCTTTTATACACTTTTTGCAACTTTGTAGCTGCCTCATGTTTAGGGCTCGATTTGGGTCGGTCTAGGTTAAAAGATTCTTGAGCCCTCATTGTTTGAGAGCTCACAGGCTTTGTTACATCTGGTTCAGAATCATGGCTCTTGAAACTGATTGATTTGTTCAAAGTTTCACCTTCTTGAAAGCCAATGGACAACAAATTGCTTTCCAAATCTGTACAGGCAGCCAAGGGGCACGAAATCGATATACCCATGCAAGTTTAACACAGCCTATGAGTCTTGATAATTCTGTTGAAACAATTTATTAGTTTACAATTAGATTAGACGAATCAAAAGAAAAATTGTATGTATTTTAGTAATTAGTGACAAACTGACAACTAATACCAACAAACAACAAACAATACGTAGCATACATTCATTCACACAAATCTTCAGGATATTATATAAGATCCAACAATCAAACAACTCCAATCAAACCCATTAAACAAATTATCAAGAATTCATCAAACATCAGCACTAATCAAACCAAGAAATCAATGACCCACTGGCGCATTTGATCGAACACCTTATGGGCATGATCAAAAACATAGTTACCTAATTCGCGGTACGCTCCGGTACGGGTACGAGGTACGGGTACGTAATTCGCTAGATGTGTCGTATTCGGTACGGTGGGGGGTAGGTTCATTTCGGTACGAATCGGTACGGTGTACCATGGTGTCCGGTATGGTGTGCCAAAATATAAACATAAATAACCAAATTCATTAATAACCAAATAACCAAATACCAAACATGAAATTCAAAATACAAAAAAAACATAAACTATCATCTCCTTGAGATGATATTTTCTTGCCAAAAAGCCATTTAGAAACAGAAGTACAGAACGATGGTACAGATTTAGAAACAGCAGTAAGTTTGAAACTTTGAATCTATGTGAAAATTGAAGAACGATGGTACAGATTTATAATTGTTCATTGTAATTGTAAGCAATTGCAATCAATTGCAATCAATTGCAATCAATTGTAATTGATGCAATTGTAATCAATTCCGTTTTTGGAAATCGATTTTGCAGGAGCGGAAGTCGGCAGGCGCGACTTCCCGCCCAGTTGAACCGCCTTGCATTGATTGTGAATTCCGTACCATTAATTAGGTTTTTCGAACCAATTCAGGTATTAAAATCGAGCGGAACATTCTTAATTTGAAGTTGGAACACCGAATTTCTAGTTAGCAATCGCGATTTCGCCGGAATTTGTGTCGACCAAATTCCCGTACCGAACCGCCGTACCGGAGCGTTTGGGTACGGTATGTATTCCGTTCCGGTACAAACCGTACCAATACATGGATCGCGGTTCCTCCACCGTTTTCCGTAACTATGATCAAAAACAGTAAAAACTACAATAAAGACTCAAAATGTAAGGCCCGGCTCACCGGGCACCTTACTGTTGGTTCTTCATCACATAAAACATACATTTAATACATGATCATGAATTACGCAGCGGAATTAATAAAATATATACATTCTCATTCATTCATAAAAGCTTTTACATCATTGCCTTGGTTACAAAAATACAAGCTTTTCCTTACATTGCTTAACTATACTATGATTGCTGCTGATGCATATTCCACAGCAATCATAGGGTCATACAGCGACCTCTACCGAAAGAAAATGATAAATAGAAAATATAATCTTCTTCGTAAAGAAGATATTATGTTCAAAAATATATTTTTCTTCATAAAGAAGATTTCTTAAATAATCCTATTTATCAGGATTATCAAGAAATCTTCCACTTGCATGCAACATAATGTGTTGCGCGCATTACGGGCCCACAACACATGATGTGGCTGCATAATCAAAAAGTGAATGCCATCCCAAAAGAGCTGAGTAGCCGCCTCGTGCCATCCTCAGCAACACTACCTGCGAACTGGAAAACACATAAAAGTCAGCGTTGCTGAGTGAGTTCTAGTTTTATAATAAAACATACTTTCATTCTCATTAACTGCTCTTTCATACATGTGTTCACACATCATACGTACACGTAGATAATATTATTATTATCTCATCATTCATTACTTACTTTCATTCGTGTACACTTCATCATTCTCATTTACTTTCATACATACATACTTCACGTACATTCATACGTACTTTACTTTCATTCATGCATACTTCTTGTACTTTCATTCGAACTTTACTTTCATTCTTATATTCATTACTTACGTTCGAACATTCATTACATTCATTCTTACTTTCGTTACTTTCGTTCGAACGTTCATTACATTCATTCTTACTTTCGTTACTTTCGTTCGAACGTTCATTACATTCGGTGACATGTACCATACCCCGTTCATCATACATACTACTGGTGCTGGACCTGTGATGGTTAGCCACGAACGTTGTGCACAAATGCTGATCCAGTCACCTGGGGTAGGTACTTGCACCACTTATCTTTTCACTTTACTTCTACATACGTTAGCCGAGTCTCTTGCAGTGCGTGACTGCTCACCGCAGTGACAATCTTATGATTGCCTGCTAACCGAGTCTCTTGCAACACGAAGTTGCTCACCTCATTATCATTCTAACATACGTTAGCCGAGTCTGTAGCAGTGCGCGACTGCTCACCTCAGTGACAATCTTATGATTGCCTGCTAACCGAGTCTCTTGCAACACGAAGTCGCTCACCTCATTATCAATCTCAATGATTGACCCGATGTACATCCTTCGGGGTAGCTAACCCGTACACCGTTGAGCTAACACCTACCAGGGGTGTGCACCTCCTTCATTTTTGCTTGCAAGCCTTTCTTACTCTCTTTCATTAATGCATGCATTCATTCATCATGTTCCTTCTTTCATTATGTTTACTTTACGTTCTTAATTCATTTGCTTCTTTCGTTCATTCATTCACGTAAAGTTATTAAAGATAAAACACATATACATAAGGAACATACATACTTACATATCATCAGTATTCACCATTTATCATGGCAACATCATACTAACGTACATACATCATACTAGCATACTCACATCATACTAGCATACATGCATCATACACATAACATTCATTCATCACCATACAAGGCATCATACATATATGGTATACTGCAGGTATACCTGTGCAACATCATCATCATCCACAACTTAAACGTCAACTCGTATAACCCTCGGGAATCTCCTAGGTCAAAGCCTATCTTACTCACTTTAAGTTCCCAGATATCAGAATTCTGCTTAAGTGTTTACCCGCATTTCCTCTCTGATTCATCCGCATTACTTGGCCATCCGCATTGGTCAATGCGGATGAAGAAGTGCCTTAACCGCATTTCCATACTGTCCGCATTAGACAATGCGGCTGAGGGAATGCCTTAACCGTATTTCTTAACTACCCGCATTGGTTAATGCGGCTGAAGAATGCCTTGATCGCATTTCCATATTCTACCCGCATTAGTTAATGCGAATGAAGGATGCCTTGGCTATTCTCCCCAACTTGCCCGCATTAGGTCAATGCGGCTGAGAAAATGCCTTGGTTGCATTTACTTAGTCATCCGCATTAGTTAATGCGGTTGTATTAATATGACCTGCAACTCAACCTGTGCCCTTTTCCATAACCCCTTCATCATCATATCGCCCCCATTAGCACAGATTCATCATACCATCTACTTAAAACAGGCTGCACATCATGCACATCATAGAAAAGACTCCTAAAACATACATCAACAGTACGCACACGAACAACATGCTGAAATTCATAAGTCTGCACTAGAAATCCTATATACGGTAAGCATGGCAACCTGAGCAGTCCATACACACACATACTCGTACATACATACATGAATTAAGCACTCAAGCTCGAAAACAGTTGTACAATGTGTTCCAGCCCCAAAATCATTCAAAAACGTGTAAAACAGGGGTCTTAGAACTCACCTTGTGTTGCTGGGTATGACTCCTTCGAAATCAGTAGCCGTGGAACCCAGTACCTCGAACTCGTCTTCCTCTTCTTCTTGTTCTTCCTTCAATTCCCGTGGTCTGCTCTTTCTCTCTCTAGAACACTTCGAAGATTTGGGGTTGTGAGTAAAGAAAAGGAAAGTGGGCAGCCATCCCTATGTATATCAGATATTTCTCTTTTCTTTGTACTTTTACACAAAACCCCCTTCTACTTTCTCTTTCTTTTCCTTTTTCCTCCAAAATTCTTTCTTTTCTTTTCTTCTTATTATTTCCCTTTGTCTAATCAAAATTGCGGGTGTTACAAGTCCACCCCCCTTATTCTAGGTTTCGTCCCTGAAACCTGTCATTCCTCGAACAGTCGTGGGTAATGCTGCCTCATTTCTTCTTCAGTTTCCCACGTCGACTCGGATCCCTTCCTGTGCCGCCACTGTACACGCACAAGGGGAACCACTTTATTTCTCAACCTCTTTTCTTTGCGATCTATGATCGCCACTGGTTGCTCTACATAATTGAGCTTTTCGTCTACCTCTATATCATCCAGTGGAACGACCATGTCTTCGTCCGCCAAACATTTCCTCAGATGAGACACGTGGAAAGTCGGGTGGATTCCACTTAGTTCATCTGGCAGATCCAACCTATAAGCCACCTCCCCCACTCGAGCAACAATTCGGAAAGGGCCTATATACCGCGGACTCAACTTACCCCGCTTCCGGAATCGAATGATCCCTTTCCAATGTGAGACCTTCAACATAACCCGGTCTCCCACTTGGAACTCAATTGGCCTGCGTCGTTTGTCGGCATACGATTTCTGTCGGTCTTTGGCAGCTTTCATATACGCTTTAATTCTTTCGAGCTTTTCAGTCGTAGCCTCTACCACTTCGACGCTTCCCAATTCTTTCTGACCAATTTCACCCCAACAGACGGGGGTCCTGCATCTTCTACCGTATAACATCTCGTAGGGTGGCATGCCAATACTAGCATGATAACTGTTGTTGTACGAGAACTCAGCTAACGGTAGATGGTCATCCCAACTTCCTCCGTAATCAATAACACACGCCCGAAGCATGTCCTCCAAGGTCTGAATGGTCCTTTCTGACTGACCATCAGTTTGAGGATGATAAGCCGTGCTAATATGCAACCTCGTTCCCATGGCATCGTGGAATTTCTTCCAGAATTTGGATGTAAACCGTGTGTCGCGATCAGATACAATCGACACCGGTACACCGTGACGAGTCACAATCTCTTTGATGAAAAGATCAGCTAACTTCTCGGACGAATATGTCTCCCGCATCGGTAAGAAGTGAGCACTCTTCGTCAATCGATCCACAATCACCCAGATCGTATCATACCCTTTCGGGGTACGTGGCAGCTTTGTGATAAAATCCATGGTGATGTGTTCCCACTTCCATTCCGGTATGTCCAACGGCTGAATCTTTCCATACGGCTTCTGGTGCTCCGCCTTCACTTGCAGACACGTGAGGCATTTACTCACATACTCCACCACATCACGTTTCATACCCGGCCACCAATAATCTTTCTTCATATCTTGGTACATCTTGGTGGCACCGGGATGAATGGAGTATCGAGACTTATGAGCTTCATCCATAATCTTCATTCGTAGATCCCCGAGACGAGGAATCCACATACGCCCAAACCGGGTTTTAACGCCCGTCGTGCTTTCTACTAGCTCCGCTACCAGTCCTCTCATTCGTTCAGAGTTAAGATGTTCATCTTTCAATGCTTCATCCTGGAACTCTCTGACTTGTTTCATCATGTTTGAGGTCATGATTAGTTGGTACGCTTTCACCCGAATCGGCTCGGGCCTCTCTTTTCGGCTAAGGGCATCAGCCACTACGTTAGCTTTGCCCGGGTGGTAATGGATTTCACAATCGTAGTCTTTTATTAGTTCCAACCACCATCTCTGCCTCATATTCAGATCTTTCTGCTCGAAGAAGTACTTCAAGCTTTTGTGGTCCGTGAAGATGGTGCACTTCGTCCCATACAGGTAGTGCCGCCAGATTTTCAACGCGAAAACCACAGCTGCGAGCTCCAAGTCATGAGTAGGGTAATTAACCTCATGAACTTTCAGCTGCCGGGATGCATAAGCTATCACCTTTCCCCTCTGCATCAATACACATCCCAACCCCGAGTAGGAGGCATCAGAATAAACCACCAAATCTTCACTCCCTTCGGTAATGCCAATACTGGAGCTTGGGTCAGTCTCGTCTTCAGTTCTTCAAACGCTTTCTCCTGAGCTTGACCCCATACAAATTTCACATCCTTCCGGGTCAACTTCGTCAGTGGAGAAGCAATTTTGGAAAAGTCTTGGATAACCTTCGGTAGTAGCCCGCCAAGCCCAAGAAACTACGGATCTCGGATGGCGTTTTCGGAGACTTCCATTGCATCACTGCTTCCAGTTTCGCCGGATCGACCGTAATCCCATCCGGATTTACCACGTGACCCAAGAATTGAACTTCACGCAACCAGAACGCGCACTTGGAGAATTTAGCATACAACTTCTCCCTTCTCAACGTCTCCAGCACTTCGCGAATGTGACCGGCATGCTCAGTCTCACTCTTTGAATAAATCAGGATATCATCAATGAATACAATCACTGATTTATCCAACATCGGCCGGCACACCCTATTCATCAGGTCCATAAAAGCAGCTGGCGCGTTGGTCAAACCAAATGACATAACGAGGAACTCATAATGACCGTAACGCGTACGAAAAGCTGTTTTAGGGATATCCTGTTCCTTCACCTTCAGTTGATGGTAACCTGATCGAAGATCTATACGTGAAAACCAACTAGCACCTTGAAGTTGGTCAAACAAGTCATCGATCCTTGGCAAGGGGTATCTGTTCTTCACTGTCAGCTTATTCAACTCACGGTAGTCGATGCACATCCTCATGCTACCGTCCTTCTTCTTTACAAACAGGACCGGAGCACCCCAAGGTGAGATACTCGGTCTAATAAACCCTTTATCCAGTAGCTCTTGTAACTGTTCCATCAACTCTTTCATCTCTGTCGGGGCCAATCGGTATGGTGCCTTGGCAACAGGTTGGGCGCCTGGTACTAAATCAATCTGGAACTCGATCTCTCTGTCAGGTGGCAATCCCGATAAGTCTTCCGGGAACACGTCTGGGAACTCACACACAACCGGAACATCAGACGGTTGTGGTGCTGGCTTCTCTACATCTTTCACATAACATAAATAGGCGTTACATCCACGCCTCATACATTTCCCCGCCACTGCCATTGAGATCACTTTCGGAATCGTAGTAACCCGATCCCCATAAACTGTCACTGGACTACCGTCAGGCGCTGTCAAACTGATCATCTTCTTGCGACACACAATGTTCGCCTCGAAATCTGCCAACCAATCCATTCCAAGCACCAAATCGAAACCACCTAACGTCATCGCAAAGGGTTTAACTGGGAATTTGTGACCCTCCAGTTCTACATCGCAACCCTCAATTACCTCAGAAATCCTGGTGGTTTTACCTATAGCAGTCTCTACATCAAACGGTACATCCACACGTCTACTACTAACGGGCAATTTGGCACAAAAAGCAACAGAAATGAAACTCCTACTGGCACCGGAATCAAATAATACAGAGGCTAAAGTTTGGTTCACCAGAAACGTACCGGACACTACATCAGGGTCCGTCCTCGCCTCTTCCTGCGTCATCGTGAATGCTCTGGCGCTCGCTTTCGACCCTTCACCCCTGTCTTCTTCATGCCGGAACCCTCAGATCTCGGCTTCTTGCAGTCTTTATTCATATGACCACTTTCCCCGCAGTTAAAGCATCTCATTCCTTTACATTCTTTGGCCATATGACCGGGCTTTCCACACTTGAAACATACATTCAGCCCCCATCTGCACTCACCACCGTGCTCTCGCCCACACTTCCCACACTTCCTCGACCCTGCACTTGTCACGACCACACGACGATCATCAACCCGTGCCTTCTTACTACTTGTCGAAGTATCACCCCGACCAAACCTCTTTCCCTGCCACTTCCTCTCATCACTTCCCTTCTTACTGCCCTCAGATTTCACCATCGCAGCCCGTTCATCGTACAACCTCCCAGCTAAATCCACCGCCGACCTGAAAGTACTTGGTCGGGCGGAAATCAAGTGCCAACGAATTTCGGCTGGCAACCCCTGAATATACCGGTTAATCTTGCGAGACACCGGCGTCACTTGCTCTGGCACCAACCGTGCCATGTCGTTGAACCTGGTCGTGTATTGTTGGTGGGTCATCGTTCCCGCTTCCAACTGCAGGAACTCTCTCTCAACTCTGTCCATCTCTCGACGAGGACTAAACTCCTCGATCACCATCCTCTTCAACTCAGACCACTTCAATTTCCCAATGGCCCTGCTACCCTCGGCCTGGACAATATTGTCCCACCAGCACAATGCCGTCCCCGTAAACGAGTGGGTAGCAAACTTTACCTTCTTATCCTCCTGGCAGTCACTGATATCCAGGACCGCCTCCATCTCCCTCACCCATTGGTGAGCATCAGCAGCCGTACCCGAACCATCAAAAGTCGGAGGCTTGCACCTCATAAATTTCCCGTAGTCACAACCCCGGGCTGTCCCCCTAAACTGTTCTTCCTCCTCTTCCTCTTCGTCATCGGACAATACCGTTTCTGCCTCTGTCTGTTGCTGCCTACCGGAGGACCGTCTCCTCCCTCGTCTATCCTCCTCTCGTACTGCCTTTATCGCTTCGGTCATTACAGTCGGTAAGATCGTCTGCATAACCTGATGCACTTCCTCAATCACTGCCTCTTTTACCGAGGCTCTCAACTTGGCGCTTTCGTCCGTCTCTTCCTGGTGAGGAATCTCGTTCTCCTCACGAACTACTTTCTCTTTCCTAAGTCTCCCTCGTGTGATACGCGGCTCATCACCACGTTCACCATCACGGGAAGCATCAGATGATCTATCACCGACCATCTTCTATCACACTGAAAGATTAAAACACCAACACGGTCATTCAAGGAAATAGCTCAGTTTATGTTAAGTACAGTAAGTCCCTAATTACAGTGGCCAGTTGTGATTAGCCACTTACTCTACTCTTCGTACCCCGAGCATCACCTATCCTGACTACATTAGTATCTCAGTCTAACAGCACACATCATTCACATAACAAGCGCACATAATACTAGTTAATCTTTAAGAAAATACCTGATGGCACGCGACTACTCAGATGGCATTCTCATTCTCCCTGTCCCATTCTCAGTTTAAGTTTAGGTTTATTATAAAATTTACCCATTTTACTTAAACTTTTGCTCTGATACCAACTTGTAAGGCCCCGCTCACCGGGCACCTTACTGTTGGTTCTTCATCACATAAAACATACATTTAATACATGATCATGAAATACGCAGCGGAATTAATAAAATATATACATTCTCATTCATTCATAAAAGCTTTTACATCATTGCCTTGGTTACAAAAATACAAGCTTTTCCTTACATTGCTTAACTATACTATGATTGCTGCTGATGCATATTCCACAGCAATCATAGGGTCATACAGCGACCTCTACCGAAAGAAATGATAAATAGAAAATATAATCTTCTTCGTAAAGAAGATATTATGTTCAAAAATATATTTTTCTTCATAAAGAAGATTTCTTAAATAATCCTATTTATCAGGATTATCAAGAAATCTTCCACTTGCATGCAACATAATGTGTTGCGCGCATTACGGGCCCACAACACATGATGTGGCTGCATAATCAAAAAGTGAATGCCATCCCAAAAGAGCTGAGTAGCCGCCTCGTGCCATCCTCAGCAACACTACCTGCGAACTGGAAAACACATAAAAGTCAGCGTTGCTGAGTGAGTTCTAGTTTTATAATAAAACATACTTTCATTCTCATTAACTGCTCTTTCATACATGTGTTCACACATCATACGTACACGTAGATAATATTATTATTATCTCATCATTCATTACTTACTTTCATTCGTGTACACTTCATCATTCTTATTTACTTTCATACATACATACTTCACGTACATTCATACGTACTTTACTTTCATTCATGCATACTTCTTGTACTTTCATTCGAACTTTACTTTCATTCTTATATTCATTACTTACGTTCGAACATTCATTACATTCATTCTTACTTTCGTTACTTTCGTTCGAACGTTCATTACATTCATTCTTACTTTCGTTACTTTCGTTCGAACGTTCATTACATTCGGTGACATGTACCATACCCCGTTCATCATACATACTACTGGTGCTGGACCTGTGGTGGTTAGCCACGAACGTTGTGCACAAATGCTGATCCAGTCACCTGGGGTAGGTACTTGCACCACTTATCTTTTCACTTTACTTCTACATACGTTAGCCGAGTCTCTTGCAGTGCGTGACTGCTCACCGCAGTGACAATCTTATGATTGCCTGCTAACCGAGTCTCTTGCAACACGAAGTTGCACACCTCATTATCATTCTAACATACGTTAGCCGAGTCTGTTGCAGTGCGCGACTGCTCACCTCAGTGACAATCTTATGATTGCCTGCTAACCGAGTCTCTTGCAACACGAAGTCGCTCACCTCATTATCAATCTCAATGATTGACCCGATGTACATCCTTCGGGTAGCTAACCCGTACACCGTTGAGCTAACACCTGCCAGGGGTGTGCACCTCCTTCATTTTTGCTTGCAAGCCTTTCTTACTCTCTTTCATTAATGCATGCATTCATTCATCATGTTCCTTCTTTCATTATCTTTTACTTTACGTTCTTAATTCATTTGCTTCTTTCGTTCATTCATTCACGTAAAGTTATTAAAGATAAAACACATATACATAAGGAACATACATACTTACATATCATCAGTATTCACCATTTATCATGGCAACATCATACTAACGTACATACATCATACTAGCATACTCACATCATACTAGCATACATGCATCATACACATAACATTCATTCATCACCATACAAGGCATCATACATATATGGTATACTGCAGGTATACCTGTGCAACATCATCATCATCCACAACTTAAATGTCAACTCGTATAACCCTCGGGAATCTCCTAGGTCAAAGCCTATCTTACTCACTTTAAGTTCTCGGATATCAGACTTCTGCTTAAGTGTTTACCCGCATTTCCTCTCTGATTCATCCGTATTTCTTGGCCATCCGCATTGGTCAATGCGGATGAAGAAGTGCCTTAACCGCATTTCCATACTGTCCGCATTAGACAACGCGGCTGAGGGAATGCCTTAACCGTATTTCTTAACTACCCGCATTGGTTAATGCGGCTGAAGAATGCCTTGATCGCATTTCCATATTCTACCCGCATTAGTTAATGCGAATGAAGGATGCCTTGGCTATTCTCCCCAACTTGCCCGCATTAGGTCAATGCGGCTGAGAAAATGCCTTGGTTGCATTTACTTAGTCATCCGCATTAGTTAATGCGGTTGTATTAATATGACCTGCAACTCAACCTGTGCCCTTTTCCATAACCCCTTCATCATCATATCGCCCCCATTAGCACAGATTCATCATACCATCTACTTAAAACAGGCTGCACATCATGCACATCATAGAAAAGACTCCTAAAACATACATCAACAGTACGCACACGAACAACATGCTGAAATTCATAAGTCTGCACTAGAAATCCTATATACGGTAAGCATGGCAACCTGAGCAGTCCATACACACACATACTCGTACATACATACATGAATTAAGCACTCAAGCTCGAAAACAGTTGTACAATGTGTTCCAGCCCCAAAATCATTCAAAAACATGTAAAACAGGGGTCTTAGAACTCACCTTGTGTTGCTGGGTATGACTCCTTCGAAATCAGTAGCCGTGGAACCCAGTACCTCGAACTCGTCTTCCTCTTCTTCTTGTTCTTCCTTCAATTCCCGTGGTCTGCTCTTTCTCTCTCTAGAACACTTCGAAGATTTGGGGTTGTGAGTAAAGAAAAGGAAAGTGGGCAGCCATCCCTATGTATATCAGATATTTCTCTTTTCTTTGTACTTTTACACAAAACCCCTTCTACTTTTTCTTTCTTTTCCTTTTCCTCCAAAATTCTTTCTTTTCTTTTCTTCTTATTATTTCCCTTTGTCTAATCAAAATTGCGGGTGTTACACAAAACCATGTATCATAATCCAAGAAAGACCACAAAAAAATGATTCTTTTTCATTTAATGGTAAAAAGAACATTATTAATGTTCATGTAAATATACAACTTTTCAAACTTATATCTATACACTATACAGAACTATATACATGATTTCACCTTTAAACTACAAAAGAATAGGAATGTGAAAAGCCAAGAACAATGGTCCAAAGACTCAAAACACATGATAATTAACATGACCTGATCCACTAAATATTGTCATTAACCAATATGATTACAGAGGAAAAGCTAAATAATAGTTGAATACCAAAAAAGAGCTCAAGCAACAGCACCAAAATTCAACCCTGCCTAACAATAGCAAAAACAAAAGGCCTCTCATTAATACATTTAAAATACTTCACAATGAACAATAACCTAAAATCATAATAAAATAAACTATGGGCAAAAACATAGAAACCACAAACGGCAACCTCAAGCAGAAATTGAGCGACCATACAAACAGCACGTCAAAATTTGGCAAGCACAAAGCAGATTAGATCATGTTCGGAAGCAAAACGCTGAAGTTTGATCGAAGACTCTTGACTGTAGTTAACTTGGAACCTGAAGGTTGGTCAGTAAAACACTTAACCAATGATTAGATCATGTCATAAACGTCTTGATCCTTGCTATAAAGCAGCTCTTTGTTAGACAAATCAAATGACTGTAATTTGAAACTTAGGTTTATTTTACTCTATTACCTATTAGTAGAAGGGAATTGAAGATGTAAAGTGGGTGAAAGGAAGTACCTTCGACGAATCTTCAAGATCTAAAGAATGCAGAGAGGAAATTCAAGTAGGATTTTGGAGGGTGAGATGACAGCATCGTCGCCGGAGTCTTCTCCAAAGGCATTATTTTGGTCAAATACGGACGTTGGGGTGGTACCATAGGGATGAGAAACCCTAAAAGATTGCAAGTGATCAGCGATGAACTTTTATAATCTATGATAAGGTTTTTGCCCTTCAATCATATTAGGAACCACCAGCCACCTCCGTTGTTCTACCTTTACCGGTCGCCATGATAACAGAATCCCCTTATGCATCGTCGCCCTCTCGACCCCTTGCAACAAAACCCTAACCGTCGCCCTCTCGACCACTTGCAACCACCGGTCGCACTCTTCCTCAACAACCCTAGCCCCCTGCTGTGAGCGTGAGCGTGAGTTCGATTTTGAAACTGGATTTGAAAGCACCTCACCTTGTTTTGAGGGGGAAAATTTTGTGTGTGGATGTTTTCAAGCTTCAAGGGTTGTAATGTGTGCTAAAAGAGTTGTACAACTCTTAATTTTAAGAGATTTTGGTCAAATGGCCATTTTGCCCTTCTCATTTGCTTATATATATAGTATAGATATATATATATATATATATATATAGTAATTACCAACTTGATTATGTATCATGGGTTGTATCATGTGCTTAATGGGTTGTATTAACCTTTTGTCTTTTTATTTAATATTTAACTTTTTGATTTTAACCTCATATTTTTACATATTTAACAATTTACATCTCAAGTTCATCTATGGTTACATTTTATAGCATATATTTATTTATTTCTGAGCCACTCATTTTTTTTCTCTTATAAGTACTAGTATCTAATGTTTTATAAATTTTTGAATATTCAGTTGCAATTTTCTTATTTCTTTCTATGTTTTGGTGCATCTTTAATAAAAAAAATTGTACGTCATAATGTTTAAGTTATTCAAGCATAATCGTACAACTTGTCAAGACTACTTCAAATTTTCAACTTTAGTATACTTTCTTCCCTTTTCTACAATCTTTAAAGTATAACATTTAATAAATTCGAACTTTTACAAACTTATTTTCATCAATGAATTTTTTCTGTTGTGATGTGTTGAATTTAATCAACGTCCGATGTGAATTTTTTTAAGACGTTTAGTCACATAAAGTTTCGATTATTATCAGTAGTCTTGTTGTAATGCACGAGTTTGCGACTTCTTTGATTTTTTAATATAAAATTTCGAATTTTATCAACGATGTTTAAGTTTTGTTTTTAGTTTATCAATATCTATGTTAGATCCGTGGAAACGGGCTCCCCACAAATGTGGGGGAAAGACCGCGTACATCTTACCTTAAATGGGACAGACCCTCCCTGGACCCTGCGAAAACGCGGGAGCTCTTTGCAGCATCAGGTACGCCCAATATCTATGTTATCAATATCCCCTTCAAAGCGCCGGTTTGTGGCAACATTACAAAGTTAGTTTGTCAAGGTTTCATGCTCACCTTACAACATGTTGTTTAATTGTCTTTCTCATATAAAATTCTGAATGCTATTAAAAATGTCCATGTTAGGTTTTCCATAATTTTAACCATTTGTCACAATGCGTGAGTAGTTTTAATATTAGGTTACGTACTAATTTATATATTGGTTCACATGCATGTAGATATTCTTCCTTGTGAAATAGACGTCACATAGATTACTATATTGGAGAAAATTAAGTTTTGAATTTTCTTACCCAGGGGTCAAAATTGTATCTTTTAGATGTAGGCATAGGACAAATCTTTATTAAATTAATTTGTAACTTTGCGGGTTGGTTCAACTGTTTTGGGGCCTGAAGTGAAGGGGCTTGAAGTGAAGTGTAAATCTAGAGGTCCTTTTCAACGGTTATTGTTATAAACCTTTTTTTTATTTAGGCTTAGGAAAACCAATAATTACCTAGAAAGTATATAGTTTGTAGAGTTAACTATGTTGTCTCGTCTAATTTTATTTTCTTTCTTTTTAAGGCACTTAATTCGTATTTTATTTTGATTTAATTGACAACAACTAAAAAACTAATAACTAAATGTAACAACTATAATCCAAGTAACAAACTAATACCTATAAAATATCGACTATAATCAAAGCATCCAATATTCTAAGGAAGATTGTAATCCAAGGTTGTTGAAAGAACTTAAATTTACTAATTCATAATTTCATATTGGATACGTAATTCAAATTTATGATTAAATCTTAAATGGTAACTTGAACAACAAATTCACTAAAGAACATGTTGTAATTCAAACAACTTAATTATTTAGTGGTTACTTAAAGGCTAAAGTCCCAAACAAGAATAGTTAACAGATTGTAATTCAAACAAAATGCCCAATTCACTTAACAAATTAAATACATAATAAATCTGATTGTAAATAAATGATTCCATGGTAACCTTTTTAGCCTAAACACCTAAATCACTAAACAACAAAATGCATAATGTAATTTGAATCATTGAATAGTCCTAAACATTAGTCAACAAATTGTAATACAAAACTCAAATTAATCACATTTGAGATTAAAATTTCTCACAACTTGTAACTCAAATCATGAAATCAATCCATACCTTAATAGTTGCTCACAAAACTCATTACGAAAAGGAGGTGAATCGGCGGCGGAGCTACAATGCTTCTGTTATGTGCTCCGAAATGGAAACTTGGTGAATCGTTGTACACTAAAAAACGATTTGGGGAATTACTAGTCCATATTCAAAGATGAGATCAGGATAAGTTTACATTTTGACTTTGAAAACCCATCCATCGCTAACCTGTTGTAATTTGGTAAATGATGAATCAATTTTTGAAGGTGAAATTCAGTAATGGAATTTGCCCACCTCTGTATTTTGGAATCCAATGGTCGATTTAGGTTTATAATCAAATCGATTTGGGTTGCTTTCTTCTTCTCCTCTGCACACTGTAGACTACTATAGAACACACAAACCCTAAAAAATTTGGGAGCGTCTTAAACATGGGTTCCCAAGCAACCCGTTCACTTGGAATATACTTGCAGGCCGGCCCTGGCTGTGAATTATATAACCTATCCTGTATCGCGCATGTGA
>CM044016.1:1778780-2078780 GCA_024085815.1 Flaveria linearis | reverse complement strand
GGATTGAACTCTATCCGAGTCTGTTGCAACGCAAGGTCGCTTACCTCAATATCTCAACTTATGTAATATCCCCGACTCATGTCCGAAGACTGATACTGTGCTGGGGCCTGATAAACAAACCCCGACTCATGTCTGAAGACTGACACAGTATCGGATACGTGATCCACTTCTCATTCATCTAGATCCTGTCTCATGCAATACCCCCGACTCATGTTCGAAGACTGATACTGTGTCGGGGCCTGTAACCAAACCCCCGACTCATGTCCGAAGACTTACACAGTACCGGGATACGCGACAAGGACTCCTTCCGAGTCTGTTGTGACAACATGATCGCTCACCTCATACATTTGCTTGCAAGCCTTTAATTCGTTTATTTATTTATTAATGCATGCATTCATTCATTACGTTCGTCTTTTCATTATCTTCAACTTTACGTTACATAATACTTTTCATTTCATTCGTTAACATACAACGCAAAGCCACGGGAAGACATACATACATAAAAAGGAACATAACAACATACAACATCAATCACACGAGGCAACATCGCATACCCATAACATACATCATGCATAACATACAACATGCACAATCACACAACATCAAACATCACACGAATCACGCGTATCACACCATATAAAACCATACAACATCACACATCGTCATGCATCACATCATCATCATTATCAGCTCATCATCATAAATCATCCTACATCATCCATGCCCATCACATCATCTACAACCCAAAGGTCCGAGCCTACGTCCACACTTTCCCGAAAGTCAGACAATACTATGGTCATTCAGGCGTATGGACCCTATTCGGTCGCATGGTCTTCTATGCATATGAGAACACTCAGGCGAATGGACCTCCAGTCGCATAGCCTCCAATCGTATGCTTCCCATGCGAATAAACCTCAGTCACATGACATCCGGGCGTATGGACCTCAGTCGCATGACCCTCATGCGAATGGCCCTCAGTCGCACACCTTTCGTGCGTATGAACCTCAATCGCACGACTCATAGGCGTATGGACTCCAGTCGCATGACCTTCAGTCGCATGACCTTCATCCGCATTTCATTCAGTCGCATGACCTTCATCCGCATCTCATTCAGTCGCATTACTTTCGTGCGAATAAACCCAGTCGCGTGTCATTCGGACGTATGGACCTCCAGTCGCATAGCCCTAGCTGGGTGCAGAATGCAGTTCATCCCGAACTGCAGCTGCCAAGTTCGACTTCCAAACTCTTCCAAACCTCTTTTACGCTCAAATCAGCCATTCTAAACCTTAGAGAAGCATACCACGACACCATTCAAGCACAACCAAGCCCGGAAACAAACTCCAAACGCATCATACATATACACATACTGTCACACCCTCAAAATCCACTAACAGGGTTTTTCTGTCAGGCGTGTGATATAACCAGGATCTCAGATAAGCATCAGTTACACCAAACGACTCGATAATTACAAAACATATAAATTGCTTAATAATAATGAAACAAACCAATTATGTTTAAGGATTGCGGAAGCGAAAACAAGATAACATTTAACAATAGTTTGTGGAACACGCAAATACGCGTCCAATCCAATTTATTTAAAGTAAATGAAAATTTAATCTTGAAAACATTTTGTGGTGAATGCGGAATGACATGCGATGGATGCTGTGCTCCTAAACGTGCCACATCATTGTCCAGAGAGAAAACATGCAAAAAGTCAGTACAAGACTGGTGAGTTCACAGGTTTATCAGAAACAGTAAGTACCAGTAATGAAATCCCCGGATTATGTAATCAAAGCATATAGTGGGTAGCTAATCCATAATGATCACTATGTGTATGAAGTCGCGACCGAGCTGACATGTAATCAAATAATAAAGTAGGCCCGGTTGTGGATCACACACCACAACCTTTAACAGGCTAACTGTTCACCCGTTTGCGAACGTTGTGCTAGCGCGACTAGCCCGGGTGGGGTATGTCAATCCCAGTAGATCTACTAACAATCACCTCGCTATTTGCATATTAACGGTCCGAAGGGCAAAGTATAACACCATAGTATCAAGTATATGCAGTATTACAAAAACCCAATGTAATGTAACGTTTATGAAAACAACATGTTTCTCTCCCCAAAAAGAGTATAAAGTAAAAGTGGGGCTGTAAACTCACTTGGCGTGTAAGTATGTATATAAGATGATTAAATTGGATGATAATCGTTGTTCCAACGAACGCCTTCACGAAGTACCTAAACATATATATATATATATATATATATATATATATTTTAAGATTTAGGTTATTAATAAGGTTTAACGATTATACGCGAACTAGGGTTTCGATAAGAATTTGGGGTTTTTATAAGTAATACGTTTTTAACGTATTCATTTATGTTTCAAGTTCAATTATCATGATAAAATTTTATTTAATAATGCCCATTAATATTGTAAAGATTTTATTGTTTCAAGTTCAATTTTTCATAAGTAAAAAAAAAACTCATTTGTATCAACATATAAAGTTTAAATATAAGTTTTAAATAACCATTTTAAGTTAACTATGACTTTAAAAGAATGACATTCGAACCGAAATAAATTTATTAGTTGAAACCCATTTTTAATAGGATTTAACCAAGAATAATATTTTTAAAGTATGTTTAAAACAATTATTTAATTTCTAAAATTAATAGAAAAATCCAAAAATTAATTGGTGCCCAAAAATATAAATAAAGTTTATAAAAATTATTTTTATATTTAATAAAAATTTTCTAAAATAAAATATGGCTGAAAAGCCTTTAAAAAAATATTTGAAGGTCCCGGGTTCGAACCGGGACCTCAAGTGTAGCAAGGGAGCACCGACCAGTAGACTAAGGCATCCAGCCGCGATAGCCTTTGGTCCCAAATTGTTTTAACCCATCTCAACTGAACACCCCCAATTCGTATGAACCCTAATTTCGATTTGGGTCAAATTGATCCCCAATTCGATGTTAATACCAACCGAATTCATGTGGCTTTTAATCCCCACATAAAATCGAGCGTGTGGGTGTGTTTAATTACCAGAATGGTGTCGATTTGATGATTAACCCACGAAGAACAGTTTGCGACTACTTGATGTTCGATTTATGCCCAATCAGTGATTATAATTCAATTCCTTGAATAGGAAGTTTTTAATGATGCTAAGGATCATAAACCCTCTGTTAATTGCTAGTTAGGAAGGCCGGAGAGTGGTGTTCGAGTAGGTTGCAGGTCGCGATGATATAGTGTTTAATTCGAGAAGTTTAGTTGTGTTTCAGATGGGTTTGAATGGTGCATTCGATTAGGGACTAATATATGGTCTTATATACGCGATTATTCCGATTAATTTACAGCATAGTGCGTGATAATGGTGGATGGTCGGCCGAAATCGTGGATAGTCGGGTTTAATGGTAATTGCACTACCAATTTTTAAATTGGATGTTGGTCCACATTCGATTCATCCACGGAAATATGTCGGGAACTTTATTTAGGTCCAAACCGCGTTCGTTTTAGGTGTTGGGGGGTCGCCGGAGTTGGCCGGAGAGTGGCCGGACGGGGAGAAGGGTTGCCGGGGGGAATGGGGTTGGGTTTTTAAACAATTTACCCCTTTGGTCCCTGTGGTTTAAGTAATAATTTTATGTCAGAAGTTTTTAGAACAAGTTTTTATATTACATTTTACCCCCTAAACTTTTATAAAACAATATTATTATTATTTTTTTATTATTAGTATCATTATTATGATTATTATTATTATTATTATTATTATTATTATTCTTAAATAATAGTAAATTGGATCAATTTATGATAAACGGTGAAAATTAGTTTAATAGTATTAACCGAAAACTCGGGTTGTCACATTATCCCCTTGTTGAAGGAATTTTTGTCCTGGAAATTAGGATACAATAACACCAAACGTCAGGTTTAACAGCAACAATAGAAGAGTGTTCAGCTCACTTGGGTTTCTTGGATTTCCTAAGAAGTGGAAGTCTGGTTGTTGAATAGTCGTGGATACTTCTTCTTCATTTGGTCCTCGTGTTCCCAGGTGAATTCTGGGCCACGCTTAGAGTTCCATCTAACGCGCACAATGGGAATTTTGCTACGCTTTAGTGTCTTGACTTCTCGATCCATAATCTCTACTGGTTCTTCAACGAAACGAAGCTGTTCATCGATTTCCAGTTCTTCTAATGGAACAACCAGTGATTCATTAGCAAGACACTTCCTTAGGTTTGACACGTGAAACACATTGTGTACTCCACTGAGTTGGTCAGGTAGGTTCAGTTGATAAGCCACCGGGCCAATCCGTTTGACAATCTCAAACGGCCCCACGTACCTAGGGTTTAGTTTCCCCCGTTTTCCAAAGCGTATTACACCTTTCCAGGGTGAGACTTTCAGCAGTACTTTGTCACCAACCTGAAACTCCAATGGCTTACGACGCTTGTCAGCGTAACTCTTTTGTCGATCACGTGCTGCTGCCATACGGTTACGAATTTGCACGATCTTCTCGGTCGTTTCGTGCACAAGTTCAGGTCCTGTAAGTTGGCTTTCTCGTACTTCTACCCAACAGATAGGAAATCGGCACTTACATCCATACAGTGCCTCAAATGGAGCTGCCTTGATCGAGGTGTGATAACTGTTATTATAGGAGAACTCAACCAATAGTAAACGAGTTTCCCAGCTGCTGCCAAAATCAATCACACATGCACGCAACATGTCTTCCAGTGTATGGATCGTACGCTCACTTTGACCATCGGTTTGAGGGTGATACGCGGTACTCATATCCAGCCGCGTTCCCAATGATCATTGTAATGATTGCCAGAAATGAGAAGTGAACCGAGCGTCACGATCAGAAATGATAGATATCGGCACGCCATGCCGAGAGAATATTTCCCCTAAATAGATACGTGTCAGCTTCTCCATTTGATCAGTCTCTCGGATTGCCAGAAAGTGTGCGGATTTCGTTAAGCGATCTACTATAACCCAAATGGTATCGCATCCGCTGGGAGTCTTAGGTAACTTTGTGATAAAGTCCATTGAGATCTGCTCCCATTTGCACACTGGAATTTCCGGTTGTTGGAGTAATCCGGATGGTCTCTGGTATTCTACCTTAACCTTGGAACAAGTTAGGCATCTGCTTACGTATGCGGCTATCTCTGCTTTCATTTTCGGCCACCGGTAGAATTCCTTCAGGTCCTGATACATCTTGTCTGAACCTGGATGGATCGAGTAACGTGACTTATGAGCTTTATCCATTATCAGCTCTCGCAAATTCCCGTGCTGTGGTACCCAGATCCGTTCCATAAAATAACGGATTCCATCAGCTTTAATCTCCAACTATTTCTCCATGCCTCGCATGGATTCTGGTTTCAGATTCTTCAAGGCCTCAGATTGAGCAGCTTTGATTTGCACTGGTAAGTCAGAGTGGATAGTCATTTATAATGCGCGTACCCGACGAGGCTTTAGAGTTTCCTTATGACTAAGGGCATCGGCTACTACATTAGCCTTACCCGGATGGTACTTGATCGCACAGTCATAATCATTGAGTAATTCTAACCACCGTCGTTGCCGCATATTCAGTTCCTTCTAGTCATATATGTGCTGGAGGCTCTTATGAACTGTATAGATTGTGCACCTGGTTTCATATAAGTAATGCCTCTAGATCTTCAAGGCAAACACTACAGCTCCGAGTTCGAAATCAGGCGTGGTGTAGTTCTTCTCATGCACCTTGAGCTGTCTGGATGCATAAGCTATGACTTTGTCGCGTTGCATCAGTACACATCCCTAACCTTGGATGGATGCATCATAGTAAACAACAAAGTCATCAGTTCCTTCTGGTAAGGCTAGGATTGGTGCGCTACAGAGTTTGTCTTTAAGCGCCTGAAATGCTGTTTCCCCTTTGCTACCCCACTTGTAAATTGTTCCCTTATGAGTTAGGGCAGTCAAAGGTTGCGCCAATTTCGAGAATCCTTCGATAAACCTCCGATAATAGCCTGCCAAACCAAGGTTTGCAGACACGGTTCATGAGGTCCATGAAAACTGCTGGGGCATTGGTCAGCCCAAAAGGCATTACGGTGAACTCGTAGTGCCCATAGCGTGTCCGAACGCAGTCTTGGAGATGTCTTCCTCTCGAACCCTCAACTGATGATAACCTGAACTTAAGTCAATCTTGGAATAGTAGCTAGATCCTTGCAACTGGTCGAACAAATCATCAATGCGTGGAAGTGGATACCTATTCTTGATTGTCACCTTGTTCAGTTCGCGGTAGTCAATACACATCCTGAAGGTTCCATCTTTCTTTTTAACGAAAAGCACTAGAGCTCCCCAGGGTGAAGAGTTGGGACGTATGAATCCCTTGTCTAACAATTCTTGCAATTGCTTAGACAGCTCTTGTAGTTCGTTCGGTGCCAAACGGTATGGCGCCCGAGCGATTGGAGCTGCTCCAGGTGCTAATTCAATCTGGAATTCCACCTGTCTATGTGGAGGAAGGCCAGATAGGTCTTCGGGAAATACTTCAGGAAAGTCTCTAACAACGGGAATATCTTCAATTCGCCTTTCATCCGCCTTCGTTTAAGTAACAAGTGCCAACAAGGCAAGGTGTCCTTTTCTGAGACATTTCTGAGCCTTCAAATATGATATGATGCCGACCACCGCACCCACCTTTTCACCTTCCATTGTAAGAACTTCATCGTCCGAAATAGGTAACTTGATCAGCTTATCCTTGCAAACGATCTCAGCACTGTTCTGGGATAACCAATCCATCCTGACTACTACATCAAAGCTTCCTAGTGTGACAGGAATAAGGTCTATGCAGAAAGTGTGTCCGGATAAGCCTAGCTTACAGTTTTTAAACACTTGTGTTGCTGTTATCGTCCTACCATAGGCTAGAACATAAGTCAGTAGGCACCATTCCTAGTGCTTTACAAAACTTGGTGGACACATAACTCTTATCAGCACCGGAGTCAAATAAAATAGAGGCATAACATCCATTAATAGTGAATTTACTAGACACTACAATAGGGTCATTTTGAGCCTCACCTGAACCCATGATGAAGGCTCTGCCTCTGCCACCGCCACCACCATTGTCGTTGTCTTTGGGCTTATCAGCAGCACCATTGTTACCATTCCCTTTCAGTTTCGGACAGTCCCTTTTAAAGTGACCGGATTGTCCACATTCAAAACACACAGTCTGATTGTAGTTTTGCTGCTGTTGAGGTGCCTTTCCCGAGAGGTTTACCCTGCAATACTTGGCAATATGCCCAAATTTTCCGCACCTCTCACAAGTGTTCCTTGTGCACTGCCCAGTATGATGGAACTTGCATTTGCTGCACTTTGGAAGATTTTCATGATAGCTGCCTGAATTCCCTACGTTATGAGAAGATTGGGACGGATTGAACTTCTTGTGTTGTTGTTGCTGATGAGTGGAGAATGAAGATTGCTTCCCACTGGCAGAAGGTTCCCATTTTCTCTTATTTTCATTGGAACCCGATGCAGCACCTCGCGGGGGCAGCTTGCCCTGCGCGACAGCCTGATCCGTTAGCTTGTACGCCAGTCGAATAGCCTCCTGTATGGTAGCTGGTCTTGCAGTGGTGACCATGCTCTGTAATTCTGGAACTAGCCCATCGATGTACCTCTCAACCCGTTTGTAAGCCGGGTTAATCATAATAGGGCACAGAGTAGCCAACTCGTGAGAACGAGTTGTGTAGGCTTCGATTTCAGAACCTACCATCTTCAGGTTCCAAAATTCGGTTTCCAGTTTTTGTACTTCATCTTGTGAACAGTACTCCTCTTTCAGCAGATTCTTGAATTCTTCCCATGTCGTGGTGTTTGCAGCTTCAACGCCCAACATCTGAACTTATGTGTTCCACCAGCTCAGAGCAGCACCATCCAGTGTGCCAGCAACATATTTTACCCTATTCCCAGCAGGGCAGTTGTAGATTTCGAACACCGACTCCAGCTTTTCGAACCAACGGAGCAGTCCCACCACTCCCTCAGTTCCATTGAACGGGTTAGGCTTGCAGTCCATAAAAGACTTGTAGGTGCAAGTCGGTTGTCCAATAGGGTTCTGCTGTGGAGGGTGTTGGTTTGCCAACACTGCGGTAATACTATGATTGATTATCGTTGCCAATTCTGCAGGCGTCATTGAGATGTTAACACTCCCGCGTCCACGTCCCTTCCAGACATTCTTTAAATTACCAAATATTAAAAGCTATCAGTCGTATGAAAATAAACCTTTTGTCTTGGAATGAAAAGGAAGATAAATTCAAGGATTTAAAGAAATAGACAAGCTAGAAAATCAGTCCGAATCCGAGGGATTAACACAAATGTCATGGTTTGAATTTCGTCCAAATTCAAGGTAAGGGTGAGCATTCCTACAAGTAGAACTGATAGATAGTTTTCACATCAGTGGCTATGTTCTATGAAGACCGAGACCTTCTTGCTCAAGGTGTAGGAATGATGACTTATACTGACTACAATGTTACCACCCGACCAGACTCACCGGACTTAGCATGCATGACAAATTACAATTACGTGTGCACCCGTAATGGTAATTTGCTTTGCAAGATCACCCAGGTTCCTCCTATCAGGCTAACATATCTTATCAAGTACAGTGGTCATCAATGATAGAAGTACCAAATATGTATGTATTATATTGGGGTCGATCAATCAAAGTATACGAAAGGATCAGTAAAGTTTGGGAATCATTGACACGCCAAGGTAATTTGACCCATTTGCCTTAGAGACCTGTGTATTGACCATAGTTTATCACTCATCCCAGAAATCCCCAGGTAAGCATAACTGGTCTCACAATGAGATTTATGCGATATGTTTGCCTTAGCCCGAGGGCCTTTTGCCAGGAAATCCAGAATACAGGTGTCTATGTGTCACACAAATCATGAAGAACATTTAGGCGATGTCAAATGCACACAAACTCTCCCGTGACTCACGGCAACTCGAAGCCACCATCCTGGTAGCCATATGCTCATAGGGATATGTTAAAGCAAAACAATTCTCAGTCAGGCAACCAATTTAGTAGACATAGCTTAGTAATCTATGTGTGTGTAACTAATGCAAATCCAGCTATAGTCTAAAATGCAATGCAAATGAGATGCAGAATTCATTTTAGTTCGCTATAACTAATGCTCTGATACCAATCTGCCACACCCTCAAAATCCACTAACGGGGTTTTACCGTCAGGCGTGTGACATAACCAGGATCTCAGATAAGCATCAGTTACACCAAACGACTCGATAATTACAAAACATATAAATTGCTTAATAATAATGAAACAAACCAATTTGTTTAAGGATTGCGGAAGCGAAAACAAGATAACATTTAACAATAGTTTGTGGAACACGCAAATACGCGTCCAATCCAATTTATTTAAAGTAAATGAAAATTTAATCTTGAAAACATTTGTGGTGAATGCGGAATGACATGCGATGGATGTTGTGCTTCTAAACGTGCCACATCATGTCCAGAGAGAAAACATGCAAAAAGTCAGTACAAGACTAGTGAGTTCACAGGTTTATCAGAAACAGTAAGTACCAGTAATGAAATCCCCGGATTATGTAATCAAAGCATATAGTGGGTAGCTAATCCATAATGATCACTATGTGTATGAAGTCGCGACCGAGCTGACATGTAATCAAATAATAAAGTAGGCCCGGTTGTGGATCACACACCACAACCTTTAACAGGCTAACTGTTCACCCGTTTGCGAACGTTGTGCTAGCGCGACTAGCCCGGGTGGGGTATGTCAATCCCAGTAGATCTACTAACAATCACCTCGCTATTTGCATATTAACGGTCCGAAGGGCAAAGTATAACACCATAGTATCAAGTATATGCAGTATTACAAAAACCCAATGTAATGTAACGTTTATGAAAACAACATGTTTCTCTCCCCAAAAAGAGTATAAAGTAAAAGTGGGGCTGTAAACTCACTTGGCGTGTAAGTATGTATATAAGATGATTAAATAGGATGATAATCGTTGCTCCAACGAACACCTTCACGAAGTACCTAAACATATATATATATATATATATATATATATATATATATATATATATATTAAGATTTAGGTTATTAATAAGGTTTAACGATTATACGCGAATTAACTAGGGTTTCGATAAGAATTTGGGGTTTTTATAAGTAATACGTTTTTAACGTATTCATTTATGTTTCAAGTTCAATTATCATGATAAAATTTATTTAATAATGCCCATTAATATTGTAAAGATTTTATTGTTTCAAGTTCAATTTTTCATAAGTAAATAAAAAAACTCATTTGTATCAACATATAAAGTTTAAATATAAGTTTTAAATAACCATTTTAAGTTAACTATGACTTTAAAAGAATAATATTTTTAAAGTGTTTTTAAAACAATTATTTAATTTCTAAAATTAATAGAAAAATCCAGAAAATTATTTGGTGCCCAAAAATATAATTAAAGTTTATAAAAATTATTTTTATAAAAATTTTCTAAAATAAAAATATGGCTGAAAAGCCTTTAAAAAATATTTGAAGGTCCCCGTGTTCGAATCCGGGACGTCAAGTGTAGCAAGGGAGCACCGACCCAGTAGACTAAGGCATCCAGCCGCGATAGCCTTTGGTCCCAAATGTTTTAACCCATCCCAACTGAACACCCCCAATTCGTATGAACCCTAATTTCGATTTGGGTCAAATTGATCCCCAATTCGATGTTAATACCAACCGAATCCATGGGGCTTTTAATCCCCACTTAAAATCGAGCGTGTGGGTGTGTTTAATTACCAGAATGGTGTCGATTTGATGATTAACCCATGAAGAACAGTCCGTGACTACTTGAGGTTCGATTTATGCCCAATCAGTGATTATAATTCAATTCCTTGAACAGGAAGTTTTTAATGATGCTAAGGATCATAAACCCTCTGTTAATTGCTAGTTAGGATGGCCGGGGAGTGGCGTTCGAGTAGGTTGCAGGTCGTGATGATATAGTGTTTAATTCGAGAAGTTTAGTTGTGTTTCAGATGGGTTTGAATGGTGCATTCTATTAGGGACTAATATATGGTCTTATATACGCGATTATTCCGATTAATTTACAGCATAGTGCGTGATAATGGTGGATGGTCGGCCGAAATCGTGGATAGTCGGGTTTAATGGTAATTGCACCACCAATTTTTAAATTGGATGTTTGTCCACATTCGATTCATCCACGGAAATATGTCGGGAACTTTGTTTAGGTCCAAACCGCGTTCGTTTTAGGTGTTGGGGGTCGCCAGAGTTGGCCGGAGAGTGGCCGGACGGGGAGAAGGGTCGCCGGGGGGAATGGGGTTGGGTTTTAAACAATTTACACCTTGGTCCCTGCGGTTTAAGTAGTTATCATTTTATGTCAGAAGTTTTTAGAACAAGTTTTATATATTACATTTTACCCCCTAAACTTTTATAAAACATATATTATTATTATTATTATTTTTATTATTAGTATCATTATATCATTTATTATTAGTATTATTATTATTATTATTATATTATTATTATTATTATTATTATTATTATTATTATTATTATTCTAAATAATAGTAAATTGGATGTAGAAGACTAATCAAGGCTCGGCAAAACATTTGAAGATTGAACGAAGACGAAGTCTGAAAACAACATGTGCGAAAGCCTGCTCCACGCGAGTTGAAGCTGTCACGCGAGAACAAGCAGTTTCCACGCGAAGAAGCTTCCACGTGAAAGTCTGTCCCGCGCGAAAGGAAGCTGCGCGAAAAGTCTTTCGCGCGAGAACTTGATGTTTAGTATAAATAGCTTAGTTTTCGTTTTGTAATGAAGCTTTTGTTCATTTTATCTTACTTGTACTGTGCGAAATCGCACAAGACCTGTTCTAGGTTGTGTTATTCAATCTGAGAATCATTTTGTGATCAAATTCAATCTTCTTCTACTCCAATCTTGTTTACATTCCGCATTCACAAGATTGAGATCGTGTGTTTATTGTTTTTCTGGGAGAATCGAGGTTTTACAATTGGTATCAGAGCGATAGGCTCTAGAACCACGGTTTGGAGAAGATTTGGATTGTGTTCTACTCGTTTTTGAAGAAATTCATCATTGATCACTTTAGATTCAGATATGGCGATGTTATGCTACTCGATTTTGAAGAATTAGGACTGATTTGGACCGAATTAGTGGACTTTAAGTGAATATTAATCAAAATTATACTTAAAATTGAACTAAATTTATTAAAATTGGACTAAAATGGGTTTAATCAGACATATTCTTTGATTTGGAGGTGGTTCTCGCTTGAACAAACTGTTGGAGATTCGATTCTGCACGAAATTGAAGATTTTCGCTTGAAACTAAGGGTTTTCACGTGTGAAAAACTGTGTTTTCGCTCAGACAGTTTTTTCACCTTTTTGTGCGATTTCGCGTGAAAAGGTAAATTGGAAATTCGCACGAACTGCTCTCTCGCGCGAAAGGTTTGACGCGCGAAATCTCTTTTCGCATGATTTCTTCTTTCGCACAAAAACCTTATTTTTGACTTTCTGATCACTATGGCTTCTACAACTCAGAATCTGAAGCATCTTACTGCTTCACTTCATCTAGACACGGAAATTGGTACTGGTAACAAGCCACCGAGACTTCTCTGTGAAGACGATTATACTGATTGGGCTTTCCGATTTGAGAGATATGTTATTTACACGGAACCTAAGATGTGGAGATCAATCCAGTATGGTCCTTACATTCCATGTACAAAAATGATAAAGGAGAAATGGTTCAGAAACCTGAACATTTGTGGGATGAAGATGACATCAAGAGGTTAGAACTGGATGATAAAGCTTATGCTGCCATCACTATGGCACTGACTACTGAGATTTCACAAAAGTTTCAAGAGTTCAGAGGTGCTAAGGTGTTATGGGATGCTCTGGAGTCTCAGATTATGGGCATAAAGATATGAGAGAAAGCAAAAAGGATATGTTGAATCAAGAATTCAACATGTTCAATCATATTGTTGGTGAAGAGTTGGAAGCTCAGATTGCCAGGTTTGTTAGACTGGTAACAAAAATGAAGAGTGCGGGTATTACTCTGGAACCCATCACTGTGAACAAGAAGTTGCTAAATTCACTTCCATACAGTTGGAATAACAACTGTACATTGATCAAGAGAACCAAAGACTTGTATACTCTTCAGTTGACTGATCTCATTTCAACTATCAAGTCTTATGCAATGGATGATAAGCAGCGAGCTGCTAATCATCTCAGTTCTCTGGGTGCTGAAGGAACTGCTCTCTATGCAAAGATGGCTAGTAATCCAAATTACTATGTCAGTTATACACAAATGTGTCAGCAACAACAATCTGGAAGTGCAGCATCTTCTTATATGCAACCAGCAGTAAACCATCAAGTTCATGTTCCAGCTGCTCAACACTATTCCCCCATCATCCATCAACAAGTCTCTCAATCTCAAGATTCTCATAGTGGTCAACATGCTTATGTTGCTACCACTAATCCATCAAAGCAGACTGTTCAGATTGCTGAGGAGCATCTTGGTCTTTTCACCACTTTCATGTCAAGTTATGAAGCTTTCATGGCTGGAAGACTTACTGCTCCAAATGTATTGGTTGATGATCTTCAATAAGTCAATCCTGATGATGTTGAAGAGAATGACATCAAGTATCAAATGGCCATGGTAGTTTACAGGGCGAAGAATTTTGCTAGACGAACTGGGAGAAAAATGTTTGGTGTTAACAACTCTAGCAAAATCGGTTTCGACAAGTCTAACCTGAGGTGTTACAACTGTGACAAACCAGGTCATTTCGCCAGAGAATGTACTGAATCAAAGACTGGTCAAACTGAAGGCCCCAAGAAGATGGTGACTGTGGAAATAGAGCCAAAGAAAGACAAAGCTAGTACTTCTGGTGGTACTAAAGCATTAGTTTCTCAAACTAAGCTGAATATGATTGGTCAGATCAAATGGAAGCCCTTGATCTAACTTTGTCTACTGCATTTATTGCAAAGATTGTTCCAGAACCAGAAGAAGAAGAAAATCTGTTTGCTGAATTCGTGTCTGATGATTTATTGGAGGGTTTGTTTGCTAAAGTGGAAGAAGAAAAGGAGAAAGTTGAAGTAGAGAAAGTAAAACTGAACAAGAGGATGAGAAAGTTGAAGACTTAAAGGAGAGAGTTGAAGAAGAAAAGGAGACAGTTAAGAAGAAAGATCAGGTTGAGAAGGTTGCTGAAGAAAAGAGTGTGATTGAAGAGTACACTGTCGAGCCTCCAGTCAAAAGCCCATGTGTTGATCCAAAGACTGTTGATGTTGCTCCAGTGGAAGAACCAGATGCTGAAATGAAAGCATTCATGGTCAAGAAGGTTGAGGAAACAGAAGGGGAAACTTCAGAACCCAAGGTATATGATGGTTTATGCAAAAATTCATGTGTTGAGAAAGTTCAAAGATACAGAGTTCACAATGAGAGCCTGATAATGGAAGTTGAAAAACTTCAGTATCAAGCTCGCATACACAAGTCAAATGAAAAGATTTTTAAAGAAAAACTTGAAGGTTTAAACAATACAATATATAATTTAAAATTAAATCTTCATGATAAAGAATGTACTAATAATGATTTGACAAATAGAAACAATGAACTCGCTTTAGAAATTAATAGACTGAACAGTGAATTAGCCACGGCTAAATTGACTGTTGAGAAATTTGAACTTTCATCAACAATGGTTGAAGGAATAATCAAGTCACAAATGACTCAGAAGATTAAAGGAGGAAAATACGGTGTTGGGTTTTCTAACATTGCTCCTCCAATTAATCATGATTATTCATGTTTACCTTCATCTGATAACATTTGTGATTCTGATATGGTCTATGGGATTGGTTTCTCTCCATCTTAAGACTTAAAACCTTCAGTCAAAGTAAATTTATCTGTTGATCCTATCATAGTACCCAAACCTAAACAATCAACTGAAAACTTTTGTGCAGATAAATTGAAGGTGGATGGGTTGGTTGAAGAATGGGAGAGTGATAGTGAAGGAGAAAATGAGAGAGAAAATTTGAAAAATAAGAATGTAAAAGTTTTACAATCTGATTGTAAACAAACTTTGTATGGAAATGAAAAGTTTGGTTGATTTGAATGAGATTAAATCTAATAGTAAATATAATTTGAATGCAAATAAAAGGGTAAATCAGAAAGAAAGAATTGAAAAGGATTTTAAAAGTAGATTTGTGTCTAAGGGTTTAATTGAAAATGAAGAGCATATTTTCAAAGAAACGAATTCTCGATTCTTTAAAAATAAACTTCATTATAATGCTAACCTTGTGAATCAAGATGTTTGTAGCCCAGATTTGCAATGAATGATTCTTCTGCATTCAATCTGAAAATTCAAAAGCCTGGTCCTTCTCCAGCACCAATCCGTATATCTAAGCCTGGTCCTCCTCCAGCAAATTTAAAGTCTGGTCCTACTCCAGCAGAATCAAAGACTATTCCTATTCCAACACCACCAATTCCAAAAGTAAAACTGCCAAATCTCCAATCCAAAGTGGTCAAATTCATCGATTTCCTCGAATCTGCAAAAGATGAATTTGCAATTGTCAAACATGGCAAAGATTCGAGAGACTGTGGAGAAAGTTAAACCTAGTCAATCTGACTTTGGTTTTTATGACAATTTTCATAATTGTCATCCACAGTTTGTTTTCCACACACAACAAAAGAGATGCTATCAGTATGGAAACACAAATCATTTGGCAAACAATTGTCCTTTTCGACAAAAATCATTAAGTAAACAAAGATTTCATAATTCTATTTCTTATTATAGAAAACTGTTTTTCACTCGTGGAAAATTTACAAATAATATGAAATCAAAGGTTGTTAATGATTTTAATGTCAAACGGGATAAGAATTTGACTAATGATGTAAAAGAAAATGTCAAGCTTAAAAGCATAAATGAAAAGAATGATGTGCAAACCAAATATAATAATATCAAATCATTTTGTCTTGCTGCAACACATAATGTGCTCAAGTCATGTTTGACTTGGGTACCAAAAGCTAAGTAATTTTGTTACTAATGCAGGGACAACCGCAAAAGGCTACTGAAAGTCTATGGCATGTAGATAGCGGTTGTTCAAGACATATGACTGGGAATTTATCATTACTACAAGATGTTCAGTCATACAACGGAGGAAGAGTGATTTTCGCGGGAGACAAAGGAGGACGTATAACAAAACGTGGTACAGTTACAAACGGTGTCCTTAGCTTTGAGAATGTTAATTTTGTTGAGGAATTAAAACATAACCTGTTAAGTGTGTCTCAAATCTGTGACAAACATATTCTACACACTTTACTAACAAAGAATGCTTAATCTTAAAACCAGGTTTTGTTGTTCCAAATGAATGGATCTTGATGAGGACTCCGAGAGACAATGACACATATCTTCTTGATATGCATTGTTCTAATTCTTTGGTAACAGCTTCTTGCTTACTATCCAAAGCCTTGGAGAATGATTCCATGTTATGGCATCGTCGATTAGGACATGTCAATCTTAAAAACATGAATAAACTTGTACGTGGAAATCATGTTATTGGTTTACCTGAAAAGGAATTCAATTAAATGAACATTGTTTGTCATGTTCTAAGGGTAAACAACATAAACTTCCTCACAAACCAATTGCACACAACTCAGTCGAATCACTCTTACAACTCTTACACACGGATCTTTTGGTCCAGTGAGTGTTTTAAGTTTGGGACGAAGATCTTACTGTCTGGTTGTTACTGATGACTTTTCTAGATTTACTTGGGTGTTTTTCTTAGCATCTAAGGATGAAACTCCACACCTTTTGACCAAGTTCATTACTTTAGTGGAGAATCAGACAGAGAAAAAGGTAAAATGCATCTGAAGTGACAATGGGACAGAATTTTGCAATCAAACTCTGAATGAGTTTTGTGAATCAAAAGGAATTGCTAGACAATTCAGTGCTGCTGGCACTCCATAACAGAATGGGGTTGCAGAAAGAAGGAATAGAACATTGATTGAAGCTGCTAGAACAATGATATCTGCTGCCAAATTACCTTTGTTCTTTTGGGCTGAAGCAGTAAATACTGCATGTTATGTTCAGAATCGTGCTTTAATCAACAAAAGATTAAATAAGACTCCATATGAAATATTTTATAGACACAAACCCAAAGTTAAATATTTTAAAGCCTTTGGTTGTTGTTGCACTTTGTTGCATACAAATGAATCATCTTCAAATTTTCTGAAAAGGCTGATGAATGTTACTTTGTGGGATATGCTGCTAATAAGGTTGCATATCAAGTTTATAATAAAAGAACTAGACAAATAATTGAGTCATTTAATATTGATTGGCACGAGCTTAACATTACTGATGCAGGTTCAGCTCCTTCATGGATTTATGATTATGAATCTTTATTCATAAATTTTAAAATTTCTACAACTTCATCTGCAGATTCTAATTCTCAAGCAATCTATTTGGATAACAAAATCATTGAGGAACTTCCATCTTTGATATCTGATGATTCTGCTGTTGCTTCATCATCCAAAGATATTCCTACAGCTTCTGTACCAGTATCTGCCTGTTCTGAGTCATTAGATGTTTCTTCAAAACAAATTCCTACTCAGGAGCTGGAAGAATCGTTGAGTTCTCCATTATCTTCATCTTCTTCAGAAACTATACATACACCGATAGAAATCATTCAAGTTCCATTTGACGAATCTCCAAATGTGTCTACTGCTTCTGAAACTCCTATTTCAGATGACACACTTGAAGAAACTATTGTGTATCAATCTCCACATTCTGAAAAAGTTATTGATAATGTTGAACATATTACCAATTTGGAAGATGGAATGGTTGCAGATGAGATTCCTCAATTAAGAATACATAAAACTCATCCAACTGAAGCAATCATTGGTCCGTTGCACAAAGGTGTAATTACCAGAAGTCGATCAGGAACAATCAACACATGTCTGTATGCTTCTTTCTATCACAAATTGTGCCCAAGAATGTGGAAATGGCACTCAAAGAAAACAGCTGGATAGAAGCAATGCAAGATGAGTTGATGCAATTCAAGAAGATCAATGTTTGGCATCTTGTTGAACTTCCAAAGGATAAGCTTCCAATTGGAACAAAGTGGATATTTCGAAACAAGATGGATGAAAAAGGTGTTATAGTTCGGAATAAAGCACGTCTGGTTGTGCAAGGATTCTATCAAGTTGAAGGATTGGATTATGAAGAAGTGTATGCTCCAGTTGCAAGACTAGAAGCAATACGCATATTCTTAGCCTTTGCTTCATACATGAACTTCAAGGTGTATCAGATGGATGTTAAAACTACATTTTTATACGGAGAAAAAAAGAAGAAACCTATGTTTGTCAGCCTCCAGGATTTGAAGACCCAGATCATCCTGATTATGTATACAAGTTGGATAAGGCACTATATGGATTACATCAAGCACCTCGTGCTTGGTACGCAACTCTGACTGAACATTTGCTCGCAAATGGTTATTCACGATGAGCAATTGATCAAACCTTATTCCTACGAAAATCAGGCGATGATATCATTTTGGTTCAAATCTACGTCGATGATATTATTTTTGGTTCTACTAACGATAGTATGTGCACGGAGTTTGAAGCAGTGATGAAGAAGAAATTTGAAATGAGTTCCCTTGGAGAAATTTCATTTTTCTTGGGTATTCAAGTTACTCAATCTGAGACAGGTATTCTCATCCATCAAGAAAAGTATGTTCAGACTATTCTTGAAAAATACAAGTTTCAAGATTCCAAAGTAGCTCCAACTCCAATGGCTTCTCGTCCTACTCTTACTCCAGATCCATTAGGAGAATCAGTTGATCAACATCTTTACAGATCAATGATTGGTTCCCTCATGTATCTCACTGCAAGCAGGCCGGATGTTATGTTCCCAGTTTGTCAGTGTGCCCGCTATCAAAGTGATCCAAAGGAATCCCACATGAAAGCTGTCAAGAGGATTTTCAAGTATCTCAAGGGTCAACCCAAACTTGGTCTTTGGTATCCTCGAAATTCCGATTTCAATTTATTTGCTTATACTGACAGTGATTATGGTGGTTGTAACTTAGACAGGAAATAGACCACAGGAGGATGTCAATTCTTGGGTAATCGACTCATTTCTTGGCAGTGTAAGAAGCAGAACACTGTCTCCACATCCACTGCCGAAGCTGAATATGTGGCTGATTCGAGCTGTTGTTCCCAGCTTGTCTGGATTCAGCAACAACTTCTCGATTATGGTCTCAACATTTATGACACACCAATTTGGTGTGATAACACGGCAGTTCTGAACATCGTGAAAAATCCCATTCAACACTCAAAAACTAAACACATTGACATCCGCATCCATTTTATCCGCGACTATTTTGATCATAAACTTATTCATCTAAAACAAGTGCAGTCAACTGAAAATATCGCTGATTTATTTACCAAGGCATTTGAACATTCTCGATTTGATTTCCTTATGCAATCATTGGGAATGATTAACTTTGGATAAATTGGTTTAATGAATCTTCACATAAAGATTTTTCATTTTTTAAAATTGCAATTGTTTCCTTTTCTTAAAAGGACAATCATAATTTTAGGGGGAGAAAATTAGAAAAACAAGTTCTGAAAAATATTTTTGGTCTTAGGGGGAGTTAAGATCAAAGGATTGCCAAAATCAAAAGAAGAAATTTTCATAATTAAATGAGAAATGATATTACAAAGTTCTACAGAGTCTAAGTACTTTCAAAGGCTTAAATACGAATAGACTTGGATTATGTTTGATGTGTCGATAGGCTTTGCTTTCAGAAATGAAAAGATCATAATTGAGTGATTACACTTGAATTAAAGAAATATGAATTAGTGGGGAACATATCAGGATTCTGTGCCAAAAATATTCTAACACAGACTGAGAGATATAATCTTGTCATACTCAAGCCTGTATGTGATTGATTCAGTGATTATCATAACTATATATATATATAAAGATAAAAGTACAAAATAAACAAAAAGAGAAAAACACAAAAAGAAAATAATTGAGCAAAAGATGCCTACAAAGGTCATATAGGATATAAGATGCCAAGAAGCACAACAAATCAAAAGATATGTCTAAAGACATACATACTATATGGTATATATTTTCTATTTTGGAAGAGTTTTTAACTTTGGAAGGCAAAATCGAAAGATGGGGCATGTAAGTCCGGATGGCTTGTAAGTCCTAAACATCTTGAGAGGGCAGACGTAAGTCCGGATGGCTGTCAGTAAGTTCTTAAACTTGTTAATATTCCGGGTTAAGAAATATTTCTCAGGCTAGTTATGCTCAAATAGTTATATTTAGGAATATAATAAATGATATCACTGATCAACAATGCATGGTTTAAGTCAAATTGGGGTGACTTGAAATCTCAATAGTGTCTTGAAGGATAATAATTATTCTACAGAAGTTCTGATTGTGGGATCCACTGACTTATACTAAATCAACACAAAAACATGATATATATCACTCATTATGTTTCTGAGTAAAACCTGAAGTATAAGTTTAAAAAGGACAAAATATATTGACAATCAACTTAACCAGTTATTTCAAAAACAAAGCCGGACAGAGTCTTAACTTGACAAAGAACTAGATGATCTCATTATGAAAATTCTTACAAAAACAAGGAAATCCGATCTTGATTCTTTAATTGTTTTTCTTATTTTGTTATTTTGTATGTAAGTGTTTGTTTTTATTTCATTTTTATAGTGTTATTTGTAGTGTTCTATTTGTAGGACAAATAAATAACAAGAAAATTTATGAAAATTGAAGATTCATTAAATTAATTGGTCACTTGGTAAATAACATTTTATGTTGACATAATTCTTTAAGAATAAAAGGATTTAAAAGTTTGAAAAATAAGAAAACTTTGAAAAATTTGAAAACTTTTTGCAAAGTTTGAAAACTTGTGTCTTTCGCGCGACAAAGTAAAGTCACGCGAAACAGGTTATTTCGCGAAATGAATTTTCGCATGATATGTCTGGGGTATAAAAGTCACAGTATTCTAGACACAATCACTTTTCGCTTTAACCTCACCCGAAACAGCTTTTCGCATATCATCCGACTACTAATTTCGCATACACTAAATCAGAAATTATCTCACTCCTGCTTGTGATTTTGTTCCTTACTTCGTTCTCATTACTCTCATAGTGTGATTCAAAGGTATAAATGTTTGATCCGGTTACTGTAGCTATGAAATGATAAGTGGAACTTAACATCTTGACACTAAAATCTTAAAATGGACTTTATATTTGAAATTGATAGATGAAATACACTTAATAGACTGAGGCGACAGCAATGGATTGGATTTCATGGATTAAAAACAAGTTTTGATCTGTTAATTAGACATGTGAGTTGTGCGAATCGCACAAAGGGAACGAACAGACGCGAATTGGAGTTTACGCGTGAACATAGTTTTCGCTTAAGCTTTGAATTCGCTTGACATTTAGTGTTTCGCGTGAAACTAGGTTTCGCTTGAATTCAAAGTGATACTAGGTTTCGCGTGATTCTTAAAAATTTGAAGTTTTCGCATGAAGTATACATTTCGCACAGAATGAACTTTTCGCAAGTTATGAGTTTTCGCATGACAAAAAATTTTAAAATTTTTCTAAGTGTTGATGGTGTTGTCTCAAATGGACTTATCACTTACAATTAGTTTTCGAATAATAAATCTTTTGTTGCTAAAATTTTAAGTGTAGTATATGTATTCACATATTACTAAGCTTTGAAATGATAAAAGTAATAAATGTTCTAAGTGCTAAAATTCTAAATGCATAATTAAGTTATATTCAAAGTGTTCTAATTTTGATCTTGTTTGATCTTGTGATTGATTGTCTGGCTCGTATGGGATACGAGTACAGATATCCAAGTCTAGAGAAGAAATGGTTACCACCATACTGGAAGTACTTATTTCATGTGGTGATTCATTGTCTGAGCAACCTCAAAGCTGGGATGGATAGCTTGAGTGCAGTGTTTGGCTCCTTATTGGTTTCATTGGTTGATGATATTCCTTTTAGTATATCTGGAGTTATATTTCAGGAGATGGTAAAGAATGCCACAGCCAATCCTGGAAAGAAGTTCATCATGTACCCAAGATTTATCCAGTTGGTGATAAATGATGCATATCCTGAGCTTGCTACTTAGAGATCTCCTAAGTATGTTGTACAGACTGTAAAGAAGGAGATTTTCACACATCTAACTGGAGCCAGAGGCAACAAATGCTCTGGTGAAAGTTTTGCCAAGATTGGTAGATTTGCAGAAGTTGATGAGAGTATTGGAGGTTTGGGAGGAGATGTACCTGTTGATGAGGCACAGACTGGTGCTTCTACTTCTGATGTTAGAAATGAAATAGATCAAGAGATTGATAGAATGTTTGATGATGAACCATCTAATGAAGAAAGAAGGGAAGGGGTTGTTCACTCAGCTTCAAGTTCTGAGACCCCAAGTGATCAGATAGGGAATGTTCCATATGAGCTCCAAACAGATCAGACTCCCTCTACTCCAACTTCTACCAGGAAAAATACTGAAGAGAGAGACACTGATTATATTCCTATGGAATCACCAAATACGTCTTCCAGACGAAAACGAATGGCAAAAAGAAAAGACTTCCCTGCAAGAAGAAGAGGGAGAAGTGTTATTCCAAAACGGCCACGAACTCAAGTGATTGTAACAGAAGCTGAACAGATTACTTCTTCTGACATTCAGAGATCACCTGAAAACGTGATTACAGAGGAAGAAACACATGTTGATACTACAACCACTGCTACCGAGATAGAAACTGTTCCTGTTTCTGGCTCTGGTTTTTCGACACCACCTCGTCAAGAAAACTTAGAGTTTCATGTTGATTCATTTTTGAATACTCCTCCACAGTTTCAAAGGAGAGAGGAATCATCTAGTACTCCTCATTCTATAACTCTAGAAGAAAGAGTTAAGAATTTGGAGAAAGAAAGTTTTGAAAATGTAAAGATGATTGCTGAATTGAAGAAGGAAAATGAAGACAAGTCAAATCTGATTAACATGATTCATCTGGATTTAGCCATCAAAGATACAAGAATAGCTTCTCTAGAAGAACAGATGAAAAGCATGTTTGATTATTCTTCAGGGCTGGAGAGACAACTGAATGAGCTCAGAGAATTTATATCACAGACTTATTTTCATCAGCCACCAATCATAAGGTCTACTACTGTGATGGGTGAATCTAGTAGACGCTCTCCTAGCCCACCTCCCACTTAGATTGTTTCTGAAAAGGAAGTGGTCAACGAAGCTCAAATCTCTACTGAACAGCCAAGTGTTAGCACTATTGAGGATGTTCCTATTTTATCTGAAGTACCTATCACCGAAGCTTACACATCTACAGCTTTCGTTGAACCAGAGCACATGTTAACTTTGCCTATTGTTCATGAAAAGGAGGATGAAGAGTTGGTTGATTATGCTGATTCAGATGATGATGAGGATAACAATGAAGATGATGATGAAAATGATGATGATGATGGTGGAGATGATGGTGGAAATGATGGTGATAATGATGATGGAGGAGATGGTGGAAATGATGGTGATAATGATGATGGTGGTAATAATGATGGAGGTAATGCTACAGGTTTCTCTTTGAGTCCAACTGGAGATACTAACACTGATAATGTCGATCGACCAAGTGTTAGTGATCCAGAAGGATATGATCCACTTGACCCTGCCACTGAGAGTGTGTATGAAAAGGAATTGTATTCTTTTCGACAATCTTCATCAGGAGCTGTCGAAGAAGAATTTGATATGTTTGATGATTTGGAAGAGCAGAATGAATATACTGATATATTTGGAAACAACCTTCAAGAATTATTCAAAGACATTGATCTTGAAGAAGGAGAAATCCCTACTGAGACTGTGAGTGGTGAAACTCCTGCTGTTTCTACAAAGAAAGATTCTACTGGTAAAATTGCGTTATTCACTAGAGGAGGATTAATGTTCAAAGCACCACCACCACCTACTGAAGCTCATTTTCTATTCATTTCTAAGCCTAAGCAGAAGTATGGTGAAATGTCTCATGTCATTAGCTGGGGTTATGATGGCGAGAAAAGGCTGTATGTAATAAAAAGAAAGAATGGAGAAATTGATTATCTGAAAAGCACACAAGACTTCCATACTCTACGTGCTGCTGATCTCTACTCCATGGGCAAAGCTCCATTCTTTAATGAAAGCAATTACAGTGAAGCTGAACTGATGAGATCTATGATACGAAGGGAGATGCGCACAAATTTCAAGGATTTTAAGACTGTCAAATCAAAGGTGATTGATGACTCAACAAGAATAGATGAAAAGACTAAAGCTCCAATGAAAATACGAGTCTATCAACATCCTAAATTTATCAGGAAAGTCCCCGTGCATGCTCCAGTTCCTCCCAACACTTTAAAGCAATTACTCTCATGGAGATGTGAGAAGGATTCCGGTCACGCTGTGATCAGATGTACTGACAAGTCATTTCGAATCATTGATCCAGCAGACTTGATGAAGTTTGGCAAAGACGACTTACTCAAGCTTTTACACTGCCCTATTACAGCTGATGAGTCCGTTTATTTTCTATCTTGCCAGTATGTATGGATGATTGACCGGATCCTTAGGAACAAATGGTATGCTTATGCAGGCTCATACAAAAAGGCAAACGTTGATTTTGATTGATCATGTTTCACCGAGCCTAGGGGGAGATTGTAGAAGACTAATCAAGGCTCGGCAAAACATTTGAAGATTGAACGAAGACGAAGTCTGAAAACAGCATGTGCGAAAGCCTGCTCCACGCGAGTTGAAGCTGTCACACGAGAACAAGCAGTTTCCACGCGAAGAAGCTTCCACACGAAAGTCTATCCCGCGCGAAAGGAAGCCGCGCGAAAAGTCTTTCGCGCGAGAACTTGATGTTTAGTATAAATAGCTTAGTTTTCGTTTTGTAATAAAGCTTTTGTCCATTTTATCTTACTTGTACTGTGCGAAATCGCACAAGACCTGTTCTAGGTTGTGTTATTCAATCTGAGAATCATTTTGTGATCAAATTCAATCTTCTTCTACTCCAATCTTGTTTACATTCCGCATTCACAAGATTGAGATCGTGTGTTTATTGTTTTTCTGGGAGAATTCGAGGTTTTACATTGGATCAATTTATGATAAACGGTGAAAATTAGTTTAATAGTATTAACCGAAAACTCGGGTTGTCACACATACATACACAAATGGGTTTACACCCAAAATACCCAAAAATGATTTTTAGATGTGTTCCAGCCCCAAAATCATTCAAAAACGTGTAAAAGAGGGGTCCTAGAACTCACACAAGCAATCCCGTCGACTAGAGCTTCGATTTGATCCGCTACACTTCGATTTTCACGCTCGAATCCACCCGAACCAAGCTTTTCTCCCTTTTTTCTCCTTCTCTTCTCCCTTGGCTGAGTTTCACAAGTGTGGGGGAGGGTGTAGGCTACCCTCCCCTCTTAATCCCCCACTCTTCCAAACTTTCTCCCGTTTTTGCAAGTTTGGTCCCTCGACTTTGGGCTTTATTTCTTTTATTTCTTTTTTCTTTCTTCTTCTTTATTTGGCTTTAAAAGAAAATAATCGGGTATTACATAAATCACCCAACTCCTATAAGGTGAGTATACATAAGGTAAAACTCCTATCATGGTTAGCAATGGACATGTCAAACCTTCTATTAGATAAGTGTGCACAAGACACCACTCCTATCAGGATGAACAATGCATAAAGCAAATTAAGTTCCTATCAGGTGAGAATGCGATAAATGGAAACTCCTATCATGCTATAATACTTCTTTACTTTACTTTCACATATGAACTTTAGTCAGATTACTTTAATTCCTTCTTTTTCACTTATCATAACAATACTAATACTCATAACTTTCTTTCTTTCCCTAGCCGCAAATAATCTTTCATACTATCTTTATCCGTACACTATCATAGGGTCATATACCTACTTTAACATTATGTACTATATATAATATCATGCTAACAAGAACTTTACCATATTTCACCCTTTGAAATTTCCTTTAGATTGATCACGTGGTAATTGTTCCTTTGGAAGTTCCTTTAGGTGTGTTCGAGGGGCATAGACCTATGGTAATTGATCCCATGGAAGTTCCTTTAGATTTACATGTTCATTACAAACATGCTTTTATGATGGTCCGTCATTAGAAACTTGTAATTGGTAGTAAGTTACGCAAGTGGTAATGGTAAATGGAGTCAGTTACAATTGTTGTTAGTGGTAAGAAGCATTGGTGGTAACTAGGTTTTAGCTGGTATTGGAATAGCAACAACATCTTGTTTATGGTAATTGCTCTTTAGGAGTAACTCAGTTATAAACACTAAAAAGATTATTAATTAATAAAATATTCACTTGATAGTTATAATCATTAACTGTCAACTTAAATGCTATGATGACTCTTCCTTTATATAAAGAAGATCTCTAGTTTAATTTCGGAACATTGTTTTCATACAACTTTGGATACTTGTTCTTGTGTTCGATCTCTTTGTATTATCTTATTGAAAATTCGATCAGTCACATAGGAAAATTTCAATTTCATAGTGAACTTTATATGATTCACAACAAATATATGGGTCATTTGAATTCTAAAATTTACATGGTAAAACATCTATTTCTAACGATGCATAAAAGTTGTGTAAATCAGGCTAGAACAGACTTAAGTGTCTATGTGTTTTGGTCTATTCCTTCACTTTTAAAATAATGTCTACAAAATCGGACCTAATATCAAATTGTTGTCTTGGTTCATTGGTTGGATTGGATTTAAAAACATGATGACGTCATATGCATTTAGTAAAATGAATATAATAAAAAAAATACTCAAGCGTATTTAACTTGGAAGAACAAACAAATTAAACTAAATTATATATATGTTTTGTTACTCTTTGACGACTAAAAAAGTAAGAGTTCTAATACATGTGTGTGTATATATGAATAAGCAATAAATATAAGTATTTGAAATAAGTATTCTACAGCTATATATAAGCTCAATAATAAGTTTAAACTTAATAAAATATGGCACATAGTATGACAATTATATTATATGTTTATATATTCTAGTTAATTAACATCAACAAGTTAGCTAGTTTTTCAATTAAAGACTAAGTTTTATCCCAAGAGTTTAAATCTTATAATTTTCAAAAAACAATCATTACTACTAAACAATTAAATATGACAAACGGATATAAAACATTTGTAATATAACGATGAAAAAGACCACGCCAAGAATCAAAATCTAGTTTTTTAGTTATTTAATAAAACATTAAGGGACTATGCTAGCATTTGACAATACCTTTTTCCGATGGGTTGTACATTCGTAATCCGTTAGTATTTTCGATAAGATTTCTAAAAGGATTTACTCTCATATTCTTTCCACTAATAACAATTTTTTCTCATATAAGTACAAATCAAGAACAACAAAATTTGGGTGAGTCGTCTTTCAAAACTTTCTCTTTTTCATATATGTTATACCCTCTTTGTTAATTTTGTGTTACGTCTTATGTCAGAATTGATGTACTCGGTAATAAAGTCCGTCAAATGTAGTCTTGGAGCTCGTGTATGTGCCACATTAGACCAAGGCCAGTCCTGAGAATTCTCAAGAGTCTCTACACTAGAAGCGAAATAAAAAATGGTCTTTATAATACGACATATAACAATTCAAAACCGAACAACTTGTATATAACAAATTTACAATACAACAATAGTTGTTATAATAATAAATAAAATGAAACTATTATAGAAATATGACTAAATCTACTTAATTAACCAACCAAAAGGCACTACTAGCGTTTTTGGTATTATTATATTGAATTATGTTTAGATTAGGTAAATGTTATTAGGGCTAAATTATTTAAAATGTTAAAAGGCTCTTAAGTAAAGTTTAATGGGCTAAAATAATCACAATGGTATTGGATTTGTTAATAGATTTATTAATAGTTTATATATATAAAATTTTAAAATACATACACACACACACACACACATATATATATATACTAGTGGGAAACCCGCGCGATGCGGCGGATAGAATGTACAAGCTTTAGATACAGGTGTTTGTTTCATTATTACCAAAACTGAATTTACTCCAATGCAGGACTTGATCACCCGAAAACTAAACCCATGAAAAAATCACACTTAATAAAAATCACACTTACTCTTTAAAAATCACTATCTTTTGTATTTCTTTTGAAGTCAAACAATCCACTTGCAACTATGCTGAAAAGAATAATAATACATCTCAAATGTAGAGAACTTGAAGACGGTTTATGATTTAACTTGAAACCATAAACCTATCAACAAAAACTGTAGCATATTAGATCATTTAAAAAGCAATAAAATTTCAAATATAATTATTAGAATAAATACAACACCCTCTTATAAAAAAATTATGCATTAATAATTCTGTCACTAATCAGAGCCATTAATTCACTGTTAGACATTCTAAGAAACATGTCCTTCATAGCCTGCAAAGCTTCCATCCATGCAATTCGTTCTACATTGTGTCTTCCCTCAAATGTAGCATTTATGTGATCTAATAGTTCTAAAATGCTAACCAGCACATTTGTTTACAAAATGAAATCGTAATTTATCAAGATATAGGTTTGTGAAGCATTTCATGAACAACGTACATGCTTATAATTGTCACGTGGCATCTATGTTCTATTGCTTTAACATAATAACATTTCTGAATATACTATTATCTCTACTACTAAATAATAGAAGGCTTAGGCACACCATCACATGTACTTCAATAGAATACACATATGACAACTTTACAAAAACACACATTTTATCACAAAAGCAGTTCAAGCAATTTGTACACAGCACACCTTCACCAGTACATCAATAAGATACACAAAATAAAACTTTACACAAATACATATTTTATCATCAGGACAATTCAATCATTTTATGGTTAAGAAAACATACAAAATATATAAATTATACCAACGATCATGTGTAAATTACAAAAAATTATCAAAAAAATATATCATTAAAAAAGAACATAACTCTTAAAATGAACAAATTAATTACCTTACACAAAAACCAAAACTCCTTATATGAACCACATCAATTTCAAAATTAGTGAACAACATAAAAGTAGACTTTAACAACTTTAAACCCATGTGAATGGCTCAGCACCCTTCCGGCTAACTTTTTATATTTGACCCGTTTGAGATAACTCAAAGCCTAGATCGACTTGTTCATAACGAAACAATTTGAAATTGCAACCTTTATATGGTAACTCTAATATTCAAATGCTTAATTACAATAGAGTTTGCAGCTCAAAATACGCAGATTAATTACAAGAACTTAACACAATCAATTGATCCTCCACCGATCAAGAAAATAAGAAAAAGTTAAAATTGACCATCCATTTATAATTCATAATATGCAGATTAATCATAAAATCATTTATCGTCTTTGCAGCCACATTTTATGATATTACAAATACCAAGATCACGTCACACCTAAATTGTTAACATAACAATTTATTTATGTGTACAAAATACTAAATTAAACACACTAATTAACCAAATTTGAATAGACATAAACTTACAAAACTAAGAACTAATACCATATAACATCAACTTCTAATAACTAAACCAAAAACCCAATAAAAGAAATCTCAAAACTGTTGTAAACCAGCAAATTCTTTGACCAGAAATCTAAAACTGTTGTAAACCAGCAAACGACCAAAAAATTAAGAACTGTTGCTAACCAGCAAACTGATATAAAATTCCTTATTCAGACTACAGACAATGATCAATTTGACAACATACAACAAAATTAATATATTTCTGCACAGTAACCTTGACTTTATCATATTCGAACTTTACAAACACCTAACAAAATGAAGTAGATGTTTTTTATCACTTAAACAATATTCTAAACACTAACCATAATCATAAGCAACAAAATTATATTCATTTGCACCAATACCTTGTTTTATTTCTGTCTTAGATTTGGCGTGTTCTAAAAATCTTTTGTAGCATATGATAAATCAAATTGCACACATTTATTAAAGAAAAATATGAAATCACAATGCTAAAAGAACATGATCAGGTTTGAGGCTATTTTACAGCTCAATTGTGGACTTAAACACACAAATCAATGGCTCCATTAAAGAGAAAAAAGTCTGTCCCATGACCATTTTGCAGCCAAATTTTTGAACCAAAAGCAAACAGGTTAGATTTGTTATCTACCCATTCCACATGGGTTCAATTCATTATTATCATTCTTCGAGATTCTATGTATTTATAATAAATAATAACCAAAGTGTAATCATGTTGTATTTGTGAAATACGCCTTAATTATAATCAAAAAAAAAGTTTGTAGATGCCAAGTAAACCTAGAAAACATGAACCTGAATGCATAAAGATGTTGTTATAAGCAAAAAAAAACATAAACATAGATTTCAGATGCGTGGTAAACCATATTTTATTATCTCATGCCTTCATGAAAAGTCCATCCACTCCAATAATAACCATTGTCCTTGCAATGCAGGGTATTAATTCCCGAAGACCTCAACTTCTACAGAGAAATCAATTCAAGCTTAGGTATGAGTTTATGAGGTGTTCTAAATGGCATAGTGATTAGTACTATCTATGATGTCTTAACAAAGAAGTCAAACACATATGAAGAATATGTAGTGTAACTCTAGTTTACGGGTAATGGTACATATACATTCTGCAAATCAATTGCCCATAACTTAAACTCAAGTAAGAATCTAATTGTAATATTTTTGCAACGTAGAATTAGAGGTCAAGGTTATTGATCCATATTATAGCATGCTTTCTGGTTGGAAAACTTTGGTATAGCTTTCTGTATGCTTGTTTATAAGGTTTGGCTGTTGTTCAAGAGACAGTGCTCCACTTCTTTTCCCTTTAAACCCCAATTCCCATTTTCAACAGCAGAACAAGAATCGATTCATGCAATAAGGATATATAATTCATTCAATAAAGGAAAAAAGAAAACTATCACAACAAGAACAGAAGGCCAAATTCACCTTCAAGACGTCAATTGAAACCTAATCACCTACACTGCCTACAAATTCAACAAATGGGAACCTACTTTCAGGTGCAGGTATTGTTGATTAAAAGCTGGTTGTTCTAGGTTTCCAAAGTCACCTTCAAGACCTCAATTGCAACTACTAATCACCTACGTGCCTAATGCCCTAATTATTTCCATTTTTGCATGTGACATTAATAGCAGTTTAAATATATAATCTACTTTGTAGAACCCCAAATATATCCCACATGCAAGTAACTCACCTAACACATTGTCTTTTCACCATTTGTTTGCTAATAATTAGCTGCATACAAAAATTCTAACTTTATGAGGAAAAGCAAAGAAAAATACATGGCAAAAGAGAATAGTAAGAATTGGAGATTAAAAAAAAACACAACTAAAACACACCTGCTATCTGCGGGAACAACATAATTATTTAGAGCCAATATGCATGATGTTGACTGGACAAGAGAAGTTACTAATTTCGAAGCATACTATAAGGGATTTAACTTAACAGCTAGAAAACTACAAGACTTTTATCAATTGCAATGGAAAGATATACCTGGCTGTGATAATGAATAGTATTTGCACAAACTACAAGAACTCCACCAATTGGAGATGGGACAGCAAGAAGCTTATAGGCATCATGTGGAAGATTCTGATACAAAGAATAAATAATTTTGATAAGCATACAAGGAAACATATGTTGTCAACAAAGTAAGAGAATCCACCCTTGCAAGTTGCAACGAACATCTAAAACAAAAAAAATGTATGGTAAAGTAGCAGTCAGAACCAATCTAAACTTTCCAATAGACATTCACTTTAGTATACCAAAAATAATCAATGATCTCATATTATAAGTGTGTTCTTGTGAATAAAAACAGAAGAAAAACAGACGGAAATACTCCCCTGTTCCATCGTTAACAAATCTATCTAAAAGAAAAATAAGAGATATCAGTGCTGCTTGCATAATAAGAATTTACAGTCGCAGACCATATGTGTCACACCCCCGCTTATAGCGGAAACACGGGGAATGTGAGCTAGACGGGATCGTCATAACACATGGTATATGATAGAGTAGCAATAAAATATGATGACAAGCGTGTCATGACGACACCCGAACACAAATGGAGACTTGTGTCGTGTATAATCCATGTTCACGACAGCATAGTCATAAGCACAACATAAATGATCACATAAACATTGATAATAGCTTGTAATGTAATATTCCCACAACTCGGGAACAAGTATACAAAAGATCATATTCATGTTCAAGCTTTACAAAAGTAATAAACACGAAATGCATCCTAGGGTCTCCTCTAAAAGGTAGCACTCCTAGAACTTCAATTCCCTTGATCACCTGAAAAGTAATGCTCAAAACGGTCAACAATAATGTTGGTGAGCTTCGCAGGTTTAAATTATAAACATGTAGTTGACGCTGTATAGTATTTGTAGTGGAATACCGTGCATACAGTTATAAGCAAGCAAGATCACATACCATGAGTTTTATACAACCAAGCCTAATGACGTACACACAGCAAATTGTCAGAATATATTCACCCAAGGCCCGTTCCTGGCAGTAAGGATGGTACTCGCAAGTAACCATCTCGTCAAGGGTGGGGGTGTCAACCCAGTAGTACTACTAATACATATCTGTTGGTTCCAACACCGGAATTAATGGTTGTAAGACAGTCCACACAGTAACATCATGTATGCATCAGATAAGTACTCACCAAACAGTATCACGTTGATTCCAAGTATGAAAATTGTATGTATATTGTACAGCATTGAAAACGTGTGAGCATACTTTTCCCCCATATTGTAAAAGATTGAAACAACTGTATAAACGTAAAAAAGGGCCACGAAACTCACTTGTTAAGTGGTAAGTATGTCTGATGAAACTTCCCAAACTTGTATGTATGTATGAACAGTCAACCACCTATTGACAGTTATGCTAAGAATTAATCTTATGGACTACTGTTAATAATATTGTTTAATTGAATCGGGTCGTTTCGGTTCGGTCGTGGGTAGTACACACAAGCAGTCACACACATCTTAGTCTAGATTATTTTAAATAGTATGTGCCTGTTAATAGCGTTAACTTTAACCTTTGCGGTCAAGCTATGACACTTCATTAATATTACATTATCGTCGTGAGATATCCGAAGAGGGGATCCATACACACACACATCATCAGTCATACGATAGGACCGGACGCACGACCGACACTCCATTCGCACGAATGGACTTTCAGTCGTACAAATTAGCTACTTTCGTACGATTGAACCTTCATTTATGCGACTAAGCATTCAGTCGTACCATGCAAGACTTAGTCATACGACTCAACCTCCATACGCCCGATTGGACCTTCAATCGCACGAATCAGCTTCATTCGTGCGATTGAACATTCATTCGTACGATTGGCCTTTCAGTCGTACGACTCACACACAATCGCACACAATTTCATTCGTACTGACTCAATCGCATGACTCATTCATTCGCACAGACTCATTCGCACATGCATTCAATCGCACACACCCATACGCCTGACTTAGACGTACGATTTGCCCAATCGCACGGCTCAGTCGGGTGACGCACTCATACGCCCTACCCAGTCGCACGATTTATTCCAGTCGCACGGCTCAGTCGGCCGGATGGCCCAGTCGCCCTGCACAGCAGGTCGCGACTGCACAGACCATCGAGCAGCGTTCTGCTGCTCCGAGCATGGGTTTCACGCACCAAGAACCTCCAGAACACTAATCCTAACACGTCTAGACAAGAAGCACACTCAAGAACACGACATGCAAGTCCACACGACCTCTTGTGCTCGGATGAACCCGAGCACCCGAAACCCTAGAAACGCAGCAACTAAATCGAGTAATAAAAGGGTCAAACGAGGTTATCTACCTGCTAGGAGTGAGATTTCACGATGATAACCAAGATTTGACGACGAAAACGCAATAAACGGGACGAATTTTGGTGCTAGATTGGTGTAGAAAGGGAGAGGAAGAAGAAGCCGATGAAGATGAAGATGAAGTGAAGAAAGGAGCTGGGAAATGGGTATTTATACCCATCCCAGGTTTGCCAAAGTGTCACTTTTAGTACCTGTACTTTGCCCCGAGTTCCTATATTTTGTTTCGGTTAAAAGCGTTAAAATTTAGTCTCGTTTTATTGACGATAAAATGTTTTTAATGTTATTTACAAATTAAAAATGATTTTATTCGTGACAATTATTTTATTATGAAAATGACGTGTTTAGTGTTAACGGGGCAAATCTGGGAGAGACGTCTTAAGATAATTACAAGTTGAACAACCATAACACGCATATAAGGGCAATTAAGTAAAACAAACATGGTATTCACGTAGTTGGTTTATCAAAATGAGGAATGACTGATAACAAAGTTAAATCAAACACGCTAAATGACGGACCTTTGGTGACGGATGTCACAGTATCCCCCAGTTGAGGGAATTTCGTCCCGAAATTCAACTGGTGCTAGGTCTAAGGGCGTCATCCTCGAATAGATGTGGATATTTGAGTCTCATCTGATCTTCACGTTCCCATGTAAACTCTGGCCCTCGTTTGGAATTCCATCTTATGCGAACGATAGGTATCTTACTGCGCCTCAACTTTTTGACCTTTCGGTCCATGACCTCAATGGGTTCCTCGATAAAACGAAGCTTTTCGTCGATCTTGATTTCCTCAATTGGTACATGTAAGGACTCGTCTGCCAAACACTTTTTGAGGTTCGACACGTGGAAAGTATCATGCACACCGCTGAGTTCTTGTGGCATCTTCAATCGGTAAGCCACCGGACCGATTCTTTCTGTAATCTCGAATGGTCCTACGTATCGAGGGGCTAACTTCCCTTTCTTACCAAATCGTACGATCCCTTTCCACGGAGAGACCTTGAGTAAGACATGATCCCCAACATTGAATTCTAGAGGCTTCCGACGATTGTCGGCATAGCTCTTTTGGCGGTCTCTAGCAGCTTTGAGTCGGTCTTTGATTTGGAAGATCTTATCGGTGGTTTCTTGAATGATTTCGGGACCTGTTAGCTGGCTTTCACCAACCTCGGCCCAACATACAGGCGATCTACATTTCTGTCCATACAATGCTTCAAATGGAGCGCATCCAATGCTTGTATGGTAGCTGTTGTTGTAAGAGAACTCAATCAACGGTAAATGAGTGTCCCAGCTACCACCAAAATTGATTACGCAAGCTCTAAGCATGTCTTCTAATGTTTGTATAGTTCTTTCACTTTGGCCATCTGTTTGTGGGTGATAGGCAGTACTCATGTCTAATCGAGTGCCCATCGCTTTCTGTAACGTCTGCCAAAATCGTGAAGTGAACCGACTGTCTCGGTCGGATATGATTGACACCGGCACCCCGTGCCGTGTCACGACCTCTTTGATGTACAACCTTGCCAGCTTATCCATCTTGTAGTCTTCTCGGATAGGCAAGAAGTGGGCGGATTTTGTCATTCGATCCACCACGACCCATATCATGTCGTGTCCGCTTGGTGTTCTCGGGAGTTTGGTAATGAAATCCATAGTGATATTCTCCCATTTCCACTCGGGAATTTCAGGTTGTTGCAGTAATCCCGATGGTTTCTGGTGTTCAGTCTTGACCTTTGAACAAGTCAAGCATTTGCTCACATATATAGCAATATCTTTCTTCATGCCTGGCCACCAGTACAACTCCTTCAGATTGTGGTACATCTTGTCTGCACCAGGATGAACAGAGTATCGTGTCTTGTGTGCTTCATCCATGACTAACGTACGTACACCTCCCCATCTGGGGACCCATATACGATCTATGAAGTAATGAATGCCATCATCTTTGCGAGTCATCTGTTTATCCAACCCTCGGAATTCTTCTCCCGCAAGGTTCTCTTCTTTCAAAGCCTCGTTTTGTGCAATCTGAATCTGAGCCTTTAAATTGGTTTGAATAGTCAAACCTAGCACTCGTGCACGTAATGGTTTCACACGTTCTTTGCGGCTTAAAGCATCAGCCACCACGTTAGCTTTCCCCGGATGATACCGGATCTCACAATCGTAGTCGCTAAGTAGTTCTACCCAGCGTCGCTGTCGCATGTTAAGTTCTTTCTGGTTCATGATGTGTTGAAGGCTCTTATGGTCTGTGTAGATGATACATTTGGTTCCATATAGATAATGCCTCCATATCTTGAGTGCAAACACTACGGCACCCAACTCCAAATCGTGAGTTGTGTAGTTCCTTTCATGCACCTTGAGTTGTCGCGAAGCGTAAGCAATTACCTTATCCTTCAGCATTAGTACACAGCCCAAACCGTGGTGTGAAGCGTCACAGTACACCACGAAATCATCGGTTCCGTCTGGGAGGGACAATATCGGTGCGTTGCACAACTTCTCCTTCAATGTTTGGAACGCCTGTTCTTGTGCTTTCCCCCAATCGAACTTCTTGTCTTTCTGAGTCAACAAAGTCAACGGTTGGGCAATCTTGGAGAAATTGGCAATGAAGCGACGATAGTATCCGGCCAATCCCAAGAATTGCCGTATTTTTGAGGGTGTTTGGGGAGTATCCCACTTCTTCACAGCTTCAATCTTACCGGGGTCCACATGAATTCCATTTTCGTTAACCACATGACCCAAGAATTTCACTTCTCGAAGCCAGAATTCACACTTCGAGAGCTTGGCAAAAAGTTTCTCTTCCTTCAACAGTTCTAGAATTGCTTGGAGGTGTTTTTCGTGATCATCTTTTGAACGGGAGTAGATAAGTATATCATCTATGAACACGATCACGAACTTATCAAGATAAGGCTTACACACCCGATTCATCAGATCCATGAAGACAGCTGGTGCGTTGGTCAACCCAAACGGCATGACCAAGAACTCATAGTGCCCGTAACGAGTTCTAAATGCCGTTTTCGGAATATCGTCCTCGAATACTCTTAGTTGATGATAACCAGATCGAAGGTCGATCTTAGAGAAATACGAGGCTCTTTGCAACTGATCGAACAGGTCGTCGATTCTAGGGAGAGGATACCGATTCTTCACGGTCAGTTTGTTCAATTCCCTGTAGTCGATGCACATTCGGAACGACCCATCCTTCTTCTTGACAAATAACACCGGTGCTCCCCACGGTGAATGACTCGGTCGGATGAAACCTTTCTCCAGTAGTTCCTGTAGTTGGCTTGACAACTCTTGCATCTCTGAGGGCGCTAACCGATACGGTGTCTTTGCTATCGGTGTAGCTCCAGGAACCAGCTCTATATGGAATTCCACCTGTCGTGGAGGAGGCAATCCAGATAAATCATCAGGGAACACTTCCGGGTAATCCCGTACAATCGGAATGTCTGCCAATTTTATCTCTTCTTCTTTCTTCTCAACGATGTGAGCCAGAAAAGTGTAACACTGCTTCCGTAGACTTCGGCGGGATTTCATGCAAGAAATGAGCTTTAGTGTTCTTTCCGGTCGTTCTCCTTGAATCTTGAGTACCTCCCCGTTTGGCATGGGGATTCGTACTACTTTCTCCCGACAAACAATCTCTGCTCCATGATTTGACAACCAATCCATGCCCACTATCACATCGAAGCTGCCTAACTCGAATGGTATTAAATCTATACTGAAGACCTGGTCTTCCAACATTAGGGTGCAATTCCTAATAATCTCGTCTGCTTGTTCAACCCTACCATTGGCCATTTCTATGGAGTAACTAGTTTCTAGTCTACTGGCACTCAAACCAAGCATATGCACGAACTCAGAAGATATAAAGCTATTGTCTGCCCCAGTATCAAAGAGTATAGATGCGAAGTGGTTATTGAGTAAGTGCGTACCCGTGACAACGTTCGGATCTTGTCGGGCATCATTAGCTCCAATGACGAAGGCACGACCCCGTGCAGCATTACCTTGGTTTCCTTGGCCTTGAGCGCCCGCTATGGCCATCACTTGTTGTTGATTATCCCCTTGTTGACCCGGTGCCCTGTTCAGTCTGGGGCACATGTTCCGATAGTGACCAGGATTTCCACATTCGTAACAAACTCTGGCATTCCCGACGGGGTTAACCGCGTTGACGGGTGCAACCAGATTCGGTGCCACTCTACAATCTCTTGCTAGGTGCCCCGGGCGCCTACAGTTTACGCACACCCGGCACTGCATCTCTGGGGGATGATGATAGCTGCATCTGTCACATTTGGGGTGTGGTCCAACATACTCTCTCTTACCCGGCGCCACATCCACGAAGTTTCTGGTGATCTTGGCCCTTTTATCAGATTTCCCGACACTCGACCGGCTAGTTTCCCCAACATCCTTTCGCTTCTCTGCTCCCTTGCCCAATACCCCTGTTCTTACCATCTCATCGGTCAGAGCGCCAGCCTTCAAAATTGCGCTCTGAATCGTAGGAGGAGCAGCTGCAGTTACCATTGCTCGTATTTGAGGTGCGAGTCCCCAAATATATCTTTCTATCCTTTTAGATTCCGGAGTGACTAAGTGTGGAACTAGTCTAGCCAACTCGTGGAATCGATCAGTATAAGCTGCGTGCCCTGCCCCCACCATAGCATGATTCCAGAACTTATGCTCAAGCTTTTGCATCTCGTTGTGAGGGCAGTATTCCTTGGTAATCAAGGCTTTAAATTCATCCCAGGTCATCTGCATCGCAGATTCCCTTCCCCTAGCTTGAACCTGGGTGTTCCACCAGGTTAGTGCTCGGCCCTGCAGTGAGGACGTAACATACTTGATGCACTGGCTGTCGAGGCATTCGCTAATATCGATCACAGCCTCCATTTTCTCGAGCCATCTGATCAGGGCTATCGCTCCACCTTTACCATCGAAATCTCGGGGCTTACAGGCCACAAACTCCTTGTAAGAACAGCCCCGTTTGGCATTAGCAACCCCAGTTTCGTTACCGGCTGTACCACCATTTCCGGTCTCCTGGTTGCTTTCATTCCCAGTCGGGTTTCCATTATCCTCGTTCTCATTACCACCGTCCCCGTGGGGGTGGTTTTGTTGTTGCATGCGTCGCTCACCTGAGCTACGATTGTTGGAATCAAGGCAGTCAATTGTTGAGCAATTAAGGCTGCCATTTCAGCATTTCCAGTCCCTTGATTGTTACCAGAAGGGCCTTCATTTGCTGTTGGAGGTCCACCCCTGCCTTTGCCTCTGCCCCTCGGGCTTCCCTTCCGCTACTGTTGCTGCGGGTAGATCTTCGAGGCGGCATGTTCTATTCATACAAGAGGCAACATATAAGCTTTAGTCACCTTAAGATACGCGCGTATTTTACTTATCAACTCCAATGTTTTGTGTTCCAGTCGGTCAAGATCACCATGCAGCCATTTTAAGCATATTCTCGGTATACCGGTGGTGTTTATATATAGGGTTCCCCGCAGCGTTCCCACCACACCCACGATGTACCGAGAATGATGCCTAATCCGGTTACATGACATCCGACCTTCCTTCACATCATATCCATAATAATCCATCAAGTCAACTGAGAACCAAACATGTAGTCACGTATAGTCTCGCAGAGGTTGTCTATCTCGCGTCCTTGAAAGGACTCAGACATAGCCTCCTCGGGTCGGTCTCAGTATCTGAGGTCAAGCGCAATGTAAGATCTGTGACGATCTGTTCGGGTCTCGATTCCCGAATTTGGTTATGATAACTCGGTGCACAGAGGGAACGGAAGATCCAATAGGAAGCATACCATAGGGGTCGAGCACAAGGGCTCAAGCACAAAGTGAAAGATCACAAAACAAAAGGATAACCAAACATGTAAAGAGGAACACCTGCACGAGATATATAAATGCACACAACCTTAAGCATGCAAATCTACATGAAGGTTCCTAGGTTATAGTCTAGGTCAAGTGTAATTGCCTAATTCTCTATAACCAATGGCTCTGATACCAGTCTGTCACACCCCCGCTGATAGCGGAAACACAGGGAATGTGAGCTAGACGGGATCGTCATAACACATGGTATATGATGGAGTAGCAATAAAATATGATGACAAGCGTGTCATGACGACACCCGAACACAAATGTAGACTTGTGTCGTGTATAATCCATGTTCACAACAGCATAGTCATAAGCACAACATAAATGATCACATAAACATTGATAATAGCTTGTAATGTAATATTCCCACAACTCGGGAACAAGTATACAAAAGATCATATTCATGTTCAAGCTTTACAAAAGTAATAAACACGAAATGCATCCTAGGGTCTCCTCTAAAAGGCAGCACTCCTAGAACTTCAATTCCCTTGATCACCTGAAAAGTAATGCTCAAAACGGTCAACAATAATGTTGGTGAGCTTCGTAGGTTTAAATTGTAAACATGTAGTTGATGTTGTATAGTATTTGTAGTGGAATACCGTGCATACAGTTATAAGCAAGCAAGATCACATACCATGAGTTTTATACAACCAAGCCTAATGACGTACACACAGCAAATTGTCAGAATATATTCACCCAAGGCCCGTTCCTGACAGTAAGGATGGTACTCGCAAGTAACCATCTCGTCAAGGGGGGGGTGTCAACCCAGTAGTACTACTAATACCTATCTGTTGGTTCCAACACCGGAATTAATAGTTGTAAGACAGTCCACACAGTAACATCATGTATGCATCAGATAAGTACTCACCAAACAGTATCACATTGATTCCAAGTATGAAAATTGTATGTATATTGTACAGCATTGAAAACGTGTGAGCATATTTTTCCCCTATATTGTAAAAGATTGAAACAACTGTATAAACGTAAAAAGGGGCCACGAACTCACTTGTTAAGTGGTAAGTATGTCTGATGAAACTTCCCAAACTTGTATGTATGTATGAACAGTTAATCACCTATTGACAGTTATGCTAGAATTAATCTTATGGACTACTGTTAATAATATTGTTTAATTGAATCGGGTCGTTTCGGTTCGGTCGTTGGTAGTACACACAGCAGTCACACACATCTTAGTCTAGATTATTTTAAATAGTATGTGCCTGTTAATAGCGTTGACTTTAACCTTTGCGGTCAAGCTATGACACTTCATTAATATTACATTATCGTCGTGAGATCTCCGAAGAGGGGATCCATACACACACACACATCATCAGTCATACGATAGGATCGGACGCACGACCGACACTCCATTCGCACGAATGGACTTTCAGTCGTACGAATTAGCTACTTTCGTACGATTGAACCTTCATTCATGCGACTAAGCTTTCAGTCGTACCATGCAAGACTTAGTCATACGACTCAACCTCCATACGCCTGATTGGACCTTCAATCGCACGAATCAGCTTCATTCGTGCGATTGAACATTCATTCGTACGATTGGCCTTTCAGTCGTACGACTCACACACAATCGCACACAATTTCATTCGTACTGACTCAATCGCATGACTCATTCGTTCGCACAGACTCATTCGCACATGCATTCAATCGCACACACTCATTCGCACATGCACTCAATCGCACGAACCAGCAAACGACCAAAAATTTAAGAACTGTTGCTAACCAGCAAACTGATATAAAATTCCTTATTCAGACTACAGACAATGATCAATTTGATAACATACAACAAAATTAATATATTTCTGCACAGTAACCTTGACTTTATCATATTCAAACTTTACAAACACCTAACAAAATGTAAGCAACAAAATTATATTCATTTGCACCAATACCTTGTTTTATTTCTGTCTTAGATTTGGCGTGTTCTAAAAATCTTTTGTAGCATATGATAAATCAAATTGCACACATTTATTAAAGAAAAATATGAAATCACAATGCTAAAAGAACATGATCAGGTTTGACGCTATTTTACAGCTCAATTGTGGACTTAAACACACAAATCAATGGCTCCATTAAAGAGAAAAAAGTCAGTCCCATGACCATTTTGCAGCCAAATTTTTGAACCAAAAGCAAACAGGTTAGATTTGTTATCTACCCATTCCACATGGGTTCAATTCATTATTATCATTCTTCGAGATTCTATGTATTTATAATAAATAATAACCAAAGTGTAATCATGTTGTATTTGTGAAATATGCCTTAATTATAAGCAAAAAAAAAGTTTGTAGATGCCAAGTAAACCTAGAAAACATGAACCTGAATGCATAAAGATGTTGTTATAAGCAAAAAAAAACATAAACATAGATTTCAGATGCGTGGTAAACCATATTTTATTATCTCATACCTTCATGAAAAGTCCATCCACTCCAATAATAACCATTGTCCTTGCAATGCAGGGTATTAATTCCCGAAGACCTCAACTTCTACAGAGAAATCAATTCAAGCTTAGGTATGAGTTTATGAGGTGTTCTAAATGGCATAGTGATTAGTACTATCTATGATGTCTTAACAAAGAAGTCAAACATATATGAAGAATATGTAGTGTAACTCTAGTTTACGGGTAATGGTACATATACATTCTGCAAATCAATTGCCCATAACTTAAACTCAAGTAAGAATCTAATTGTAATATTTTTGCAACGTAGAATTAGAGGTCAAGGTTATTGATCCATATTATAGCATGCTTTTTGGTTGGAAAACTTTGGTATAGCTTTCTGTATGCTTGTTTATAAGGTTTGGCTGTTGTTCAAGAGGCAGTGCTCCACTTCTTTTCCCTTTAAACCCCAATTCCCATTTTCAACAGCAGAACAAGAATCGATTCATGCAATAAGGATATATAATTCATTCAATAAAGGAAAAAAGAAAACTATCACAACAAGAACAGAAGGCCAAATTCACCTTCAAGACGTCAATTGAAACCTAATCACCTACACTGCCTACAAATTCAACAAATGGGAACCTACTTTCAGGTGCAGGTATTTGTTGATTAAAAGCTGGTTGTTCTAGGTTTCCAAAGTCACCTTCAAGACCTCAATTGCAACTACTAATCACCTACGTGCCTAATGCCCTAATTATTTCCATTTTTGCATGTGACATTAATAGCAGTTTAAATATATAATCTACTTCGTAGAACCCCAAATATATCCCACATGCAAGTAACTCACCTAACACATTGTCTTTTCACCATTTGTTTGCTAATAATTAGTTGCATACAAAAATTCTAACTTTATGAGGAAAAGCAAAGAAAAATACATGGCAAAAGAGAATAGTAAGAATTGGAGATTAAAAAAAAACACAACTAAAACACACCTGCTATCTGCGGGAACAGCATAATTATTTAGAGCCAATATGCATGATGTTGACTGGACAAGAGAAGTTACTAATTTCGAAGCATACTATAAGGGATTTAACTTAACAGCTAGAAAACTACAAGACTTTTATCAATTGCAATGGAAAGATATACTTGGCTGTGATAATGAATAGTATTTGCACAAACTACAAGAACTCCATCAATTGGAGATGGGACAGCAAGAAGCTTATAGGCATCATGTGGAAGATTCTGATACAAAGAACAAATAATTTTGATAAGCATACAAGGAAACATATGTTGTCAACAAAGTAAGAGAATCCACCCTTGCAAGTTGCAACGAACATCTAAAACAAAAAAAATGTATGGTAAAGTAGCAGTCAGAACCAATCTAAACATTCCAATAGGCATTCACTTTAATATACCAAAAATAATCAATGATCTCATATTATAAGTGTGTTCTTGTGAATAAAAACAGAAGAAAAACAGACGGAAATACTCCCCTGTTCTAGCGTTAACAAATCTATCTAAAAGAAAAATAAGAGATATCAGTGTTGCTTGCATAATAAGAATTTACAGTCGCAGACCATATGTGTCACACCCCCGCTGATAGCGGAAATACGGGGAATGTGAGCTAGACGGGATCGTCATAACACATGGTATATGATATAGTAGCAATAAAATATGATGACAAGCGTGTCATGACGACACCCGAACACAAATGGAGACTTGTGTCGTGTATAATCCATGTTCACGACAGCATAGTCATAAGCACAACATAAATGATCACATAAACATTGATAATAGCTTGTAATGTAATATTCCCACAACTCGGGAACAAGTATACAAAAGATCATATTCATGTTCAAGCTTTACAAAAGTAATAAACACGAAATGCATCCTAGGGTCTCCTCTAAAAGGCAGCACTCCTAGAACTTCAATTCCCTTGATCACCTGAAAAGTAATGCTCAAAACGGTCAACAATAATGTTGGTGAGCTTCGTAGGTTTAAATTGTAAACATGTAGTTGATGTTGTATAGTATTTGTAGTGGAATACCGTGCATATAGTTATAAGCAAGCAAGATCACATACCATGAGTTTTATACAACCAAGCCTAATGACGTACACACAACAAATTGTCAGAATATATTCACCCAAGGCCCGTTCCTGACAGTAAGGATGGTACTCGCAAGTAACCATCTCGTCAAGGGTGGGGGTGTCAACCCAGTAGTACTACTAATACCTATCTGTTGGTTCCAACACCGGAATTAATGGTTGTAAGACAGTCCACACAGTAACATCATGTATGCATCAGATAAGTACTCACCAAACAGTATCACGTTGATTCCAAGTATGAAAATTGTATGTATATTGTACAGCATTGAAAACATGTGAGCATACTTTTCCCCCATATTGTAAAAGATTGAAACAACTGTATAAACGTAAAAAGGGGCCACGAAACTCACTTGTTAAGTGGTAAGTATGTCTGATGAAACTTCCCAAACTTGTATGTATGTATGAACAGTCAATCACCTATTGACAGTTATGCTAAGAATTAATCTTATGGACTACTGTTAATAATATTGTTTAATTGAATCGGGTCGTTTCGGTTCGGTCGTGGGTAGTACACACAAGCAGTCACACATATCTTAGTCTAGATTATTTTAAATAGTATGTGCCTGTTAATAGCGTTGACTTTAACCTTTGCGGTCAAGCTATGACACTTCATTAATATTACATTATCGTCGTGAGATCTCCGAAGAGGGGATCCATACACACACACATCATCAGTCATACGATAGGACCGGACGCACGACCGACACTCCATTCGCACGAATGGACTTTCAGTCGTACGAATTAGCTACTTTCGTACGATTGAACCTTCATTCATGCGACTAAGCATTCAGTCGTACCATGCAAGACTTAGTCATACGACTCAACCTCCATACGCCCGATTGGACCTTCAATCGCACGAATCAGCTTCATTCGTGCGATTGAACATTCATTCGTACGATTGGCCTTTCAGTTGTACGACTCACACACAATCGCACACAATTTCATTTGTACTGACTCAATCGCATGACTCATTCGTTCGCACAGACTCATTCGCACATGCATTCAATCGCACACACCCATACGCCTGACTGGGTCGTACGATTTGCCCAATCGCACGGCTTAGTCGGCTGACGCACTCAAACGCCCTACCCAGTCGCACGATTTATTCCAGCCGCACGGCTCAGTCGGCCGGATGGCCCAGTCGCCCTGCACAGCAGGTCGCGACTGCACAGACCATCGAGCAGCGTTCTGCTGCTCCGAGCATGGGTTTCACGCACCAAGAACCTCCAGAACACTAATCCTAACACGTCTAGACAAGAAGCACACTCAAGAACACGACATGCAAGTCCACACGACCTCTTGTGCTCGGATGAACCCGAGCACCCGAAACCCTAGAAACGCAGCAGCTAAATCGAGTAATAAACGGGTCAAACGAGGTCATCTACTTGCTAGGAGTGAGATTTCACGATGATAACCAAGATTTGACGACGAAAACGCAACAAACGGGACGAATTTTGGTGCTAGATTGGTGTAGAAAGGGAGAGGAAGAAGAAGCCGATGAAGATGAAGATGAAATGAAGAAAGGAGCTGGGAAATGGGTATTTATACCCATCCCAGGTTTGCCAAAGTGTCACTTTTAGTACCTGTACTTTGCCCCGAGTTCCTAAATTTTGTTTCGGTTAAAAGCGTTAAAATTTAGTCTCGTTTTATTGACGATAAAATGTTTTTAATGTCATTTACAAATTAAAAATGATTTTATTCGTGACAATTATTTTATTATGAAAATGACGTGTTTAGTGTTAACGGGGCAAATCTGGGAGAGACGTCTTAAGATAATTACAAGTTGAACAACCATAACATGCATATAAGGGCAATTAAGTAAAACAAATATGGTATTCACGTAGTTGGTTTATCAAAATGAGGAATGACTGATAACAAGGTTAAATCAAACACGCTAAATGACGGACCTTTGGTGACGGATGTCACAATATGAGTGGATGTTGCTTCAAAGTAGTACTGATACTTAGTGCGGAAATTACACAAGTATGATGCTTATATGGGAGACGTCCAGCCCAAGTGAGTTCTTTCTCGTGAAGGATCACCAACACCGGTTCAATGTAACCTATAACCTCAATGCTATCAAACTCGTAACTCACCAAGAATAAAATTTGGTGCATTACTGACTGTTACATACAATACAACATAATTGGGCACAGAACCACAACTATACCAAGCAATGTACTACTGTTTATAACAATAACTCAATCAAACAACACTTCTATTCAAAAACAAATTGACTAAACACAATCCAAAAGCACTGAATTCACAAATGAATCAATCAAGAGACGAAAGGGGAAACCCCGTAACCAATAAACCTCGGTAAACAATCAAAGAACACTTCTATTCTCAGTGTTTACTTATGAATTACGATGCAGAACAACTGAATTGAATGACTGACCTTATCACCTCTCTCGATGTACTTCACAGCAAAAAGCCCGTAACGATGTAAAATTGGTCTGTTTATCCCTCATCAATCTGGCGACCCTAAAATTACCGGCACCAATGTCTCTCACGAGCTCGTAACGATCACTATCGTGCATATATTGGTCTGTTTCCTCTTGCATCATGGAACTCTGGTTCCTCTTGCGCTTGAAGTCAGCCTCGCAACCGCAAACATCACCATCGCTCTTGCGTCACTGCCATTAGAAACATGGTTAGGTCGGACTATTATCGCCGCAACTTGAGGTAGTTAGGTTTGTCGAGGTGGCGGCTGTTGTCGCTAATGAACCGACATGGAGACCGCCGGTGATTGACTGGCTAGCCCCTTTCCTTCGATCTCTTCTTGATCTTGTTATGGGAGACTGCCGGTGATTGACATGGGAGACCGCCGTGGTGTTTCAGGCGAACCTCTTCTTGATCTTTTTATGGGAGACCGTCGGTGATTGACATGGGAGACCGCCGGTTATGTGTTTGAATTTTGAAATGGAATCAGGGTTTGATGCTTGTTTGTTTGTTTTTAGTGGAATTCAAAGCTTTATGGGTTGTATACTATGCTTCAAGACTTGTACCTCTTAATTTTAAGAGATTTTGATAAAATGACCATTTTGTCCTTCTCATTTGCTTATATATATAGTATAGATATATATATATATATATACATATATACATATATATATATATATATATATATATATATATATATATATATATATAGGGTAAGGTTCAAATGAGAACCCTGTGTTATTGCGAGAACTTGCGAGAACCCGTCAACATCAATAAAAATCATAAATTTTTTTATTTCAATAACAAGATTACACATATACAAGATTATGATATTTTAATATATGTGTCAATTCGTAAATATAAAAAAGTTTATATTTGTGTAAGTTTTACTTACAACTTTAAATATATGTGTTTTTTTTCCAAACTAACACCAATGTAAACTATTTTACACTTACGAATTTACATATATACATAAAAGATCATAATCTTCTATATTAATAATGTTATTTAAGCAAAAATAATAATAATATTTATTGATCTTGATGGGTTTTCGCAAGTTCTAGCAATAAAAGAGGGTTCTCGCTTGAACCTTTCTATATATATATATATATATATATATATATATATATATATATATATATATATATATATAATATATATATATATATATATATATATATATATATATAAAATTTTAAAAAAATTTCGGCCCCTGAGAAGATCAGGCTCTGGACAATCACCCACTCGACCCCTAGGGCCACCGCTGTATTACATTATCAATTGCACATCATTGACATGACTCTCTTTCTAGCTCTAATTCCTTGGATAAAACCAAGCTCGAAAATACACATCGTATATGTGGGTCTCTCATTGTTGAACTAGGATATATGTACATGGTAACGTGTCGAACACATCACCTTAACCAAACCAACCACTAATTACTGAAGATCAAACTCTACCATTGAATGATATATATTAGTTTGAGAGGAAAATTATATACACTACAGTCTTTTTTTTCTCTAACTGAATTTGGTTCCAATTTATTTTCTAAGTCTCAAACTACTGATTTAACATCACCTTGAAATGTTTTATTAATAGTGTATAAACCGTAATAAGTCTCAGATAAAGTGTTATAAATTTCCTAAGGGTTGTACGTGTAATTCTGTATATTATATATTTCATGGCTCTCCTTTCTTTATGGCATGAAGATTAATCAATTCACACTATTATATGGTGGGTTTCATTTTTTCTTCTGTACTTATTTTCTTACTCATATGAGCTATTGAGGAGTAAGCAATGATGTTTTTAAGATCGATATTTCTTAAAGTGGTCAAGGAAGCATATATTATAGCAATCGCCCTTAAAGGATAAATGAAAGGAGTGAAACAAAGTGTCGCTTTAGAAAACATGGGGTATTAATTGTGACAACCTGATGTAGCGCGCGGAACGAATCGAACTACTATCACGTTGATTCTGCGAATACCCGTGAATTTCTTCACCCAAACCCACAATTCGACCCAAGAGTCACGAATTTGAAAAGACAAAGTTCTTAATTCTCAATAAAATCATGTGTCCTTCTACATTATAGATACTGAACTTAAATAAGAAATCAAACATACGGGATGGGCCTAAAACAAGCAACCCTAGGCCCAAACAAAAGCCTAAACAATAGCCCATAACAAACTCGAAAACTAGAAAAAACATAAAAGTGGCCCAAAAGCCCATTTAGAGGCCTTATTTCAGGAAATTAACGGGACAACCCGCCTACGGCCTTGGGCCCATTTTCGTGAAGCACGGTCTTGGGCCTCCCAAAAGAGTAAGGCCCGCTCTTCAACACTTGGGCCCGCATCACAACCCTAAAAATAGTGGTTAGACGAATTAATATTTTAAGAAATTTTTATTGAGTATATTTGAATAACACTTTATGAATGTTATGTGATTTAGTAATTATAATTATATATATATATATATATATATATATATATATACTATAGTACAGTAAAAATATAAAATATATGAATGTATGTTATGCATGTATATAGTAATTGTTTACGTATGCATGCATATATATATATAAAGAACCATTACCATATATATATAGTTTAAGTATGATGCATACATAACATTTCACGTATGCATGTATGTATATACATCTATAAATCATGATGCATCCATATATATACGAACTAAGTTGAATCAAACATTATTGAGATATAACAAAAACAAACCACTTCTTAACAATCTAAATACCAAAACAAACACGACCAAACTCTCATCTCGGTTCTTTAGGATAACATAACACCCGAATTAAACCGTTAAACGTGGTCATTAACACTTTAACCAATCAAGAAACCTAGCGCTTCTCCTTGGCCGCCACCTTGCATGCCACCATGATCATCCCTCCAACCGCCACCTAAGCCTATGATATTGACTAAGCAATCCTAAGGGAAGACACTCATCTAAGCTAGTGTTAGAGCTTATGATTGTGCCATTAATGGCAACCAACCCATTACTTCATAAAAACTCTCGGACTCTACCATTTCAAACACAAACACCACTTCCAATCTCCCTTCATCTCTCGGCCCACACACAACCATCAACAACCACGACCACCACCACCTTTGTTTCCTCTATCTCTCGAGTTCCATAAAACATAACTATCACCATCCTTAACCATCACCACCATCACCATCCGTAACCATCACCACCATCACCATCCGTAACCATCACCACCACCTTCACAACTTTTTCTTGATTATCCATCATCATCACCACATTCGACCATCACCATAACTACCAGCTTCCACTCTCCCTTGGATCTCAAAAGACTCAGTTCTCATAAACAAAGCAGCAACATCATTCTCAAGGATTTTAAATCTCTTTAATATATCTTGAAATCAAAGATTATACATGTGTTATAAACACATATATAATTAGTTTTGGTGCATATACACCAAAACTAATCTTAAAATGTCTTGAAATTCCTATTTCTCATCAAGTCACAGTAATAAAATATTAAAAATTCAGAAAACTTGTGGTAAAAAGGATATTTTGCGATTTATAAGATTAAATCTTGAAATATTAAGAAAATTAAGTAAAAATACTAAATAAACGTGATTGTAGGAATAAACATTGTAAAATTATTAGAAAAATATTGATTTATCATTCTGTAAATTTTAGTAAAAATATAATAAGTAAAATAATTTATACAAATTATTTAAAATAAAGAAAATACTCAAAAATACAAATAAATTCGGAAAAATTATGGAAAAAACACAGAATGACTCTCTTGAGATATAAAGGCTCCAGGAATTATTTTGTAATTTATTTCCTTTTTAATGATTGAAAAATGAATTTTTAAGTGATCTGTAAAGGAAAAATCAAAACAAATATTTAATCAGTACCATAAATCGTCAAAAATTCAATGAAGACATTATAAATCAAATTAAACAGATGATGTAAATTTCATAATTTTTGGAGTTATATAGATATTTTTAATGAATTTTGGTAATATTGTAAGATTTACAGAAAGAAATTTGTTGTGAATTAAATATCAGGAAATTTATGTGATGATAAGTAATATTCTATAAAATTTTGTAAATTTTTGGATAACAGTAGCTATTTTTGGTGATTTATGGAGAATTTGTGATAATTATAACAATTTATATATAACAAAATAAAAATTGGGAATTTTATGGTAATATTATCTGACTATATTACAGCTGAATTTTTAAGAATTGGTTATATTTGAGGTTCTAAAAATTTTAAAGAAATTTTATCTAACTTATAAAATTATTTTTATAGGTTACATTTTGGAGAACATGTGAGACTCATAGCCCCATTTTTGTGTTTGTAAAGTTTTTGAGGAAAAAGAATACTGTTTATATTGATGTATTATTTTTGAAACTATTTTGAGATGTATAGACATTTGTGATACAACCATTAATTCGATTAATGAACCGTCTGATAATATTGGTAGCGCTACTTAGGAAATCTTTTGCACCAACAGGATGAGTGTTGTGATGCTATTTAAATATTTCCTGCACCAACAGAATAAGTGTTGTGATGCTATATTATCTAATTTTGTGAATTATTTAATAAAAGTATGAATTATGTGTGTGAGCAGGTTTGGTTGTAATTGGTGCATCAATAAAATATTTTGTCAGGAAATAAACCTATGATCTCACCAACTTTATGTTGACTGTTTTGAGTATGCTTTTTCAAGTGAAAATGACTAACAATGTTGATTTCTCTTTTAATGTGTACAACGGCTGGGGTGAAGTCATTGGAAGAGTTTCTGTAAATCTAACTGTCAACATCTACGATGGCAGTGTTGTGGTGGACGCTCATTTCCATCGCATTCGAAGATGCTTTAGTTAAATAGAAGTTATAATAAGGATTATATCAAATTTTGACCTTATATGTAATGATGTAATCCGAACTTATGTTATATAATCAAGTTATGTGTTTTATGTGTTAATATTGTTTGTAATTTAATTCCTTATAATTAAATGCGTTCTGAACAAACAAGTCACACCCAAATCGTTTCACGCTTCCGCCGAGATGTGACAGGTTGGTATCAGAGCCATTGGTTATAGAGAATTAGGTACTATGAAAATACCTAGTTTATAACCATAAGCTCAAATAATGATGAACAAAGTATTTGATAAATATATATAATTGTGTGATATGATTTTGTGTAGAATTCTGTGATTTTATGCTTAACTTTAATAATTATAATAAAAATATGTGACACGTAAAATATCTATGAAAATATATGACTAACCATTTTGTGAAAAATTATAAAGAAATTTTTGCAGTTATGAATTCAGATAGTTACTACAATGAGACTGATCCTTCCGAATGCTCAGACCATAGCAACTCTAAGGAAATGACACCTGACCCAGAACCCCAACAAGTTATGGAAATCACTCAACCGGAAGTTGAAAATGAGCCAAAATTTTATGTTCGACGTGCACCGGTACACATTGGAGGATATACAATTAAGACCTTAGGAAAAAGATACGACGTGGAGACAGATTTGTAGCTAAGCAAGCTAAGGATATAGAAATACAAAATTCTGATTCCTCTGAAAACGAAGGTAAAATAATTAAAAGACAAAAGCTGAGTGAGGATTAAGTGAAGACAGCTCAGCGGACCCTTAGGAAACTCAAGAAAATACAACAAGGAATCTGGAGAATTCAGAAGGATATCAAGAAACTCAAAACAACTAAGAAAAATATCTTCACAAAGATATGAGAATGGATTCGCAAGAACTAGAAAGCTATAGTCTAACTTGTCAGAATAAAGAAATGAGAACTTAATGATATAAATATATATATCTTTGTGTTTAAATGTTTATTTGTTATGTGCTAAATAAATTTATGTTAGAATATCTATTTATGATACTCATACTATAATTCACTATAGTGAATCATGCCGCCAAAAAGAAACACTCAGCCTGTACGAATAACAGCCCGAGTGGGACGACCTAGAACCCAACTTGGGGAAGAAACACCCATGAATAATGACACAAATAAGAATGACAGGATTTCTCAAATAGTAGCCCAACAAATAGAAGCTATGTTATCTACTCTGATAACGCAACTACAACAAAATCTGAACTTTAGAACCACCTTACACCCACAGGAAAGGCCCGAAAATATTAATCCAGAAGAACGACATGAGGAAGACATCCTGAATGGAGTCTCAAAAGGATGTTCTTACAAGACCTTTATGTCCTGTAAACCCTGAGAATTTGATGGAAAAGGAGGAGCTGTGCAAGCCTTACGATGGTTAGATGAAATGGAAGCAGTCTTAGAAATTAGTAACTGTGCCGATAATTACTAGACACTGTTTGCTTCGCATTCACTGAAAGGAGAGGCACAATCCTGGTGGAAAATAGAGGTACACACTAAAGGTAGGCATATTATGAATAAGATAAGTTGGGATGATTTTAGAAATCTAGTGATAGAAAAATATTATCCTTATAATGAAATAGAAAAATTGGAGGCTGAATTTTTGGCACTAGAAATGAAAGGAGCTGCACATCGAGAATACACCGACATGTATAATGAACTGTCCAGGTTAGAACCACATCTAATAACCCCTGAATCGAAAAGGATGGGAAGATATATTTGGGGACTAGTATCACAAATAAGAGGATTAGTAAAATCCTCAAGACCTAAAACTTTTCAGGAAGCAGTAATCCTGTCAGGAAGTTTAACAGATGAAATGATCAGAAATGGATCATTAAGCAATCCAAAAATAGGAGAGAAAAGAATGACCCGACCTCCACAAAGAAATTTCTTAGGAGCAGCTCAGGAAAAGAAAATTTAAAGGCAACCACGGTGCAATATCTGCCAAAGATATCATTCAGGAAATTGTATGATAGTAGTTTGTTATAATTGCAAGAAGAAAGGACATATATCCCGAGATTGCAAGAACCCCACCAACCCTAAACAAGTCTGCTTTCAGTGTGGAAACGAGAACCACTTTCGTAATGAGTGTCCATAACGGAAAGGCAAGGCTCCAGTTAACCAAAACAACCCCCGTGGAAGAGCTTTCGTAATACAAGCTGAAGAAGCTCGTCATGTGTCACACCCCCGCTTATAGCGGAAACACGAGGATGTAACGGATGGTTAATTTATAGAGACAAAATAAATGCAAAAATCCACATGTCATGACGTTACCCGACACAATGGTGACTTGTGTCATGGTTAGTCAGTTCCACGACTAGCATAGTCTATTGAATTAATAAAACCAAATACAACATGAAATACAACCAACAAAAGTTCAACATAGCACTCATGAATGAAATCAAATGATAGTCAAACACTAGTGCAAGTCTACTGAAATCCTGAGGGTCTCTGCTAAGGCATCAGTTCTAGCTATCCTCTTTGATTATGATCACCTGAAAAATATGCTCAAAAATGTCAACAATAATATTGGTGAGCTTCGTAGGTTTGAATTATAAACATGTAATTGATGCTGTATAGAGTTTGTTGTGGAATACTGTGCATACAGTTATAAGCAAGCAAAATCACATAACATGAGTTTCATACAACCAAACCTAATGACGTACACAAAGAAACTTGTCGGAATATATTCACCCAAGGCCGGATTCCTGGCAGGGGGGATGATACTCACAAGTAACCATCTCGTCAAGGGTGGGGGTGTCAACCCAGTAGTACTACTAATACCTATCCGTTGGTTCCAACACCGGAATTAATGGTTGTAAGAGATCCACAAAGTAACTCCATGTATGCATCAGATATGTACTCACAAAACAGTATCACGCTGATTTCAAGTATGAAAATTGTATGTATGATGTACAACATTGAAAACGGGTGAGCATACTTTTCCCCGATGTTTGTAAAAGATTGAAACAATTGTATAAGCATAAAAAGGGGTCACGAAACTCACCTTGAATTGAGATGTAAATGAAATGAAAAAGTGCTTCAAAGAATAAGGCAATGCACGATCAAACACGATCAATACCTATTATTAATTGTAGTTAAGTCTTTAAAATGCGTTCATTGCGAATAAATACATTCGGTCAGATTCGGGTCGGTTTGGTTTGACACACACGATTAGATATATATATTTAAGTTTGATTATAAACTTAGTGATACTAGGATTTAAATTGAATTGTGGGGTTTTGACAAGTAATTAAATTTATATAAGTGAAATTACTTGTATTTTGATTTATTCAAAAGAAATATACCTTTTAAGTGTTTTAATATAGAAAATAAATTAGGTTTAATACCTGATAATGTTTAAATATATTTTGTATATATTCTTTGTAATCTTTTGAAATAAATATTATTACGATAACGTATTAACCGATAATAATTTATTAGTCTAAAATATTCGTTAAAGTATATTTTATAAGAAATAACCTATTATTACATTTGTAAATAATTTGTGAAATTATAAGATGTATAATTCCCATGATTTTCATGGTTATTTCATAATTACACACGATTTAGGGTCCATTTTTATAAAAATAATTATTTATAATATTTATTTTATAAAGATTATTAAGGTTTTTAAATAAAATAAATTTACAGAAAATATTTATGTAACATTTTAAATAAGAAAAGTTTATAAAACTTATTTTTATAATTTTTAAGAATTTTTATATATTTTTTAAAAGCTTAAAAAGCTTTAAAAAAATAGTTGTAGGTAGCCGGGTTCGAAACCGGGACCTCCAACTCGCACTCCCACACACATACCAGTGAACCAAAGGCCTCAGCCGTGATAGAATCCCGTTCCATTTGTTTTTAAACAAGTTATCCCAGTTTCCCCCAATTTTCGAAGAACCCTAACTCGATTTACCCAAAATTGAACCCCAATTCAAAGTTAATAATCAAATTAATGTTGCGGCTTTAATACCCACGTAAAACCGAGTGTATAGGTGTGTTTAATTACCTGATTTGAAGTTAGATTGATGATGAACACTCGATGAACAAGCCGCGGCTATCGTAGCATTGGTTAGGTACCCAAATGATGATGTTAATCAAATTAATTGCATAGGTAGCTTCTAATGATGCTAATGATCGAAAGCCCTCTGTTAATTTTAAGTTAGAAAGGCCAGAGGATGGTGTTCGATTAGTTGCAGGTCGCGGGTGAGGGAACGAATTGAATTCAATGTATGTATGTGTTTCAGGTGCAATTTCAAGTTGTATTCGATTGGGGATATATATAGGATCGTTCATGTCGAATTAATTTGATTATTAATAGCATTTGAGTGTATTTGTGAGCTGGAATCGAATCCGAGGATAAAATGGGATTTTGAGCCGTTAATTGCCTGATTAAACGCGTTTTAATGTTGGATTCCAATTCGAATTGGGTCCACGGAATGATTTGGTCCGATTGTGTGATTTGAAATCGATTATTTGGATGTTTTTGGCCTCGCCGGAGCTCGGCCGGAATAGTGGCCGGAGATCGGCGGTCGGAAAAACGAAGGGAAATGGGCCGGGGGGTTGGGTTGTAATTTTATAATTACACTTTTGGTCCCTGAGGTTTAAACTTTATTACTTAATGCTATTGAACTTTTTTTGAAGGTTAATAAATGACAAAACACCCCTGAAACTTTATTATTATTATTATTATTATTATTATTATTATTATTATTATTATTATTATTATTATTGTTATTGTTATTACTACTATTATTATTATTATTATTATTATTATTATTATTATTATTATTATTATTATTATTATTATTATGGTTAACACAAAACGAGTATACGAAGATAATTCGATTAAACAACACAAAGTTTACGAAAAATAATAAATGCGTGAAGATAGGTAACGGGTGTCACGTTAATTGACGGTCCTGTTAGGGACAGATGTCACCCATCATCACATTCACCACATGATCTTCAACAAGAAGAATCTTAGGTGTCTTTTCTGATTTGGGAAGATCTTGAATGTTTCTAGAACTTTGTTCATCAGAAGGTGAGCATGAAACCATAGGTAGATCATAGTGATTCTCTTTTTCTTTCTTGATGCGGTTTGTGTTTTCATTTTCTGAGGTACACTTTGAAGAACTTTCGGGTTCTGATGAATTATCAAAAGAAGAAAATTCATCATCGATTAAGCTGACTGGTTTAGTGTTTACTTTATGTGTAATGGCAGAGCCGTTAGAGGTAAAAAGAGAGCCTAAAGTGTGTGGCTGGTACTGAAAGAAGCCACAGTTGATGTCATCATCTGATGATTCGTTGTCAGCCATATCATCAAATCCATCTGTATCATCTGAGCTGTCACACAAATGTGAAAGTAGACCCACAATGTTCTTTGCTTGATATTGTGAGATGTCACAGTGTCCCCCAGTTGAGGGAATTTCGTCCCGAAATTCAACTGGTGCTAGGCCTAAGAGTGTCATCCTCGAATAGATGTGGATATTTGAGTCTCATCTGATCTTCACGTTCCCATGTAAACTCTGGCCCTCGTTTGGAATTCCATCTTATACGAACAATAGGTATCTTGTTGCGTCTCAACCTCTTGACCTTTAGGTCCATGACCTCAATAGGGTCCTCCACAAAATGGAGGCTTTGATCAATCTTGATATCCTCAATAGGCACGTGAAGTGATTCGTCAGCTAAACACTTCTTGAGATTCGAAACATGGAAAGTATCATGTACACTGTTAAGCTCTTGTGGCAACCTTAATCGGTACGCCACCGGGCCGATTCTCTCTGTGATCTCGAATGGTCCAATATATCTCGGGGCTAACTTCTCCTTCTTTCCAAACCGAACGATCCCTTTCCAAGGAGAGACCTTAAGTAACACTCGATCCCCAACATTAAACTCTAGCGGCTTCCGATGGTTGTCGGCATAGCTCTTTTGGCGGTCTCTAGCAGCTTTAAGTCTGTCTTTGATTAGGAAGATCTTATCGGTTGTTTCTTGGATGATTTCGGGTCCTGTTAGCTGACTCTCGCCAATCTCGGCCCAACATACAGGTGATCTACATTTCCGGCCATATAGTGCTTCGAACGGTGCACACCCAATACTAGTATGGTAACTGTTATTGTAGGAAAACTCGATCAACGGTAGATGAGTATCCCAACTGCCACCAAAATCAATGACACATGCCGTTAACATGTCCTCAAGCGTCTTTATTGTTCGTTTACTTTGGCCGTCTGTCTGGGGGTGATAGGTTGTACTCATGTCTAATCGAGTGCCCATCGCTTTCTGTAACGTGCCAAAAGCGTGAAGTAAATCGACTGTCTCGGTCGGATATGATTGACACCGGCACCCCGTGCCGTGTCACGACCTCTTTTATGTACAACCTTGCCAGCTTATCCATTTTATAGTCTTCTCGGATAGGCAAGAAGTGAGCGGATTTTGTCAGTCGATCCACTACGACCCATATCGAGTCGTGTCCGCTAGGCGTCCTTGGGAGTTTGGTAATAAAATCCACGGTTATGTTCTCCCATTTCCACTCAGGAATTTCAGGTTGCTGTAATAATCCCGATGATTTTTGATGTTCAGCCTTAACTTTCGAGCACGCCAAGCATCGGCTTACATACATAGCAATGTCTCTCTTCATGCCTGGCCACCAGTATAGATCCTTAAGATCGTGATACATCTTGTCTGCACTAGGATGAACAGAATATCGTGTCTTATGCGCTTCCTCCATGATTAGGGTACGAACGTCTCCCCATTTGGGTACCCAGATACGATCCATGAAGTACTGTATGCCATCATCCTTGTAAGTTATCTGCTTGTCTAACCCTCGGAATTCTTCTCCCGCAAGGTTTTCTTCTTTCAATGCCTCACCTTGCGCAAGTTGGATCTGAGCTTTCAAGTTCATTTGAATAGTCAATCCCAAAGCTCGAACACGTAGTGGTTTTACGCGTTCTTTTCGACTTAGGGCATCAGCCACCACATTTGCTTTCCCCGGATGATACCGGATTTCGCAATCGTAGTCACTAAGTTGTTCCACCCAACGTCGTTGTCGCATGTTGAGTTCCTTCTGATTCAGGATGTGTTGAAGGCTCTTATGATCTGTGTAGATGATACACTTGGTGCCATATAGATAATGCCTCCATATCTTAAGTGCAAATACTACAGCGCCCAACTCCAAATCATGAGTTGTGTAGTTCTTTTCGTGCACCTTAAGTTGTCGCGAGGCGTAAGCAATCACCTTATCTCTTTGCATTAACACACATACCAATCCTTGATGTGAAGCATCGCAATACACCACAAAATCATCAGTTCCGTCCGGAAGGGACAGTATTGGAGCATTGTACAGCTTTTCTTTCAACGTCTGGAAGGCTTGTTCTCGTGCATGCCCCCAATCAAACTTCTTGTCCTTCTGGGTTAGCAGCGTCAATGGTTGTGCGATCTTCGAAAAGTTCGCAATAAAGCGACGGTAATATCCGGCCAATCCTAGGAATTGCCGTATTTCTGAAGGCGTTTGGGGTGTATCCCATTTCTTCACAGCTTCGATTTTGCCGGGGTCCACATGAATTCCATCTTTGTTAACCACATGACCCAAAAACTTCACTTCTTGAAGCCACAATTCACACTTCGAGAATTTGGCGAAAAGTTTCTCTTCCCGTAACAGTTCTAGAATTGCTCGAAGGTGTTTTTCGTGATCCTCTTTCGAACGAGAGTAGATGAGTACGTCGTCTATGAATACGATCACGAACTTATCTAAGTAAGGCTTGCACACCCGATTCATCAGGTCCATAAAGACAGCTGGTGCGTTGGTCAACCCACACGGCATGACCAAGAACTCATAGTGTCCATAACGAGTCCGAAATGCCGTCTTTGGTATATCTGCTTCGTGAACCCTCAGCTGATGATATCCAGAACGAAGATCAATCTTAGAGAAATGTGAAGCTCCTTGCAGTCGGTCAAATAAGTCATCAATTCTGGGAAGAGGGTATCGATTCTTCACTGTCAACTTGTTCAACTCGCGATAATCGATACACATACGGAACGACCCGTCTTTCTTTTTCACAAATAGAACCGGTGCTCCCCATGGCGAATGACTCGGCCGAATAAAATCCTTCTCCAATAGCCCTTGTGGTTGGCTAGATAACTCTTACATTTCAGATGGCGCTAACCGATACGGTGCTTTTGCTACCGGCGTAGCTCTAGGAACCAACTCGATACGAAATTCTACCTGTCGTAGAGGAGGCAAACCCGACAAATCATCAGGGAATACTTCGGATAATCTCGTACTACAGGAATATCTGCCAACCTGTTGCCTTCTTCTTTCTTTTCCACTACATGGGCCAGAAGTGCGTAGCACTGCTTTCGTAGACATCGACGCGTCTTCATGCAAGAAATAAGCTTTAGAGTTCTTCCCGGTCGTTCTCCTTGAATCTTGAGTATCTCCCCATTTGGCATGGGGATTCGTACTACTTTCTCCCGACAAACAATCTCGGCTCCGTGTTTCGACAACCAATCCATTCCTACTACTACATCGAAACTCCCCAACCCAAAGGGTATCAAATCTATAGAAAAATTATGGCCTTCTAGCATTAATGTGCAGCCTCTAACGATCTTATTGGTCTCTACAAATTCACCATTAGCCATTTCTATAGAGTAGCTAGTTTCTAAACAACTAGGGTTCACACCAAGTAGCGAAACAAATTCCGAGGAAATGAAACTATTGTCTGCCCCGGTATCAAATAGTACAGATGCAAAGTGGTTGTTGAGAAGATACGTACCCGTGACAACATTTGGGTCCTGACGGGCGTCATTTGCTCCAATGACGAACGCATGTCCTCTGGCAGCACCCCTTGATTCCCCTGACCCGGATTACCAGCTATGGCCAGCACTTGCTGCTGGTTATTTCCTTGTTGACCCGATGCCCTATTCAGTCGGGGGCACGTTTTTCTGAAGTGATCGAGGCCTCCACATTCATAGCAAGCCCTGGCATTCCCGGTGGGGTTAACCGCGTTGATGGGCGCTACCAGGTTCGGTGCAATTCTACAATCCTTCGCTAAGTGTCCCGAGCGCCTACAGTTTGTAAATATCCGACACGTCGTTGCTGGAGGATGGTGATAGTTACACTTGTTGTACTTGGGGTGCGGTCCAGTGTAATCCTTCCTTCCTTGTGTCACAGCCACAAAATTTCGGGCTGTCTTGGCCTCCTTATCGAATCTTCCAGCATTAGACCTGCTCGTTTCCCCAAACTCCTTTCTCTTCTCTGTTCCCCTACCCAGCGTCCCTATTCTCACCATCTCATCAGTAAGAGCGCCGGCCTTCAGAATTGCGCTCTGGATCGTAGGAGGAGCAGCTGTTGTTACCAACGCTCGGATTTGAGCCGCGAGTCCCCAAATGTACCTTTCGATCCTCTTTGATTCCGGTGTTACCAGATGTGGAACCAATCTTGCCAATTCATGGAAACGATCTGTGTATGCTACGTGCCCAGCTCCTACCATCGCATGGTTCCAGAATTCTTGCTCAGGTTTCTGCATTTCATTGAGAGGGCAGTATTCCTCCGAAATCAGGGCTTTGAACTCATCCCACATCATCTACATCGCAGATTCTCTTCCTCTAGCTTGAACTTGGGTGTTCCACCAGGTTAGTGCCTTGCCTTGTAGTGAACACGTGGCATACTTGATTCATTGGCTGTCGAGGCATTCACTGATGTCAATTACTGCCTCCATCTTTTCAAGCCACCTAGTCAGGGCTATCGCTCCACCTTTCCCATCGAATTCTTGGGGTTTGCAGGCCACAAATTCTTTATATGAACATCCCCGTCTAGTATGGTCGATTCCTGTTTCGTTCCCAGTTGCTCCACCAATGCCAGTATCTTCCCCTATTCCTTGGTTGTGTTGACCATTGGTATTATGATCTCCGTGGAGAGGATGATTCAGAAGGGTGTCGCTCACTTGAGTCACAATGGTTGGAATCAGTGCAGCTAGCTGCTGAGCAATCAAAGCAGTTATGCCAGGGTTGTCAGTTCCCTGATTATTGCCAGCTGGAGCACCAACTGTTCTTGGTGGTCTACCCCTACCCCTGTTTTGCGGGGCCTCACCTTCTTGATTGGTTCTACGTGTGACTCTTCGAGGCGGCATCTTCTAATCACAGAAAGGTGTAAACTTTAGTCACCGCATGATTTCTCTTATCAAGTTTCAATAACCCATGCTTCGGTCCATCAAGATCATTACGTAGCCCAGTTTAAGCACATTCTTAGTATACCAGTGATGTTTATATATAGGGTTCCCCGCAGCGTTCCCACCACATCCATGATATACCATGAATGACACCTAAACTGGTTACATAACATCCCAATTTTCCTTAGCACCATCTCAAAAGAATAACGTAATGTATGTGTAGAGGGTATCATCACTCCTCTATATTCATGTAATCCACTTTCATTCTAAGCATTCAATCAGTTCCTCAGTTACTGAAATGCTAAGTGGAGGAATGTCTCTTAAAAGATAAAATTAATGTCGTGATTGGAAATACCATGAAGGCTCTAAGTAGGACAGGACTTAAGTAATAGCATGGGTTAGTTTAGTTACCCTTATCAAGGTCTTACTAGAATTATGATCCTAACACCTTAGGGTATAGAATAGAAACTTGTAATACTCATGATTGTTACCTTATGCTAAGATTAGCCAGACTTCTCATGCACGGCGAATTGCAATTACGTGTGCACCCGTAATGGTAATTTGCCTTGCATGATCACCCTTAGCTTCACCTACCCCATGTTAACATCATAGTATCATCCAGATTCATTAAGCACAAATCATGTAATGTCCTCATGTCCATGAGCCAATAGTATGTAATAGCAAGTAAATTTCCAAGCACATAGCACAATATGTCTAAATGATAGCTGCCTATCCTTCATACTTTCAGGATTTCAGACATAACCATGTTAGGGTCGGATTTAGTATCCGAGATCGACGCTACGCGTGATCATCGAAGTTCCCTTCTGTTTAGGTATCTCGACCTAATGATATGATATAAACGTAAAGTTCTAGTATAAAGGTATCCCATGGAAAAAAAGACTAAGAGTAATAGTGTCTTCCTCAGAAAAATCAGATAGCAAGCACATACGTATAGGTATAGAGACAAGAAACAAGCATAGAAGAACATATATGTAATATTAAATCCATAGACTTAATATACTTGACCCATTTGCCTTATAGACTTTTGTATTGACCATAGTTTATCACTCATCCCAGAAATCCCTAGGTAAGCATAACTGGTCACGCAATGAGATTTATGCGATATGCTTGCCTTAGCCCGAAGACCTTTTTCCAAGAAATCTAGAATACAGGTGTCTATGTGTCACACAAATCATGAAGAACATTTAGGTAATATCAAATGCACACAAACCCTAGCATGCATTCTATATGAAGGTTCTTAGGTTATAGTCTAGGTCGAGTGCTCCACCTAATTCTCTATAACCAAGGCTCTGATACCAATCTGTCACACCCCCGCTTATAGCGGAAACACGAGGATGTAACGAACGGGATCGTCATAACACCTGGTTAATTTATAGAGACAAAATAAATGCAAAAATCCACGTGTCATGACGTTACCCGACACAATGGTGACTTGTGTCATGGTTAGTCAGTTCCACGACTAGCATAGTCTATTGAATTAATAAACCAAATACAACATGAAATACAACCAACAAAAGTTCAACATAGCATTCATGAATGAAATCAAATAATAGTCAAACACTAGTAGAAGTCTACTGAAATCCTGAGGGTCTCTGCTAAGGCATCGGCTCTAGCTATCCTCTTTGATTATGATCACCTGAAAATATATGCTCAAAATGTCAACAATAATGTTGGTGAGCTTCACAGGTTTGAATTATAAACATGTACTTGATGCTGTATAGAGTTTGTTATGGAATACCGCGCATACAGTTATAAGCAAGCAAGATTACATAACATGAGTTTCATACAACCAAACCTAATGAAGTACACAAAGAAACTTGTCGGAATATATTCACCCAAGGCCGGATTCCTGGCAGGGGGGATGGTACTCACAAGTAACCATCTCGTCAAGGGTGGGGGTGTCAACCCAGTAGTACTACTAATACCTATCCGTTGGTTCCAACACCGGAATTAACGGTTGTAAGAGATCCATAAAGTAACTCCATGTATGCATCAGATATGTACTCACAAAACAGTATCACGTTGATTCCAAGTATGAAAATTCTATGTATGATGTACAACATTGAAAACGGGTGAGCTGTAAGGCCCCGTTCCCGGGAAACCTCACAGTTGGTTAACCATAGCATAAAATTAGTTTAATAACAAAACATTGCAGCGGAATTAATTAGACATTCATTTAAAATGTAGAAAACATGTCATGCCCATACATTTGTCTCTTAATTGTAAACAAAACACAATACTTGTTCTTAAAATTACAAATAAAGTTTCATAAACAGAAATGCCATCCGTAGATTTCCAAGTAGCTCCACGGTGCCATCCTCAGCATCAGCACTTACCTGCCAACTATTATGCATAAAAGTCAGCTTTACTGAGTGAATTCTAGTTTTATATAAATAAGAAAATATAACTTTATCCTTCACATAATGACCACGCATACGTAATACATAACATTTTCGTCATGATAAGCATGTTCATTATCTTTCATTCTTTCATTATGTTTCACTTCATCATAAGCGAGATTGCACAAAGCAAGAGCTCCATGTTGATCAAAAACGAATGTCGATCCCTGTCGGTACACATGAAAACGGTAGCTAACCCCCGACAGTTGATCCATACTGCAAGGCACATAGCCTGCTCATGAATACAGATCCATCATCATACATCAGACTCACATATGTGAAGTCTATCATAGTGCTTGCAAGACTTTTCATCATCATACGGGCCCAGGGTAACATTCATTTAGTTTCACTTTTCTTTAATATTGTCTTCCACTTTAGTTGATAATACTTAACTTAATTTGTACTCAGCATACCAAGTACTAGTCGTCATAACACATAACCGACCCTCCGCGGGACAGCGGGGGTTCGGGGGCGGCAGCCCCTGATAGCGGGGTCCTAGGGCAGCAGCCCCTAGTGGGGTCCAAGGGGCAACGCCCCTGGCTGGGACCGGGCTGAAACCTTATGTTTACTATCTTGAAAACCTTATGTTTACTATGCTTATTAAAACACCTTGAAATCCTTATCTTGAAAACCTTGAAATCCTTATCTTGAAAACCTTATAATTACTATGCATAATAGCCCCAAAAACATGGAAAAACGTTTAAATAAGGGGATCTAGAACTCACCTGAACTTAGTAAATAGCTTCAATCCTAGGTTACTTAAGCTATAGTCCAAATACTCTAGCTGCACGAAGGTTAATACACAAAACATCATTTTACTCATAATTTCGCTCACAGTTTCGCTGGCAGTTTCGCTGCCAGTTTCGCTAGCAGTTTCGCTACCAGTTTCGCTGGGCAGCACTTCTGCTAGTTTCGTTAGATAGATTCGTTGTCTTGAGCGCCCAACTTTCGTTGAAATTTCCTAGTTTCGCAATGTCTAAGGGTCAACCTGGGCACTGGCGAACTTATCAGCGGAACTGTAGTTTCGCTGGAACTTCTCTTAGTTTCGCTGCATAATTTCGCTGGATGAGTGCACAGTTTCGCTAGATCGGGGCACAGTTTTGCTGGATGGATATCAATGACGAACCAGCCCGTTTTTAACCCAAAATCTTAGCTTTTTACGTCCAAATCCTTGGTTTACCTTCCATGAAACCATTTCTAACCTTTTTACACGTTTTCGCACGTAAAAATTCGACCTTTATGTGTTTCTTTGAGACTTTTAAAACCCCAAAACCCTAGAATCCGGGTTTGATCTACAGAAGGCATTATAGGTCGATTCTTACCTTGTTTGTTGCTCCTTTCTTTGAGATTTGATGCACAAACACCCAGATCATCAATCCCTTGATCTTAGAAGCTTTAAATCTTGTGTTTCTTGCACTTTCTCTCTCTACTTTCTCTCTCTACGGATTTTTGTTGTTAGGGTTGGAATGGAGAAGATGGTGGTGTCTTGGGCAGGTTAAGGGCTGGTTATGGGCCTTAATCTTGCCCTTGAGCCCCACTTAGCCCATAATCCTTTTTCCTTCTTTTATTAAATCTCTATTAGTTAGGCCAACTTATCCTTAATGACTCGTTTCGACTTTTCGGGGTGTTATATGAGCATACTTTCCCCCATGTTTGTAAAAGATTGAAACAATTGTATAAGCCATAAAAAGGGGCCACGAAACACACCTTGAATTGAGATGTAAATGAAATGAACAAGAGCTTCAAAGAATAAGGCAATGCACGCACGATCAATACTATTATTAATTGTAATTAAGTCTTTAAAATGCGTTTATTGCGAATAAATACATTCGGTCAGATTCTGGTCAGTTTGGTTTGACGTACACGATTAGATATATATATATATATTTAAGTTTGATTATAAACTTAGTGATACTAGGATTTAAATTGAATTGTGGGTTTTGACAAGTAATTAAATTTATATAAGTGAAATTACTTGTATTTTGATTTATTCAAAAGAAATATACCTTTTAAGTGTTTTAATATAGAAAAGAAATTAGGTTTAATATCTGATAATGTTTAAATATATTTTATATATATTCTTTGTAATCTTTTGAAATAAATATTACTACGATAACGTATTAACGGATAATAATTTATTAGTCTAAAATATTCGTTAAAGTATATTTTATAAGAAATTACCTATTATTACATTTCTAAATAATTTGTGAAATTATAAGATGTATAATTCCTATGATTGTCATGGTTATTTCATAATTACACACGATTTAGGGTCCATTTTTATAAAAATAATTATTTATAATATTTATTTTATAAAGATTATTAAGGTTTTTAAATAAAATAATTTACAGAAAATATTCATGTAACATTTTAAATAAGAAAAGTTTATAAAACTAATTTTTATAATTTTTAAGAATTTTTATATATTTTTTAGAAGCTTAAAAAGCTTTAAAAAAATAGTTGTAGGTAGCCGGGTTCGAACCCGGGACCTCCAACTCGCACTCCCACACACATACCAGTGAACCAAAGGCCTCAGCCGTGATAGAATCCCGTTCCATTTGTTTTTAAACAAGTTATCCCAACTTCCCCCAATTTTCGAAGAACCCTAACTCGATTTACCCAAAATTGAACCCCAATTCGAAGTTAATAATCAAATTAATGTTGGGGCTTTTAATCCCCACGTAAAACTGAGTGTATAGGTGTGTTTAATTACCTGATTTGAAGTTAGATTGATGATGAACACTCGATGAACAAGCCGCGGCTATCGTAACATTGGTTAGGTACCCAAATGATGATGTTAATCAAATTAATTGCACAGGTAGCTTCTAATGATGCTAATGATCGAAAGCCCTCTGTTAATTTTAAGTTAGAAAGGCCAGAGGATGGTGTTCGATTAGTTGCAGGTCGCGGGTGAGGGAAAGAATTGAATTCAATGTATGTATGTGTTTCAGGTGCAATTTCAAGTTGTATTCAATTGGGGATATATATAGGATCGTTCATGTCGAATTAATTTGATTATTAATAGCATTTGAGTGTATTTGTGAGCTGGAATCGAATCCGAGGATAAAGTGGGATTTTGAGCTGTTAATTGCCTGATTAAACGCGTTTTAATGTTGGATTCCAGTTCGAATTGGGTCCACGGAATGATTTGGTCCGATTGTGCGATTTGAAATTGATTATTTGGATGTTTTTGGCCTCGCCGGAGCTCGGCCGGAATAGTGGCCGGAGATCGGCGGTCGGAAAAACGAAGGGAAATGGGCCGGGGGGTTGGGTTGTAATTTTATAATTACACTTTTGGTCCCTGAGGTTTAAACTTTATTACTTCATGCTATTGAACTTCTTTTGAAGTTTAATAAATGACAAAACACCCCCTGAAACTTTATTATTATCGCTATCGCTATCGCGATCGCTATCGCGATCGCTATTTTGTTATTGTTATTGTTATTACTATTACTATTACTATTATTATTGTTATTATTATTATTATTATTATTATTATTATTATTATTATATTATTATTATTATTATTATTATGGTTAACACAAACGAGTATACGAAGATAATTCGATTAAACAACACATAGTTTACGAAAAATAATAAATGCGTGAAGATAGTTAACGGGTGTCACGTTAATTGACGGTTCTGTTAGGGACAGATGTCACCCATCATCACATTCACCACATGATCTTCAACAAGAAGAATCTTAGGTTTCCTTTCTGATTTGGGAAGATCTTGAATATTTCTAGAACTTTGTTCATCAGAAGGTGAGCATGAAACCATAGGTAGATCATAGTGATTCTCTTTTTCTTTCTTGATGTGGTTTGTGTTTTCATTTTCTGAGGTACACTTTGAAGAACTTTCGGGTTCTGATGAATTATCTAAAGAAGAAAATTCATCATCGATTAAGCTGACTGCTTTAGTGTTTACTTTATGTGTAATGGCAGAGCCGTTAGAGGTAAAAAGAGAGCCTAAAGTGTGTGGCTGGTACTGAAAGAAGCCACAGCTGATGCCATCATCTGATGATTCATTATCAGCCATATCATCAAATCCATCTGTATCATCTGAGCTGTCACACAAATGTGAAACTTGACCCACAGTGTTCTTTGCTTGATATTGTGAGATGTCACATCATGAACCAGAAGTGGTAACTCGTAGTTTTATTTCAAATACCTTTAGACCATCACTTAGTTTAACCTCTGAGAAATTAAGACACAAATATGTGAAAGAATTAGCTGATGGTAAAATAATCGAAGTTGGAGAAATTATTCCTAACTATATTTTGAACTTAGACGAATATTATTTTGATATAGATCTGATTCCTATTGAATTAGGAGGATTTGATATGGTAGTAAGTATGGATTGGTTAAGTAAGAACCATACTAAAATTATATGTGATAAGAAAATGATAAAACTTCCTTTGCTTAAGGAAAATAAAACTCTCGGTATATACGGTGACAGACCAAATGGTATTATTAAATTGATTTCCTGCGAAAAACACAAAAATGCTTAAATAAGAAATGTTTAGCTTTCTTGGATCATATAGTTGATGCAAAGCTTGATAAAGGGAATTTAGAAAGTGTTCCTATTGTTAATGAATACTCCGATGTTTTTCCTGATGAATTACCTGGATTACCACTCCCTCGCCAAGTAGAATTTAAAATAGAATTAATACCAGGAACATCCCCTATTGCTAAAGCACAATATCGTTTAGCACCAACTGAAATGAAGGAACCGATGACCCAATTACAAGAACTATTAGATAAGGGATTTATACGTCCTAGTGTATCACCTTGGGGAGCACCAGTTCTGTTTTTCAAAAAGAAAGATGGAACTTTTAGGATGTGTATTGATTATAGAGAACTCAATAAAGTTACCATAAAGAATAGATATCCTCTCCCTAGGATTGATAATTTATTTGATCAATTACAAGGATCTAATTATTTTTCTAAAATAGATTTAAGATCTGGATATCATCAATTAAGAGTACAGGATGAAGATATATCAAAATTGCATTCAGGACTAGGTACGGACATTATGAATTTCTTGTAATGCCATTTGGGTTAACCAATGCTCCAGCAGTATTTATGGATTTAATGAATAGAGTGTGCAAACCCTATTTAGATAAATTCGTTATAGTCTTCATAGATGACATTCTGATTTACTCTAAAAATAAGGAAGACCACGAACAACACCTGAGATTAACTTTGGAATTACTACAAAAGAAAAAGTTGTATGCAAATTCTCAAAATATGAATTTTGGAAAAGAGAAGTACAATTCCTAGGACACATAGTTAATCATAATGGGATTCAAGTTGATCCAGCAAAGATTGAAGCAGTAAAGAAGTGGGAAATTCCAAAAACCCCAACTAAGGTATGACAATTCTTAGGTTTAGCAGGATATTATAGGAGATTTATAAAAAATTTCTCAAGAATAGCTCAACCTTTGACAGAATTGACCCAGAAAGATAGGAGGTATGTATGGGAAGAAAAAAAATGAAGCCTTTGAACTCCTCAAAAATAAGTTGTGTAGTGCACCCGTTTTAGCTTTGTCAGAAGGGACAGATAATTTTGTAGTATATTGTGATGCATCACGTCAAGGTTTTGGATGTGTGTTAATGAAAAAAGACAAAGTAATTGCGTATGTATCTAGACAACTTAGGGGTAGTGAAAAGAACTATATCACCCATGATCTAGAACTAGGAGCAGTAGTATTTGCATTAAAAAATTGGAGACATTATCTGTATGGGACTAAGTGTATAATTTATACGGATCATAAAAGTCTGCAACATATTTTTGATCAGAAGATGTTAAATATGAGTCAGAGAATATGGGTAGAATTATTAAGTGATTATGACTATGAAATCAAGTATCACCCTGGTAAAGCAAATGTAGTTGTTGATGCTCTAAGTAGAAAAGAAAGGACTAAGCCATTACGAGTACGTGCTATGAGAATGGAATTACATTCAGTTTTGTTAAATCAAATCCAGGAAGCCCAATAAGAAGATATGTTGAAACTAAAGGGACAATTAAAAGATATGAAGGAAGAAAAAGATGGAATTCTGAGGTTTAAAGGGAGAATTTGGGTACCTGACAATAGCGTGATTAGAACAATTGTCCTACAAGAAGCACATAAGTTAAAATATTATGTACATCCATGAAATAATAAAATGTACAAGGATTTGAAAAGCCAATACTGGTGGTCAGGCATGAAAAGATCAATCAGAGAGTTCGTGGAACAATGTGATATCTATTCAAGAGTAAAAGCTGAATATCAAAAACCTTCAGGATACCTACAGTAACCAGAGATTCCAGAATGGAAATGGGATCAGATTACAATGGACTTCATAACCAAACTACCAAGAACCAGAAATGGATACAACACAATTTGGGCTATAATAGATAGATTGACTAAGTCGGCTCATTTCTTACCGATAAGAGAAGATTATAAAATAGAAAGATTAGCAAGGGTTTACATAAAAGAAATTGTGTCTAGACATGGAATACCTATATCCATCATATCAGACAGAGACAGTAGATTTACTTCCAGATTTTGGCAAACATTATAAAAAGCCTTAGGAACCCAAGTGAACTTAAGTACAGCCTATCATCCACAAACTGATGGACAAAACGAAAGGACAATACAAACACTAGAAGATATGTTAAGAGCTTGTGCTATAGATTTTGGTGGAAATTGGGATAGCCACTTTCCATTAATAGAATTTTCATACAATAACAGTTATCACTGTAGTGTTGGGTTAGCTCCATTTGAAGCTTTGTACAGAAGAAAGTGTAGATCACCATTATGTTGGAATGAAATATGTTGGAATAAAATAGGTGATAGACAACTTACAGGTCCTGAATTAATCCAAGAAACCACGGACAAGGTCACTGAAATTAAAAATAGATTGAAAGCAGCTCGTGATCGACAGAAAGTTATGCAGATAAACGAAGGAAACCATTGGAATTTCAAATTGGAGACATAGTCTATCTAAAGGTATCTCCCTCAAAAGGAATCTTCCGATTTGGAAAACCAAGTAAGCTAAACCCTAGGTATGTTGGTCTATTTAAAATCATTGATAAAATTAGTCCTGTAGCATATAAGTTAGAATTACCTCAAGAATTAAGTGAAGTACATAACACCTTTCATGTATCCAACTTCAAGAAATGTTTAACAGACTAGACTTTAAAGGTACCAATTCAAGAAGTCAAAATAGATAGGAAACTTCATTTTGTAGAAGAACCAGTAGCCATCATAGACAAGGAAGTGAAGAGATTAAGAAAGAATAGAATTCCTATAGTGAAAGTTAAGTGGAATGCAAAGAGAGGACCAGAACACACATAGGAAAGAGAAGATGAGATCAAGAAGGAATACCCTCACTTATTCAGAGGTAATGATAAGATAAGTTCTTCTCAATTGTAAGAAACCACACTCCAAGGAATTTCGGGACGAAATTCTTTTAACAGGGGAAGAATGTGACAACCCTAAAAATAGTGGTTAAACGAATTAATATTATAAGAAATTTTTATTGAGTATATTTGAATAACACTTTATGAATGTTATGTGATTTAGTAATTATAATTATATATATATATATATACACACTATAATACCAAAAAAATATAAAATATATGAATGTATGTTATGCATGTATATAGTAATTGTTTACGTATGCATGCATATATATATATATATATATAAAGAACCATTACCATATATATATATAGTTTAAGTATGATGCATACATAATATTTCACGTATGCATGTATGTATATACATCTATAAATCATGATGCACCCATATATATATACGAACTAAGTTGAATCAAACATCATTGAGATATAACAAAAACAAACCACTTCTTAACAATCTAAATACCAAAACAAACACGACCAAACTCTCATCTCGGTTCTTTAGGATAACATAACACCCGAATTAAACCGTTAAACGTGGTCATTAACACTTTAACCAATCAAGACACCTAGCACTTCTCCTTGGCTACCACCATGCATGCCACCATGATCATCCCTCCAACCGCAACCTAAGCCTATGATATTGACTAACCAAGCCTAAGGGAAGACACTCATCTAAGCTAGTGTTAGAGCTCATGATTGTGCCATTAATGGCAACCGACCCATTGCTTCATAAAAACTCTCGGACTCTACCATTTCAAACACAAACACCACTTCCAATCTCCCTTCATCTCTCGGCCTCCACACAACCATCAACAACCACGACCACCACCACCTTTGTTTCCTCTATCTCTCGAGTTCTATAAAACATAACCATCACCATCCGTAACCATCACCACCATCACCATCTGTAACCATCACCACCATCACCATCCATAACCATCACCACCACCTTCATAACTTTTTCTTGATTATCCATCATCATCACCACATTCGACCATCACCATAACTACCAGCTTCCACTCTCCCTTGGATCTCAAAAGGCTCGGTTCTCATAAACAAAGAAGCAACATCATTCATAAGGATTTTAAATCTCCTTAATATATCTTGAAATCAAAATTACACATGTGTTATAAACACATATATAATTAGTTTTGGTGCATATACACCAAAACTAATCTTAAAATGTCTTGAAATTCCTAATTCTCATCAAGTCACAGTAATGAAATATTAAAAATTCAGAAAACTTGTGACAAAAGGATATTTTGGGATTTATAAGATTAAATCTTGAAATATTAAGAAAATTAAGTAAAATACAAAATAATCGCGATTATGGGAATAAACATTGTAAAATTATTAGAAAAGTATGATTTATCATTCTGTATATTTTAGTAAAAATATAATAAGTAAAATAATTTGTACAAATTATTTAAATAAAGAAAATACTCAAAAATACAAATAAATTCGAGAAAATTATGGTAAAATCACAGAATGACTCTCTTGAGATATAAAGGCTCCAGGAATTATTTTGTAATTTATTTCCTTTTTTATGATTGAAATATGAATTTTTAAGGGATCTGTAAAGGAAAAATCAAAAGTAATACTTAATCAGTATCATAAATCGTTAAAAATTCAATGAAGACATTATAAATCAAATTCAACATTTTTGGAGTTATATAGATATTTTTAATGAATTTTGGGAATATTGTAAGATTTACTGAAAGAAATCTGTTGTGAATTAGACATCAGGAAATTTATGTGATCATAAGTAATATTCTATAAAATTTTGGGAATTTTTGGATAACAGTAGCTATTTTTGGTGATTTATGGAGAATTTGTGATAATTATAACAATTTATATATAATAAAATAAAAATTGAGAATTTTATGGTAATATTATCTGACTATATTACAGCTGAATTTTTAAGAATTGGTTATATCTGAGGTTCTAAAAATTTTAAAGAAATTTTATCTAACTTAAAAATTATTTTTATAGGTTACATTTTGGAGAACATGTGAGATTCATAGCCCCATTTTGGTGTTTGTAAAGTTTTTGGGGGGAAAAGCATACTGTTTATGTTTATGCATTATTTTTTAAACTGTTTTAAGATGTACTGTCATTTGTGATACAACCATTAATTCGATTAATGAACCGTCTGATAATATTGGAAGCGCTACTTAGGAAAATATTTTGCACCAACATGATGAGTGTTGTGATTCTATTTAAATATTTCCTGCACCAACAGAATGAGTGTTGTGATGCTATATTATCTGATTTTATGAATTATTTCGTGACAGTATGAATTATGTGTGTGAGCAGGTTTGGTTGTAATTGGTGCATCAATAAATATTTTGTCAGGAAATAAACCTATGATCTCACCAGCTTTATGTTGACTGTTTTGAGTATACTTTTTCAGGTGAAAATGACTAACAATGTTGATTTCTCTTTTGATGTGTACAACGGCTGGGGTGAAGTCGTTGGAAGAGTTTGTGTAAATCTAACTGTCAACATCTACAATGGCAGTGTTGTGGTGGACGCTCATTTCCATCGCATTTGAAGATGCTTTAGTTAAATAAAAGTTATAATAAGGATTATATCAAATTTTAATCTTATATGTAATGATGTAATCCGAACTTATGTTATATAATCAAGTTATGTGTTTTATGTGTTAATATTGTTTGTAATTTAATTCCTTATAAATAAATGTGTTCTGAACAAACAAGTCACACCCAAATCGCTTCACGCTTCCGCCGGGATGTGACATTAATTTTCTTAAAAAGACGTAGATTCTCAATTTTAAAAGAATTACCCCCAAGATGACGGTTCCGGCCGTAGGTGCCACTAAATGAGCATCGGGTAACCAAATATGAACTGGTACCATAGGCACTTTGACGGCGAAAAAAGCGAAAAAAGCAATCCATAGAAAGATTTGGCGCCAATCACTAAACTTTGTGGTTAATAAAATTTGTAAATTGATGGTTCCTGTTTGGAAAATAATCAACAATATAGTTAGCATAAAAATAGATCCAAGTAAAGTATAAAAAAAAGCTAATATGATGCCTTGATCTATTATGTCTTTGTTAATTTATGATAGACGGTTATAATTTATACTATTATCAATTACAAGTTTTATCTACAGTAAAATGCAAAATTTTAAGCATAACTTGCAACATATTGGGCGTAATGGACATGCGTATAGCTCTTTGATTTCGTAGCTCATTTGTAACATCTCGTATTTTTATTAATTAAAAGTTAATTTTATAAACAACTAAGTTTAATACGTTGATGTTAATTCCAATAATTACAATAATCATAATAATAATAATAACAATAATAATAATAATAATAATAATAACTTCATAATAATAATACAATTGCTATTAATAATTTGTAAGAATTATTAAGAAAATAAACATGTATTGGATTTAAAAGTCTAGGGGGTATTATGTAATTTATGAAACTTTAAATTAAAGTTTCTGCATAAAATAAAAACTTTTAAAACCACAGGGACCAAAGTGTAACATTTTTAAAACCCAACCCCCGTCCCCGTCGACCTTCTCCCCTCCGGCCACTGTTCCGGCCGTCTCTCCGGCGAGCCACCACACCCAAAACTACTTGATTTTGACCAAATTAAACACGCCCGACCATACACCGTGGAAGATTCGAACCTATACATTTTAAAATTATATACGATTAGTGCGATTGACAACCAAACCCACCCACCACACTTTCGGGCAGATTACCTGGCCACGATCGCGCACCAAACACTAATAATAATGAAATTAATTGAGCACTCACGAGCTTTTAATCGTTTATAACCTTCCCCTGAGTTCAATTTCATCTGAAACACAAACAAACACCACATTCGATCATCATCTTCGGTGTCGACCTGCAACCTTGTCGAAACCCAACCTCCGAGTGATTTAAACCTAAATTGACATAGGGCTTTACAACAAGAACATCACACGAAGCTGTCCACGAGTTTAATTTGATTTCTATTATCGTTTGCATATCAATCGGGTCCCGCTGCAGTCGCATCCTATTCTTCAATTGTTCATATCAAATTAATCTACAGCACAGGTAGTTAAACATATATACATGCTCGATTTTAGTCGGGTAATAAAAGCCATAACCATAATTCGATTAACAACATCGATTGGTGCTTCAATTTGATTCAAATTGAATCTAGGGTTCATGTAAATTGGGGGAAATCGGTTAAGGATTGCTTTTAAGATTTAGAAATGGAAATATACCGCGGCTGTATGCCTTTGGTCCACCGGTTCCATACACACTTTCAAACCTTGAGGTCCCGGGTTCGACCCGGGCACCCTCATTTATTTTTTAAAGGCTTTTTCAGCTTTTAAAAATTACAGAAAAATTTCTAAAAATTATAAAAATCATTTTTATAAACTTTGTTTAGTTTTAAATCATCAAACATATTTTCTGCAATTTATCTTTAAATTAAATATTTATAAAACAATATAACAAAGATTATTTTTTTAGTTATTTCCTATAAAATGGATTTCTTTATTATGGTTTAAATCATGATTATCTCAATTAAACATAAAAGTTTTATATTTAAACCTTACAAATTACTACAAATGTGTTCGTTCACATTTTTATATAAAATATAGTACACTTGTTATGAATGTGTGTGAAAGACTATAAAGTTATACATAATATAATATATACGAGTTAGCATGTGAAGAGAAACATCGATAACTGACACCGTAACTGAACCGTAATCGTGAACCATATCATTCTATTCTGAATAATTAATTCCATTACTACTATTTAATCTCAATTAAATATTAAATGAAACTCAGGTTAATTGGAACCCGATCCTTTGTGCTTACACTTATTTGTTGCAGCGCATTCGAGGTGAGTATTCACGGCCCCTATTTTACTTTCTTTCCTTTTTAGGGGAGAAAACATGCAATTATAAATGGTTTTTTACTATTATTGAAATCGCCTGTTACGTTAGTGCAAACACACTTGAAAGTCCTTACATTCTCGAACCGTTAGTAACGTGTAGCGAGGTAATCCTGAGTAGTACTACTGGGTTTGACAAACCCCTGTAACACCCGGAATATTGTCTAAGCAAGTTAAATAATAATAATGGGCTTAGACGAGACCATTTAATAAAAGTAAGATGGTTATGGGTGTTCGACCGAGTTAACTCTTCGGGTTATGAGCTTGACGAGTTTAGGGTCCCGGGAACGCCTGGTATATATATAGACGGATCAGCTTGAGCAGCTCTCATTTGCACTCAACACCCAACTTCTAGAGAGAGAGTGTAGAGAGAGAAAGTGGTGATTCGAGGCTCGATTGATCAAGGGATTGAAGATCGGTGTTCGTGGGCATCCAAACAACAAGAAAGACCAAGAATCTTGGTAAGAAACATCGTTCAATCGTTCCTTTTGATGTAAACCCGGATTCTAGTTTTGGGGTTTTTTAAAGTCGCAAGAATGGTCCAAAAACTCACGTTTTTATGTATGAAAACATGTAAAAAGCTTAGATATAGCTTCATGGACGATAAACCAAGGTTTTAGGTGTAAAAGATTGAAATTTTGGGTTAAAAATGGGATGGTTCGTAATTTTCAGCTCGTTCTGCGAACTTAAGCATTCATCCAGCGAAACTATGAGTTCATCCAGCAAAACTATGAGTATTCCAGCGAAACTATAGTTTCGCAGGTAATTTCGCCGACAATGTTAACCAACGAAAGTTGGGCGAAACTGGCAGTGAACCTGCCAGCGAACTTACCAGCGAAATTGCTGGCGAAACTAGCAGCGAAACTGCTGATCGCTTAGCGAAATTGCTGGCGAAACTAGTAGCGAAACTGCTGATCGCTTAGCGAAACTGCTGGCGAAATTAGTAGCGAAACTGCTGATCATGAAGCGAAACTAGCAGCGAATTTAGCAGCGAAATTAGGCAGAAATTAACTCTTTTGAGTGTTAACTTATCTGCAGGAGGTGCAGTGTAACCCACTCTTTTAAAGCTTGGTTGAGAAGCTACTCATCAAGTGCAGGTGAGTTCTAGGACCCCTCATTTCCTTGTTTTAAATGATTTTGGGTCTGGAACACATATAAACCCGTTCTTGAAATGTGTATGTTTGACCCATTTGGGTGTAATCATGTGTAGTAGGTTTAAAGTACGATTGTGGACTTGTATGCATTCGTATGATGTTCTAGTATGATTCCCCACGGTTTAGGAGGGATAATTAAGGCTGTTGAACTCGAGAGGATGCATAGTTGAATTCTGGCTTTCGAGGGAAAGTGCAGAAGTAAGTCCTGACATGGAAGTTTTTGCAAGTACCTGTAGAGGACTGTTGATGTAGGCTATGTATGTATGACGCCTTGCATGATGATGTATGAATGACATGTGTATGTTCCTTATGATATTGTATGTTTATCTTTCCGTATCTTTACGTGTATTGTTTATGAATGAATGAAAAGTATTATGTAACGTAAAGCAAAAGATAATAAAAGAGGAATGTAATGAATGAATGCGTCATTAATGAATGAATGAAAACGAGAGAGACCTGCAAGCGAAGTGTACCAAAGTGCATGGCTCTAACTGCCTTAAGCTCAACCACGTGTGGTTCAGCTCGTCTTTAAGGGTGCACGTAGAGGTTCCAGTCTTGTGACTGACCTACGGTGTAGTACATGGTGTATAGTAGTTACCCACATAGTTGGGGGTGTAGTATGTCACAGTTACCCACATAGTTGGGGGTGTAGTATGCCACAGTTAGCCACATAGTTAGGGGTGTAGTATGTCACAGTTACCCACATAGTTGGGGGTGTAGTATGTCACAGTTACGCACATAGTTGGGGGTGTAGTATGCCACAGTTACCCACATAGTTGGGGGTGTAGTATGTCACAGTTACCCACATAGTTGGGGGTGTAGTATATGATGGTTACCCGAGTTACGCATAACTTCTGGGGTGTAGTGTGCAGTTGTTTATAGCGGTTACCTGAGTTACCCATATTGCTGGGGGTGAAGAATACATTAAGAATCTTTGTCGCTTACCCCTGTGCTGGTTCCAGGCTATGTGCCGTGTGGAAGCCGTTTATGAACCTCGGCCCAGCACCAGGAAACTGGAGGGCTAAGTTTGGATTTTTAATGGAAAGGAAAGACGTAATAAAGGACGAATGAAGAAAAGTAAGAACATATGAACGAACGGAAGTTAAAGTACGAATGTAATGATGAAGATAACAAATATTATCTACGTATGATGTGTGATCGCATGAATGTAATGAACGGTTTAATAAAAGAAAAGTACGTTTTATTATAAAACTAGAACTCACTCAGCAACGCTGACTTTTTATGTGTTTCCAGTTGGCAGGTAGTGTTGCTGAGGATGGCACGAGGCGGCTACTCAGCTCTTTTGGGATGGCATCCTCCTTTTGATAATGCTGCACACTTTATGTTGCATGCAAGTGATTCCTTGAGGATCCCGATAAACGGGATTACTTAAGGAATCTTCTTTAACTAATAGTTTTAATATTTCTATACCAGAGGTCACAGTTTATGACCATTTCGTAAATAATAACGATGTAAGATGTTGTAAAAGCTTTTATGATGAAATGAGATGTATCTTTTGAATGTTTCTGCTGCATCGTTTTATTTGAATATACGTTTTATGAGCGATGTATGACCAACTGTGAGGTGCCCGGGAACGGGGCCTTACAAGTTGGTATCAGAGCCAAAGTTTAAGTGAAACAGTTAAATTTTTCAAAATAAACCTAAACTTAAACTGAAAATGGGACAGAAAGGAAAGGAATGCCAATCTGAGTAACTACGTGCCATCAGGTATTTTCTTGAAGTTAACCGGTATTATGTGCGCATGTTATGTGTTTATGTGTTACTGTTAGATTTAGATACTAATGTAGTCAGGACAGGTAATGCTCGGGGTACGAAGAGTAAAGTAAGTGGCTAATCACAACTGGCCACTGTAATTAGGGACTTACTATACTTGACATAAACTGAGCTATTCCCTTGAATGACCATGTTGGTATTTGAACCTTTCAGTGTGTGATAGGAGATGGTCGGTGGTAGATCATCCAAAGCCTCACGTGGTGGAGGTGGTGGCAGACGTGGTGTTGAACCACGAGCCACAAGAGGAAGGCCTAGGGTCGAGAGAGAGGTTCCTGAAGAACCTGATACCACTCAACCGGAGGGGGTAGACAAGAGCGCCGATCTGAGGGCCTCGGTAAAAGAGGCAGTGGTCGAAGAGGTGCATCAGGTCATGCAGACGATCTTACCGTCTGTGGTGACTGAAGTGATAAAGGCTGTACGCGAAGATGAAAGGCGAGAGAGGGACCGGTCCTCAAGGGGACAGGAGCAAACAGAGCCGGAAACGGTTATTTCTGATGATGAAGAAGAAGAGGAAGAGGAGCCTGTGCAGGAGAAAGCACGAGGCTGTAACTACGGGGCGTTTATGAGGTGCAAGCCCCTACTTTTGACGGTAATAGCACCGCTGCTGCTGCTCACCAGTGGGTGAGAGAAATGGAGGCTGTCCTCGATATCAGCTAGTGCCGTGAGGACCCAAAGGTGAACTTTTCTACCCACTCTTTCAGGGGTTCGGCTCGATGCTGGTGGGACAACATAGTCCAAGCCGAGGGTAGTAGGGCCATTGGAAGAATGAAGTGGTCCGAGCTGAAAAGATTGGTGATCGAGGAGTTCAGTCCTCGTCAAGAAATGGATAAAGTTAAGAGAGAGTTCCTGCAGCTGGAGGCGCGAACGATGACACACCAGTAGTACACTACAAAGTTTAACGAGATGGCACGTCTGGTGCCGGATCAGGTGACGCCTCCATCCTGAAAGATAAAGCGTTACATTCAGGGTTTGCCAGCGGATATTCGCAGGCACATGATCGCTGCCCGACCAAGTACGTTTAGGCCGGCGGTGGATTTGGCGGGGAGGTTATACGATGAAAGATTGATGGTGGTGACAGAAGCTAGCAAGAAAGGAGAAGGTGATCGGGATTGGAACGGGAAGCGATTGGGACGTGGCGAAGTCGCTCTAAGTAGCAAGGGTGCACGGGTGGATGATCAGCGTGTGGTCATAACTGAGACGGGGTCGGAAAGGTGTGACAAGTGTGGACACAAGCACCCCGGGGAATGTAGATTGGGGACCAATGTCTGTTTCCGTTGTGGAAGGACCGGACATGTGGTGAAGAACTGCGGTATGGGGAGGTGTTATTCTTGTGGGGAGGAAGGTCACATGAGCAGGGATTGCAAGAAGCCGAGGGCGGAAGGTTCGGGAGTGAAGAAGATCGGAGGAAGCTAGGACGGACCCCGATGTCATGTCGGGTACGTTTTTAGTAAATCAACCTTTAGTTTTTGTGTCGTTCGATTCTGGCGCTAGTAAAAGTTTTATTCCTGCTACTATCATCGCTACGCTACCTGTTAGTAATAGGGATATAGATACGCCCTTCGAATTGGTTCTCAGGTGGGATTGGTCAGCGGACTTTGAAGCAAACATTGGGTGTCGCAGGAAAATGATATGGTTGATAGCGCCTGACGGGGTCACGATGACAGTTTAAGGTGATCGAGGCTATGACTAAGAAGCTCAAAAGGATCAAAGCATTGACGAAGGTAGTAAGACACAGACAGAAGTCGTATGCTGATAAACGACGCAGACCGATTGAATTCCAGGTGGGTGATCGGGGTATGTTGAAGGTCTCACCTTGGAAGGGTATCATTCGGTTCAGAAAGCGGGGCAAATTGAGCCCGAGGTATATAGGCCCTTTTCAAATCAATGCTCGAGTAGGAGAGGTGGCCTATAGGTTGGAGCTACCAGATAAGTTAAGTGGAATTCACCCGACCTTTCCATGTATCTCATCTGAGGAAGTGTTTGGCGGACGAGGATATGATTGTCCCACTGGAGAATATCGAGGTAGACGAACGGCTCAATTATGTGGAGCAACCAGTGGCAATCATCGATAGAAAAGAGAAGCGGCTGAGAAATAAAGTGGTTCCTCTTGTGCGTGTACATTGGAGGAACGTGAAGGGATCTGAGTCAATGTGGGAGACAGAAGAGGAAATGAGGCAGCATTACCCACGCTTGTTCGAGGAATAACAGGTTTCGGGGACGAAACCTAAATAAGGGGGTGTACTTGTAACACCCGAAATATTGTCTAAGCAAGTTAAATAATAATAATGGGCTTAGACAAGACCATTTAATGAAAGTAAGATGGTTATGGGTGTTGGACCGAGTTAACTCTTCGGGTTATGAGCTTGACGAGTTTAGGTCCCGGGAACGCCTGGTATATATATAGACGGATCAGCTTGAGCAGCTCTCATTTGCACTCAACACCCAACTTCTAGAGAGAGTGTAGAGAGAGAATGTGGTGATTCGAGGCTCTGTTGATCAAGGGATTGAAAATCGGTGTTCGTGGGCATCCAAACAACAAGAAGAGACCAAGAATCTAGGTAAGAAACATCGTTCAATCGTTCCTTTTGATGTAAACCCGGATTCTAGTTTTGGGGTTTTTGAAAGTGGCAAGAATCGTCCAAAAACTCACGTTTTTATGTAAGAAAACATGTAAAAAGCTTAGATATAGCTTCATGGATGATAAACCAAGGTTTTGGGTGTAAAAGATTGAAGTTTTGGGTTAAAAATGGGTTGGTTCGTAGTTTTCAGCTTGTTCTGCGAACTTAAGCATTCGTCCAGCGAAACTATGAGTTCATCCAGCAAAACTATGAGTATTCCAGCGAAACTATAGTTTCGCAGGTAATTTCGCCGACAATGTTAACCAACGAAAGTTGGGCGAAACTGGCAGTGAACCTGCCAGCGAACTTACCAGCGAAATTGCTGGCGAAACTAGCGGCGAAACTGCTGATCGCTTAGCGAAACTGCTGGCGAAATTAGCAGCAAAACTGTTGATCACGTAGCGAAACTAGCAGCGAATTTAGCGGCGAAATTAGGCAGAAATTAACTCTTTTGAGTGTTAACTTATCTGCAGGAGGTGCAGTGTAAGCCACTGTTTTAAAGCTTGGTTGAGAAGCTACTCATCAAGTGCAGGTGAGTTCTAGGACCCCTCATTTCCTTGTTTTAAATGATTTTGGGGCTGGAACACATATAAACCCGTTCTTGAAATGTGTATGTTTGACCCATTTTGGTGTAATCATGTGTAGTAGGTTTAAAGTACGATTGTGGAATTGTATGTATTCGTATGATGTTCTAGTATGATTCCCTACGGTTTAGGAGGGATAATTAAGGCTGTTGAACTCGAGGGGATGCATAGTTGAGTACTGGCTTTCGGGGGAAAGTGCAAAAGTAAGTCCTGACATGGAAGTTTTCGCAAGTACCTGTAGAGGACTGTTGATGTAGGCTATGTATGTGTGACGCCTTGCATGATGATGTATGAATGACACGTGTATGTTCCTTATGATATTGTATGTTTATCTTTCAGTATCTTTATGTGTATTGTTTATGAATGAATGAAAAGTATTATGTAACGTAAAGCGAAAGATAATAAAAGAGTAATGTAATGAATGAATGCGTCATTAATGAACGAATGAAAACGTGAGAGACCTGCAAGCGAAGTGTAACAAAGTGCACGGCTCTAACTGCCTTAAGCTCAACCACGTGTGGTTCAGCTAATCTTTAAGGGTGCACGTAGAGGTTCCAGTCTTGTGACTGACCTTTGGTGTGGTACATGGTGTATAGTAGTTACCCACATAGTTGGGGGTGTAGTATGTCACAGTTACCCACATAGTTAGGGGTGTAGTATGCCACAGTTACCCACATAGTTGGGGGTGTAGTATGTCACAGTTACCCACATAGTAGGGGGTATAGTATGTCACAGTTACCCACATAGTTGGGGGTGTAGTATGCCACAGTTACCCACATAGTTGGGGGTGTAGTATGTCACAGTTACCCACATAGTTGGAGGTGTAGTATATGATGGTTACCCGAGTTACGCATAACTTCGGGGGTGTAGTGTGCAGTTGTTTATAGCGGTTACCTGAGTTACCCATATTGATAGGGGTGAAGAATACATTTAGAATCTTTGTCGCTTACCCCGGTGCTGGTTCCAGGCTATGTGCCGTGTTGAAGCCGTTTATGAACCACGGCCCAGCACCAGGAAACTGGAGGGTTAAGTTTGGATTTTTAATGGAAAGGAAAGACGTAATAAAGGACGAATGAAGGAAAGTAAGAACGTATGAACGAACGGAAGTTAAAGTACGAATGTAATGATGAAGATAACAAATATTATCTTTGTGTACGTATGATGTGTGATCGCATGAATGTAATGAACGGTTTAATAAAAGAAAAGTATGTTTTATTATAAAACTAGAACTCACTCAGCAACGCTGACTTTTTATGTGTTTCCAGTTGGCAGGTAGTGTTGCTGAGGATGGCACGAGGCGGCTACTCAGCTCTTTTGGGATGGCATCCTCTTTTGATAATGCTGCACACTTTATGTTGCATGCAAGTGATTCCTTGAGGATCCCGATAAATGGGATTACTTAAGGAATCTTCTTTAAATAATAGTTTTAATATTTCTATACTAGAGGTCACTGTTTATGACCATTTCGTAAATGATAACGATGTAAGACGTTGTAAAAGCTATTATGATGAAATGAGATGTATCTTTTGAATGTTTCCGCTGCATCGTTTTATTTGAATATACGTTTTATGAGCGATAAATGACCAACTGTGAGGTGCCCGGGAACGGGGCCTTACAACCCCGCCCGGGCTACTCACGCTAGCTTGATTGGAGGTCAAACGGGTGCATTATTGACCTAACATTTGTCACTGTCTTGCGAGACGTGACGGGAAGGCAACAAACATACGAACATACAACGTCAGCCTCGGTTCGAAACACTAAGTAACATGATTATAGGCTAGCTACCTATCGATATGCTTTAATTACTATACCATTTGAACAGTTACAAAGATTTGAACAGTTACAAACATTTGAACAGTTACAAACATACGAATAGTTACAAACATTCGAACAGTTACAAACATTTTTATCTGTGATAAAACCTGTGAACTCACCAACTTTATGTTAACACACTTTAGCATGTTTTCTCAGGTCATTGGAACGCTTAAGCTCATGATGCACGATTAAGGACGCACTCAGGACATTCATTCATCAGGTTCATTTAGTTTCATTGAATATTTGTTTTGGCATAACATTTTTAGACTTTCAGTATTGTTTACATTTCAGTTTTACGCTTTCGTACTGTTATTCATTTCTTTTGTGTTACTCTGATTTAAGTCAAACGTTTATTTTTAAACTCATATAGTGTCGTTTGATATGACCGTGTCTGAGATCCTGGTATGTCACACGCCTAACGGTAAAACCCCGTTTGTGGAAGATAAGGGTGTGACATCATTTACTCACATTCGCCTCTCTTTCCCGTTTGTTTTATTTTCAAAATTCAGAATTTATTGAATGTTCTTTACTTTTATTGAAGTAATCTCTATTAAAACTTGAATTATCCTATCTATACTAATAAAATAAAATAACTATAAGTTACGTGGTCATTTTCTATCATGTCCATATCATCTATACCTAGGTTCCAAATAAGATTGTCCACATATCCTAACTATATCAACTTTACAATTTGAACCAAAATTTTGATTTTAAAAAAGTTTTTTTAATAAATGCTAATTCAATACAATATTAATTATAATTTCTCTCTAGAAATAAATAAGGTTTCATCAAAAATACTTAAATAAAACTTAATTTTGTTAAACTATAATTTAATTTGTAGCTAATCATCGTTAAACCTAAAGTATTCTAAAATGTATATAAAGAAGTTTGTGGATATTTATGAATAATATTTTTTTCTTTTTATACTGTCAGCTATAACTTAAATATGTTTGTTATATATAAGAATTTCATTGATATAATATTTATAACATATATTAGATTATATATAATACATAATCTATTATATAATATTTTTATTTTAACACCTGTAACATACGAGCTAGTATCTAACCTAGTATGTAAAGCAATGAAAGAAACAATACTTTATTTTTATTTTAGGCCTTTGTTTTTGAATCTATGGTTGCAATTCTAAAGTAGGGGCGTTGAAGGGGAGTTTGACACGTATAACAATCATCGGAATTTTTTAGACTGTGGTAGCTGAGGAGGCGGCCCCGATGGTGGTGGATGGTAGTGTAAAGAAACAGTGATGATGAACGGAGGGTTTCAATTGCTAAATGTGTCAATCTCATCTTTTTATACTTTGTTGTTATATATATCTCATAACCTTATCACACCCGATATGAATCTGATCGACTTACTAAAATGTTGTCAATTCGTACTCCGAAAATCATTAGTTCCATGAGGTTTAATAAGCATGTGTATAACCATCTTTAATAGGGAACTAGTGTTATATATTATATCCCTTTTTATGAAAACTCTAGGAAGCAATATGAGTCCCAAGTTTTTAGTGATAAAATAGTAATTAACAAAATCATAATAAAAAAACTATAAAACGAAATGTAACATATATATATATACATACGTATATGTATACATATACGTATATGTATACATATACGTATATGTATACATATACGTATATCTATACACAGACGTATATGTATACACAGACTTATATGTATACACAGACATATATGTATACACATACGTATACGTATGTGTATACATATACGTATGTGTACACACACACACACACACACATATATATATATATAATACATAAAAAATGTTCCCGTCATTTCCATCTTTCATAAAAATAAAAGAAGTTTACTAAAAATATAAAAAATCATTTTACCCATGCGTAATATCTGATTTACACATGTGTTAAACCGGATTTACACATGTGTATAACCATCATTAATCGAAAACACTCATCTTTTATATCAATGGTTGTTATTAATTCATTCACTTTACAAAAAAACAACATTTTGAAAAATAAACTATCTCTATTTAAGTAAACAACAGAAGTTAAATAAAAAAGGGCGTAGCCTAAGGGAGGTGGGGGTGCCCACACCACACATACCACTAATCACATTTTATCACATCACACCACACAACACAATCCCCAACCAATCACATTGTGTCACGTCACACCACATAACAAAACAAAACACCATGTGTGTGTGGGGTGTGGGGGTGTCACACGGTATTGGGATTCCAACGTGGGCGAAGAAGAACTGGTTCAAAATAGGGTTCAAATCACGCAGCCGCACCGGACGTGTGGATGCTGTGAAACGGCTAAACAACGCAGCGTGGTTACCCCTTGGCGCCGCTCACCGATGTGGGGTTTTGTTGTGGGTGCCCTGCATGATATTTTAGTAAAATTGGATTGAGAAATAATCAATGTGGTCATAATATCCATCAAACAAGTTAGAAGGTGCAGAGTGCACACTTATTTGAGTATATTAGGATTTTCATATAGAATACCTTATAAGTTGTCACACCCCGCTTATAGCGGAAACACGAAGATGTAACGGACGGGATCGTCATAACACATTGTTAAGTTAATAGAGATGCATTAAATGAAGAAAGTCAACGTGTCATGACGTCATCCAACACAAATGGAGACTTGTGTCGCAGTTAGTCAATTCCACGACAAGCATAGTCATACAAACCAAATAAGTATAAGTCCCACAACCCGGGAAACAAATGATCATAAGTGAATAATGAAAATCAAGCAACTGTCACAGACATCCAATGAGTCTAAGTAGTGCAATCCTAAGGTCGTCGCTAAGGCAGCATCCCTAGCTATCCTCAATCATTGTTACCTGAAAAAGATATGCTCAAAAGGTCAACATATTATGGTGAGTTCACAGGTTTAAACATAAATTGAAAACTTGTTATTGTGCATGAGTTATGGATCATAAGTGTATACAGTTTATCACAAGTAATATCACATGAGCATCACCTATGACGAACCACACAGCAATTGTCGGAAAATATTCACCCAAGGCCCGTTCCTGGCAGTATGATGGTACTCACAAGTAACCATCTGTCAAGGGTGGGGGTGTCAACCCAATAGTACTATCAATATCTGTACGTCGGCTCCAACACCAGAGTTAAATAGTTGTGATTAAAGAACCACACAGAAACTCATGCATAAGATATAGCTTGCAAACAGTAACATGTTAACCCAAAATAAATTGAGTTCACAGCTAGAAAGAGTGAGCATACTTTCCCCCAAAGATTTATAAAATTGTAATGAAAATGGGGCCGTGAAACTCACCTTGATTGTACAGCAAGGAAATAATGTTCGTACAACGACTAGGATTTCGGTTAACCTAGATTTCATTTAATAGGAATATAATTAATGTTAGTTATTATTTACGAGTTTATGGTTAATGATATGATTAACGTTCGAATAAGAATTAGGGTTTTGATAAAATATATGTATTACTTAAGTATTAAATTTTAAAGAAATAACAAGAAGAAAAATTATTTGTAATAATTGATAACGTATGAATAAACTTTTGTAATTATTCGAAATACTCTTGATTAATAATTTAATGGTGACTTTTGCTACAATAATAGTTTAATAGTTTAAACTATTATTTAAAGTTTATTTTTACAAAATAATCTAATTATAACATTAATTTATTTAAAATATTTTAAGAATAAATTTATAGTAAATAATTTGGTAGCTTTAAAAATGAACTAAGTTTATAAAACATTTTTTTATAATTTTTAGAAATTTTTCCTATTTAAATTAAGGCTTAAAAAGCCTAAAAAAATATTAAAAGGGTGCCCGGGTTCGAACCCGGGACCTCTTGGTTGTAATGTGAAGTGTGGACCGGTGAACCAATGGCCTCAGCCGCGTTTATTCCCGGTTTTAATTCCTTTTAAGCTTCTTTAACAAGTGCCCCCAATCCATATGAACCCTAGGTTCGATTCCGATCCAATTGACCATCCAATTGATTATGATAACAGAATCATTCATGGGGCTTTTGATCCACATCTAAAATCAAGCAAATCAATGTGTTCAATTACCCGTTTTGAGATCGTTTAGATGAGAAACAGTGAAAAACAAGTCGCGACAGAGATAAAGTTGGTTCGAGGTTCAAACGTTGATGATAACTCAATTAACTTTGAGGTTAGCTTCGTGTGGTGTTCTTGATGCAAAGCCCTCTGCCAATTTCGTGTTTAGAAGCTTTAAACATGGATTTCCATTAAGTTGCAGGTCGTGATGAAAGGAGGTGATCGATGGTGGGGTTTGTGCGTTTTCAGATGCAATTGAAAGTTGCATACGATTAGGAATAGTTATATAGTCGTTCATATTCGATTAATTCGATTATAATAGTGTGTAGTGCGATCGGTAGCCTGTAAAGTGTCCGAAAGTGAGTTTGGTTGGATCGATCGCACTAAATCGATTAAAATTTTAAATTGAAGTGGGGCTTAGGTTCGAATAACCCACGTGAGACGGTTGGGAGTGGTTATTTGATTAAAATCGAGTGGATTTGTGAGTTGTGGGATCGCCGGAGTTTGGCCGGAGGTGTGGCCGGAGAAGGGTCGACCGGAGGGATGGGGTATTTTAAAAAAAATACAATTTGGCCCCTGTGGTTTAAAGTTCAACATTTTATGTTAGAAACTTAAGTTTTAAGTTTCATAAATTACAATTATATCCCCTGGACTTATAAATCCAATTTGTATACGTATTTATTTTCTAATTTTTTTGTACAAGTTATTAACAGCAATATTATTATTATTATGATGTTGTTATTATTATTATTATATTTTTAATATTATTATTAATAATAGGGATAATAATATCATTATTATTATAATATCAATTATTTTTATGATTTAACAAAGTTAATTTTTGAGTTAACGAAAATTACGAGATGTTACAGTCTCCCCTGCTTTAGGAAATTTCGTCCCGAAATTTGTTCACAAGGAGGCTGAAACAAAAAGATGAGGATACTGGGATTTCATTTGGTCCTCACGTTCCCTGGTGAACTTTGGGTAATCGGTATGCGGCTACGTTTGAGTTGTTTGACTTCCCGATCCATAATTTCCACAAGTTTCTCAATAAAGTGCATAGATTCATCAATCTAGACTTCGTCGAGTGAGATGTGGAGATTTTCATCGGCAAGACATTTCTTGAGGTTGGACACATGAAACGTCGAATGCATATTGCTAAGTTCTTGGGGTAGTTCAAGCTTGTAGGCCACTTTCCCAATTCGCTCAAGCACTTTGAATGGACCCACGTAACGAGGTGCTAGCTTCCCTTTCTTTCTAAAGCGAATCACTCCCTTCCAAGGTGATACCTTAAGAAGTAGGAGATCACCGACATTGTATTCCATGGGTCTTCGTCCTTTGTCAGCATAATGCTTTTGATGATTTCTAGCAGCGACCAAGTTGTCACGGATCTTATGAATTTTGTCGGTTGTTTCTTGTATCAATCCCGGACCAGTAATTTGTGATTCACCAACTTCAGACCTACAGATGGGAGATCGACACCTTCGGCCATACAAGGCCTCAAATGGTGCCATCTGGATGCTGGTATGGTAACTGTTATTATAAGAGAATTCGATCAACGGAAGATGAGAATCCCACGATCCACTGAAATCAATGACACAAGCCCGGAGCATATCCTCAAGGGTTTGTATCGTTCTTTCAGTCTGACCGTCGGTTTGCGGGTGATAGGCTGTGCTAAGATTCAGTTGAGTTCCGAGAGCTGATTGGAGACTTTTCCAGAAACGAGAGATGAAGCAACCATCGCGATCATAGATAATATCTAAAGGTACACCATGCCGACTGACTATTTCGTTGATGTAAATACGAGCCAATTTCTCGACTCGCTACTCCTTACGAATTGGTATGAAATGAGCCGACTTAATCAATCGATCAACGATAATCCAGATACTATCGTTTTTAAGAGGGAAACATTGGAAATGATGACGAGTTACCATGGTATGTTAGACTTATAATCACAACTTCCAGAATATAATTTCATGGTAAGGTGATGTCTAGAAATCAAGATAAGACCAACAATGATAAGAAAGGTTATCCGTCGGAATTTAAGAATCCTAAACGTCACCATATGAAACGACCTTAACGCATTTCTTGTGAATATGTATTTCTCCTTTGACCAACCATCGGTCTAAGAATAATACGAGATGCGAAGATCTTGGAATGAGTTCACGACGAAATGAATCAATCATTCAAAATAACGATCGATGTTTTAACGTCATACCACGGTATACGAATATTTGAAACAGATACAAGTTAATTTCTCGACCCACTATCTCACATGAGTCAATATGAGATTTTAGTCAATCGGTCTATAATGCACCAATTGTCATCATGACAGCTAAGAGGCACTTAGTGAATGAAAAGTTAAACAGGAGATTCACGGGAGCACGGAGGTTAGGTTTTGTCATATGTGAAGGTAAGACACTTGGACACATACCAAGTTACGTCTTTTCCTTTATGCCAAACCCATGACTACAAGTTACGAAATTTTCTGAACCTTTATATCCAGATCGCAATGAGGATAATTACGAGTCTTGTTGTTCAAATCCAAGATAGAATTTTAATGATTTTAAAGGTTAAGGATTCAAAAGTGATTCAAGAAGTGACGCGAACAATAGGAGAGGTATTTGTAAACATGTTTTGCAAGGTAGCAATATCTAAGTAAGTTTACATACGCAGTTCAACAAACCATAAGCACAGCTGAGAACATTGTATGACTATAAAGTCATGAACATAAGTTGATAATATCTTTAGCAGAGAGATTGTTTAGGAAGGCTACCATCGCGCAATCAAGTTTTGATGATAACTTAAAATGAAAGTTGATAGATAATGAATAAATGGTTCCATATAGCTAGATCAAAACATGAGGATAAAGGGAGAGGAATCGATTTAAGAATTTAAGTGCTCCAAGCTTAGAATAAAAATCAGCCTAATACTACCGGGTCTTCTTTCAAGTTCAGAGATCATGCTTTGGCTTGATAGGTCGAATCACCAACATTGATTCACCCTTTAAGTTACTACATGCTTCTCGTTACTTGATTACAACCATGTTAAGTTGAAGATTAAGAATTGAGATTAGTCATCAAGGTGTGGTTTTTACTCCTAACTTGACGATGAAGTTTTACAAAAATAAAATATAACAAGATGAACTTCTTTATCAAAATCCAGAATTCACTCCTACTTTGATGAGGTCGTCTCATTTGAACAAATACAATTCATAAGAATGATATTATCATCAAGGTATGGAATTCATGCCTATCTTGATGATTGAATTTCATAATAACAAGAAAACAATCGAAGGTTGACATTTGTCACCAAAGTACAGGTTTCAATCCTATTTTGGTGAGATCATGTCATTTGTGAAATGTAAGTTCAAATGAGAATAATTGAAGTCAATCCTCAAGATAAGGAAATCACCCTAATCCAGAAGATGAAATTTCACAAAACAAATAATTGGAAACCATTTATCGAAACGAATAGAGATTCATCAAAGTAAGGGAATCTCCCCTGTTTTGATGAGATAGAATCATTTAGGAGATACGAGTGTTCTTAGTCATAGGTTGACTTGCAAACTCTTGCATCTCCCATGGTGCAAGCGGTACGAAGTTTGACTTAATGACGAAAGGAAATTAATATCAATCATAAATTCAGAAAATTTCAAGTTACATCAGTGTAACAAAGGAAAAATCATGCTTACAAGCTTAAGATCAAAGTTCAAGATAGCAGAATTTGTTATGATGGTGTTCAAATCTTGAATAATTTAATCAGGAAGATGAAATCAAGGACAAGAATGATTCGACATCACAATGAGATGTGAACATTCGATTCACAATCGAAGGGAATACATGGACTTCTCAGGATATGAGGTTAACCATAGCCTTATTGAAGACACGTGTACTTATAAGTGATCACTCATCTCATGGGTTTCGAGTCAAGTAAATGGATTCAATGATCGAATCAAATCACCATTTACACTTTGCCTAGATAAAGTATCCCGAGATGTAGGAATTCTATCTACAGCATTGCCTGTTCTTAGTTATGGGACACATCCTTAAGAAGATTTGAGAACCATAAGTAGCGGTTTAAAGTTTCGAAGACCATACGGTTTAGATTCCCTATATCTTTGGATATATTAAAAGTCATGTTCACGTTGGTCGAGGTATAGAAATAGTTACATGAAACGTTCAACGTGTAATGATGTTTAAACATAGGAGTTGAAAGATAAGACGAGTTCAATATCAATAGGAAATATTTTGTAAAATAAGAATGATAAGATATTAGGGTTTTGGTGATAAACCAATTCAAGAATCAAGGATTTTTATGATACAAATATGATGGTTCCATTTGGTAACGCATTACCTGTTGGAATCGTTGACACGTCAAGGTAATTTGACCCATTTACCTTAGAGACTTGTGTATTGACCATAGTTTATCACTCATCACAGAAATCCCCAGGTAAGCATAACTAGTCTCGCAATGAGATTTATACGATATGCTTGCCTTAACCCGAAGGCCTTTTGCCAGGAAATCTGGAATACAGGTGTATATGTGTCACATAAATTTCTTTGGTTCATGGAATTAAAACCTTGATGAGATTTTCGTAGATTTGACATAGAGTCTAAGGAATTGAACCCACGATGATAAGTGTAGATTCCACATGTCGTTGAGAATAGGTTTAGGAAGTTCATTTGTCAGGGAGAATCAAGGAGTCAAAGTTAAGTTTAGAGAGACAAGTAACTAAGTTTAAGCATACATAAGGCAATTCCTATGCTAAAGCATCAAGTTGCAATAACCCATGCTTCGGTCCATCAAGATCATCACGTAGCCCAGTTTAAGCACACTCTTAGTATACCGGTGATGCTTATATATAGGGTTCCCCGTAGCGTTCCCACCACATCCTCGATATACCTTGAATGACGCTTAAACCGGTTACACAACATCCTAATTTTCCTTAGCATAATCCCAATGAATAACATAATGTATGTGTAGAGAGTATCATCACTCCTCTACATTTCCTGAAGTCCACTTTCATTCTAAGCATTCAATCAGTTCCTTAGTTACTGAAATGCTAAGTGGAGGAATGTTTCACGAAAGATAGAATCAATGTTATGATTGGAAATACCATGAAGGCTCTAAGTAGGACAGGACTTATGTAATAGTAGGTGTTAGTAATGTTTTGTTACCCTTAACAAGGTCTTACTAGAATTATGATCCTAGCACATCCTTGGGTATAGAATAGAGAACTTGTGATACTCCTGATCGTTACCTCATGGTAAGATTTGTAGACTTCCCATGCAGTGCAAATTGCAATTGCATGTGCACCCGTAATGGTAATTTACCTTGCATGGTCACCCTAGCTCCACTTACCCCAAGTTAACATCATAGTATTGTCAACACTCATCAAGCATGGTTCGTGTAATGTCCTCATGTCCATGAGCCATTAGTATTCCAATAGTAGTATGTAATAGCATATAAACTCCTAGCATATAAACACGAATTGCTAACAATAGTTCTCTATCCGTCATACTTTCAGGATCTCACACATACTATCTTAGGGTCGGATTTAGTATTTGAGATCAACACTACGCGTGATCTGTGAAGTTTCCCATCACGTGAGTGTTCCGACCTAATGATATAATGTAGTGCACATACAATGTAAGATTCTAGTATAATGGTATCCATGGAGAAAGACTAAGAGTAATAGTGTCTTCTTCAGGATGATCAGATAACAAGCACATATGCATAGAATCATGTATAGAGTCAAGTAACAAGTATAGAAAAACACACATGTGATATTAACTAGCAAGCCAGTCCTAGCATGCATTCTACATGAAGGTTCCTACGTTATAGTCTAGGTCAAGTGTATTGCCTAATTCTCTATAACCAATGGCTCTGATACCAATCTGTCATACCCCTGCTTATAGCGGAAACACGAGGATGTAACGGACAGGATCGTCATAACACATTATTAAGTTAATAGAGATGCATTAAATGAAGAAAGTCAACGTGTCATGACGTCACCCGACACAAATGGAGACTTGTGTCGCAGTTAGTCAATTCCACGACAAACATAGTCATACAAACCAAATAAGTATAAGTCCCACAACCCGGGAAATAAATGATCATAAGTGAATAATGAAAATCAAGCAACTGTCACAGACATCCAATGAGTCTAAGTAGTGCAATCCTAAGGTCATCGCTAAGGCATCATCCCTAGCTATCCTCAATGATTGTTACCTGAAAAGATATGCTCAAAAGGTCAACATATTGTTGGTAAGTTCACAGGTTTATGACGGGTTTGTTAGAACATAAAATCATAGTTTAACCGTTTAAACTTTCAGAAAACGCAGCGGATATATATAGCTTTAAAACCGATTTTTAAGCTGAAAGTTATGTTCTTTAATGACCATACAAGTGTACAAAACAAACCCATAATCAAAGGATCATATATTTGAATGAAACAAGCTATGAACAATACACAAATGTACATAAAATCACAGCTTCAGTGAGCTGTGATTTACTACCTTACTGCAGCAGAATTTCGACCAAAGATGGGTGATTTTGGATGCTTGAAATTGGCCAAGAACTCAAGTGTAGAGGTCCTCAAGTGTCTATACCCCAAGCTACTTTGCAAACCACCTTCTTGTTAGGAAGAAGACACCAAACAAGTCCAGAAAAACCCTCTTGAATGCTGCTGCTGCTCGTAATTTTGAGAGAAAGAGAGAGCTGAATTTTGGTCTTGTGTTGTGCATGTAATGAGATGAGTTTTTGGAGTATATTAGACTAGTTAGTGGAGACATAGTGCATGTGCTTGTTCTTCCCAAAGACAAGTTGGTGGAGCATGCAATTCTTGTTCTTACCAAGAGAGTCAAAAGAAAAGAATACTACACACTCACATGCAATGTCCATAGTGGATGGTTTGTGTGTGTGTTTTAAATGGAGAAGTTTTGTTTTATAAATTCAAGCTTTCTTTTATATACATAAAGCTTTCTTTTATATATTCAAGCTTTCTTTCATAATCATAAAGCTTTCTTTTATAAATTCAAGTTTTCTTTTATAAACTTAAAGCTTTCTTTTTATAAACTTCAAACATTAACACACACATATAACTAGTCTTTATTAGATATATACAACTAACCTTTTAATTGTATAATCCATACACTCCTATTATTAATTTGTAATGTTATCTAACTTACTTAAATAACATTACAAATAATATTATTGAACAAAATATCCTAATGAATTGTTCCATCTCATATGCAACTTATTTAGAAAACCCAATTTTCTAAATTGGTGTAAATATTTAATTGCATGATCATATCATCAATTAAATATTAATTGGTGTTTGCTAAGCTTGTTATTGGGTATAACCCGACTTGGATCATAACGTACTAACCATATCAATATTCTAAGTGTCTTGGGCACATAGAATCCTACAATCTCCCACTTGCCCAAGATTCATAGAAGATTGATGCAAGCAGTAAATAACGCCTAACAACGGTTTACTACCCTTAATACGCATGACTTATGGCCATTCAATAACATTATCCCATTCAAGTATCCTACTTGAAATGACTTAGGTGAATCAATCATCTATCCTTTTGTTACAGATGTCATGTTAAATCCAAGGACACAGAATGATCATTCATTGTTGATTTAACTTAATCAGGCCTTAGACATCTAACTCTCAACGAATAAGAGGAACAAATTCCATCTTGACTACATACGTTTCTCACAAACACCGCGTGTTATACCTGAACATACCCTTATGTACTGTCCACTATTTCAGGACAGTGAAGAATTAGCTCAAGGTATAATACTTAGTGAATATCAAAACCCAATATGTATCTCAGGTCGGAGGATACCAAATGATATTCGCCTTTACTCAAATTTACTTATGATCAATCGATTAAATTCCATGTAGTAAAATTTGAGATGCGGGTTAGTCTAATATTTGTATCCCACAAATACCTATGAACCTTGGTAGCAACCCATTGCTCTATATTCATCCTTATGAATATCAACCAATCCAAGTTCATAATAGTCTTATCCTCACACTTGTTCCCACAAGTTTGAACGACTACGGACATTTAGAGTAAACAATTTACTCATGGATTAAACATGCTAAGTTGGAACATTAATTGAAGCATTATAACCAAATAATCTTATTCAAATAATAAAGAGTTCCACATATCCAAATACAAAATATACAGATCAAATCCAATCACTAGAATATCGAAGTCCCATGGCACAAGTATGACCTTCATGCTTTGCCTTTTCAAGTAGCTTCGTGAGAGGATCCGCAATGTTTTGATCCGTGTGAACTTTGCGAATACATATCTTTCCCTTTTCAACTTCATCTCGTATGTAGTTGAATCTCCGCTCAATGTGCCTAGTCTTTTGATGAGCACGGGGTTCCTTGATTTGAGCAATCGCACCCTCGTTATCACAAAAGATTTCTAGGGGGTCCTGAATGGAAGGGACAACCCCTAGATCGGTAATGAATTTCTTTAACCATGCAGCTTCTTGAGCTGCCAATGAGGCGGCGACGTATTCTGATTCTGTAGTTGATAGAGCCACCACATCCTGCTTGGAGCTCTTCCAAGAGACCGCTCCTCCATTCAGAATGAAGATGTATCCCGATTGTGACCGAGAATCATCACCATCGGTTTGGAAACTCGAATCCGTGTAACCTTTTACAACGAGTTCCTCGTCACCAGATCCATAGATTAGGAACATATCTCTTGTCCTCCTTAGGTACTTAAGTATGTTCTTAACAGCCATCCAATGACTGTTTCCAGGATTTTGCTGGTAACGGCTTGTCATGCTTAAGGCGCATGACACGTCCGGTCGAGTGCATATCATTGCATACATGATGGATCCAATAGCAGATGCATATGGGATTCCCTTCATTTTATCTCGCTCATCCTTTGAGCTTGGACATTGAGTCGTACTCAACATCGTTCCTCTTTGAATAGGTACGGTACCTTTCTTAGAGTTTTCCATCTTGAACCTTTTCAAGATCTTATCAATGTATGCACTTTGATTCAAACCAATCAACCGCCTTGATCTATCCCTATAGATCTTTATTCCCAGAATATAGGCGGCTTCACCAAGATCCTTAATGGAAAAACAACTTCCAAGCCAGGTTTTTACACCTTCCAAGGTTGGAATGTCATTTCCAAATAGTAGTATGTCATCAACATACAATACTAGAAAAGTTATTGTGCTCCCACTAGCCTTTTTATACACACAAGCCTCATCAGCGTTTTGATGAAGCCAAATTTCTTTACTTCCTCATCAAAACGGTGATTCCAGCTTCTCGATGCTTGTTTCAATCCATAGATTGATTTCTTTAACTTGCATACTTTATTAGGATGTTTTGGATCGACAAAACCTTCAGGCTGAACCATATAGACGTCTTCCTCAAGATATCCATTTAGGAAAGTGGTTTTGACATCCAATTGCCAAATCTCATAATCATAATGAGCAGCTATGGCAAACAATATCCTTATATATGTATATACATATATGTATATACATGTATATACATACATATATATATGTATATATATACATATGTATATATATATGTATATATATACATATGTATATATGTATATACATATGTATATACATATGTATATATATACATATGTATATATACATGCATATATATACATATGTATATATACATATATATATATACATATGTATATGTATATACATATGTATATACATATATACATATGTATATACATATATACATATGTGTATATATATATACATATGTATATATATATATACACATATGTATATACATATGTATAGATATATACATATGTGTGTGTATATATATATATATATATATATATATATTATATATATATATATATAATATGTGTGTGGGTGTCACATTTCTCAAATAAAAGAAAAATAACATACAAGTGTGTTGTCAAATTTGTTGCAGGTGGATGCAAGTGGGACTGCTGGATTTTTGCATAGATGTTTCTTTTATAGCAGTATGAAAATTTATTCCATTTATAATTCAGTCTTTTATAGATTACACGTAATATCAATTAACTTTTAATTAGGCGTTTGATAAAACCGATTAACGCTTTATTTTAAATTTGACAATTTAGCTATATTTTATTACTAAATTAACAATCAATGATGTGGTTTATATTCTGTTGACTTTCGGGAAATTAATGATGCAACGTCTTTATTTTAGGGGCCTACTAAAGAGACGCCCTCCAGGATATCTGGACGCCCTCTTTACGGCCCGTAAGGCCCTTCACGGGCCGTATGGTCTGTCGCAAGTCAAATCGGTCATTCAGAAACGTAATTCAAAAACGTAACGGCCCGTGAATAAGATCACGGTCGTATTCCTTTACGGCCCGTGAATTTCTTCACGGCCCGTATGGAATTCGTCTTACGGGCCGTGAACTTACTTACGGGTCCTAGTTTCACTTTTAATAATTTGACGAGATATATTATTCCTCGTTTTTCGTGTAATTTTGTATTTATTACGTTATTTGATATGACGTAATATTCCTCGATAGTCGTGTAAATTTGTATTTATTACATTATTTGATATGACGTAATATTCCTCGATATTCGTGTTAATTATGTGACGAGATACAATATTCCATTTCAACTACTATATAAACGTTAGTTTATAAATTCATTTCATAATTCAACGATATAAATTCATTTCATTTCAACTACTACATAAACGCAATATTCCATTTCAAGTACTATATAAACGTTAATATCTAACGTTACGATGTCTTTCTGGGATAGCAACTATTTATTTGGTTCGGAATATAACTATTACCCTCAGGAGGGTTACGGTTATTACGAAGAGGCTGCTTCAAACTATCCAGGACAGTTCGCGTCCAATTACGGCGGGAATGACGGCGGCGATGACGGGGGTGATAACGGTGGCGATAGCAGCGGGGATAATGACGGTTCTGGTTCCGGTAAAAAGGGTTTATACGACACGAATCAGGTTATAAGATATATCATATTTAATTTTACTTTCATTTTACTATAATTTAGTAATAACTAACTAAAAATATTAAATTGATTAGGTTTTCTCATCTCGTGAAGAATTAGTTGATTGGGCAACTAAAGTGGGCGAGATAATGGGTTCGTTATTGTCACCAAACGTTCAAAAAGAAATTCGAATGGTTTGGTGGTTAAAATTTGGTTGAAATGCGATCGGGGTGGTGTATATAAGGGAGCATCCACTTAAGAAAAAGTGGCACGAAAAAAAACAAACTGTCAATTTGAATTGCAGGGTAAGTACCAGATGCAGAGAGATGGGTGGATTATAGTTGTTGTGGATAATACTCATAACCATGAACCTGCTGAACACCTGGAAGGACATGCATACGCAATGAGGCTCACCGAAAATGAGCTTTCTACTGTAAGGAATCTGACCGAGCAAAATATTGACCCTCGAAACATTCTAGGCACGTTGAGGGAACAAAATCCCAATAACGTGTCTGGGTTACGAACCGTATATAATGCTCGGGCAAAAATAAAAAAGTCCACCAGAATTGGTGAAACCCCAATGCAGGTTTTTTTTTCTATACTACAACAACATCAATATATTTACACCCCTCACATTGAGGAACCGACAAATACCGTCGACGGGGTTTTTTTTATACATCCCACTTCTCACACATTATGGCGTGCTTACCCACACGTGCTGATGATTGACACAACATACAAAACTAACTTGTATAAAATGCCTTTTGTTCAAATGGTTGGTGTGACATCCACCCTGAAATCTTTTTCTGTTGCTCACGCATTCATTGATTATGAGCGTGAAGCCAACTTCAGATGGGTGTTAGAGCAACTAAAAGCAACGCTGGAAGATAAGTGTATGGAGCCCCGTGTTATACTAACCGACCGAGACCTCGCTCTGATGAATGCGTCAGAAGAAGTTTTTCCGAGTGCTGTTCGATTACTTTGCAGATGGCATATTTCGGAAAATATTGCTAAACATTGTAAGGCGAGTTTTTCAAATGAAGAGTGGGGTGCTTTTCAGCATGTGTGGTCGGTACTTATTAACTCTGAAACGGAGGACATATACGCTTATAATTACGACCGGCTTTATCGCAGATTGGTGTCCAACCATTCAAGTAAGTTTTCTAGTGTTATTCTTAAAAATATATGTATATTTATATAAAAATAAGTGCATTTTTTTTAATAGGAGTGCTGATGTACCTAAAAAATAACTGGTTGGACCCCTACAAAGAGAGATTTGTGTCGGCGTGGATAAATAGAAGTTATAACTTCGGTCAGCACACAACGAACCGAGTTGAGAGCCAACATTCGTTGTTGAAAAGTTACCTGAAAGCAACCAATAGCACCCTGGATAGATTTATTCCTTTCATTAATAATATCTTAGCTACCCAGGAAATTGCTATAAAAGAAAGTTTTACCAAAAGCAAAATCATGCTTATGGTGCAGCATAATCATGAAGTGCTTAAATTGCTGCGAGGTAACGTTTCTATTGCGGCTTTGGATATGTTAGTCGGTGAGATTAACAGGATACATCATCTAATTATATCCAAAGAATCATGTGGCTGCCATCTTTTTACCAGCTTTGGTCTTCCTTGTGCTTGTAAATTAAACAATTACTTTCAAACAGGTGAATGTTCTTTTACGTTTTTTATTTTTTCATGAAAACTTTTATTATATTTTATTTAATATATTATTTTATAGGTCAATGTATCCCGCTCGATGCCATTGATGTTTTTTGGAGGAAGCTAGATTTTTCACCCGCGTATATTGTACGGGAGGTTCAAGTAGATGTACATAAAGAGATGGAGATGGTGACAAAACATTTACTTGTCCAACCCGAAAGCGTGAAAAGATCTTTGATTAATATTTTCAAATCTTTCGTTACTCCTTCAAAAACGGATAAAAAACCTCCTAAAGTCCAAACAAATACACGGGGTCGTCCAAAAAAAGATAAGCAAAAAGAAACAATATTAGACGCCCCCAGACATAGTTCATATGTTCAACCGAGAGAAAATTTTGAAGGTCCGCCAACATATTCAAGTTCGGTGGTGAAGTCAAAACAAGGGCCTTTGCAGCGCAGTCAATCCATGTCTTCAAAATCAAGAGCCAAAGATGGATTATCTCAACAGAGTTCCAAGTTTTCATATATCCCGGGCGACGAAGATAAAAACAATTTTTTCCGGTTTAACCGCTGGATTCCATCATTCTTTTTCCCGTATATTTCAGGTGCGGATGATGTTTTAGCGGACGGCAATTGTGGTTTTCGTGCTATAGCACTCGCACTGGGATATGGTGAAAATCACTGGCGTTTTATACGTACGGAACTTATATCTGAGTTGGATGAAAACAGACGTAGGTACGCTGCGATGTTTCCTGATATAAACGAAATAAGGGAATCATTAAACTGGAACGGGTTAGGTGCGGCTCCACACAAAAATTGGATGACAGTGCCACCTGCTACAATCCTTATTGCTAACAGGTTTTGAGTGGTTATAATTTTTATATCGATCGGCAACTCCGCTACTTTTTTCCCGTTCTGGTTATCTCCTCGTGATATCAGTGAACATCATATAATTTCAATTGCTTATGTTCAAGATTGCCATTTCATTAGAATTCGATTAGTGGGTGACTATCCAATGCCTGTTCCGAGCAAATATTGGCATTTGTACAAAACAGAAAACGCCAATGATTGGGAGGCTATATACGGAAGTCGAATTCAAAAATATCTTGAACTAAGGCCCGTAGACCCGGTTGAACATGTAGATTTAGTATAGTTTACACATTTATCAATTCTTTCAATTCTTTATTTATTCAATTCTTTATTGTTGTTGAATTGTAAACATGTAATCTATTCTTTCGTTTTCCAAAGAAAAATGCAATAAGAAGATTATCGAATTTTCTTCAACCTTTGAATTTTGTTTATATGAGCTGGGCATTTGGTTAGAAAAATGCAATAAGAAGATTATCGAATTTTTCTTCAAGTATGTTTATATAATTGAAGAGCCTGGCGTCGGATTTTCTGAAGGATTATATATTTCTTTATGTGTGACGAGTAGGTTCAAGTACTGATTTTATTCTCCAAAAGGTTGATTTAATATTATTCGTACAAACCACTTCCTCCACAAGCACAACCAATTGTAAACATATAATTAAACATTTAAACGTCATCCAAAATAACTCATAATATATAAACATAATTTTACAAATTTTTTACATGAAAAGTAAATAAAACAATAAAATCCTACTATCTATGCGTCATGACCACCACCAGCATCACCACCACCAGCATCCTCCGCATCACCACCACCAGCAGCCTCCTCGTCATCACCCGCAGGTCGTCTGACAAACGGAGGCAACTCCGGCGAGGGGGGAGGTCGATACCCTGGCTAGCAGCCAAAATGCTGCACGCATCCGCCGTCCATAATAGCAAGGCCTGGGACTGGCGCAACATATGTAGTGCCTCCGCCATAAACTCCCCCGTCGGCGGAATCTGCCGAATGATGGTCCTGGGAACAGGCGGTGGGACGGGTGGTCCGGCGTGTGGCTGGGGCTGCGGCTGCTGCTGCGGCGCCGGCTGCTCCTCCTCCTCACCAACGTCCGGCACCGGCTGCCAGACGGTCCGACCACCATCAGTGGACCATCGGAGGTCGTCGCCAAATTTGGCGGCAATCCCCATGGCCATGACGGTCTGTCGACCCAAAATCCGAGGCGGCGTGTCTGTAGTCTGCCTCGCAATTAGGGCGTCCGTAAACAACCCTAAGCGCGAGGCAATGACGGTAATGTACGAGCCGCAAACAATCGGGCTATCCATCTGCAAAACAATCAAACAATAGGCATAATTATGAATCGCATAATAGATAATACTTATTTGTTAACAATTAGTAGAAATATTTTTTACCTTGCCCTGAATGACGCTCAAAAAATACGCGGCCATGCAGTGAGCTAGATTCACCCGTCTGGGTGAAAGCAAGGCCCTCAAAAAAAATAAGTCAAGGAGCGACACCTGCTCCATGCTCTGGTCTCTGCCGGCAATGGTGCCGGCAATGCACCGGTGTAGATACCGGTGCAAAGGATCCCTAATAGAGGTCGCCCTAATGGCGCCCTCCCACGGCTGGTCGGAAATGGTCGGCCACCATCCGACCAAAGGAGCCGGCTCCGACTGGACCTCGTCAGTATAAAAACGAGGATCCTCCGTCTCCTCTTGGGTGTAAAACCCAAGAGTCACCGCCCACTGGGCGAGGGTGAACTCGTACCTACCGGTGGTCCCCAGCCTAAATCGAACCGCTATGTGCTGGCGGGGGTCCTGATCCTCAAAGGCGGGAGTGAACTGAAACGTACACAAAAACTGCAACGTCAGCTCCCGGTAGCCCCTCCTCGATCCCAAATCAAACATCCGCCTCCACGGCGTCTCTCCGTCCAGCCCGATGATATCCTGGGCACGTGCTATGTCTCCGACCTCCTCCAGCACGTCCCAGTCGATGGTGCGTGTCCCCTTCAGGGGACGTCCAATCAGCTTCCACAGCTTTTGCCGTGGCTGGGTCTCCCTCGGAAAACGAAGATCAGGGTGTGGGTCCAGAAAGTCACCCTGACCCTCGGGCTCAGTCTCCGGACGTGTACATTTGCGGGGCGGCATGATCTGCAAAAAAAAAAATAATAAATTCAACAGAAAAAAAAGGGTTACGGCCCGTGAAGCTCACTCACGGCCCGTAACCCACTGAAGTTTCAAAGGGTTACGGCCCGTAAATTAACGTCACGGCCCGTAACCCTTTGAAAATTCAAAAGGTTACGGCCCGTGACGCCACTTCACGGCCCGTAACCCCCAAAAAATTTCAGATTTCAGTTTTTTAAAATACAATTTTAATATATTTAAACGAAAAATACACAAAAATAAAATACGAATTTGAATACGTACCGTAGTATGGAGTCGGAGGTATGAAAATGATGAAAATACGGAGGTCGTGACGGGAGTAAATCGTATGTGTGTTTTGGGGGCGTAAAAGAACAAATGGGCCGTGAGGTCCTATATATTATCGGGCCTCACGGTCGTGACGGACCTCACGGCCCGTTACATATTTTCCACACGGCCCGTTACCTCTTTCACGGGCCGTGGTGCTTTGTACTTTTTAAAACCCGGCCGTTGACACTACACGGCCGTATGGTGACACCCTCACGGCCCGTAAAGCCTCTCACGGGCCGTACAAAACTTTTTCAAGTCTATAAATTCAGCCGCTTAACACAAACAATTCACACAAATTTACTCAATACCCAAAACATGAGTGCTACAAGTGATCTAAATCCGTGGACGGATGAAGAGGAGGTGACTTTAGTAAGATCTTGTATCGAAAATTCAGGTACTATCCCGCCAAATTCAATATTTTGGAACCGGGTTTCAACTCGTTTTCATCAAATTCTCGAACGTGAAGAATATCGCACCACTCGTGAACTTAGCAACAAGTGGTCTGACTTGAGAAGGAAGGTCACGACATTTCACCAGCTCTACAAAGACGTTTACAACAATCGAAATATGTTATGGAATGATACGGATATTATGACAAGAACTCAAGAAAGATATCGGGAGAAATTTGGAATTTCCTTCAACCATTTTGCGGCTTGGATCTTTTATAAAGATCAAGAAGATTAAAAATTATGTGTTTTATTTTTGTGTGATAATAACGGTTTATCGTTTTTGAATGTACTAATAAACGTTTATGTTTTAATAAAATATTTTATTACTGTTCTACATTACACGTCTAGAATACAGTTCGTCTGCCATAAATCTTCGGAATCTAAAGCAAGCATCCTGTAAGCTAACCTCTTGCCACTCTAAAGATCTATTTTGAACCAACCTACGCAATAACATACAAATTACAACTCCCGAATCTCGACCAATATGACCGGCGTTAGGGGGCCAAACGGTTTCACCCGATACCACCAGTTCTTCGATTTCTTCTTGTCCGGAGTGCTGCCAATATTGTATACGTGACAGAAAATGTAAAAAGTACGATTCGAATTGTACGAAAATCGTTCGCGCATTACGATGAATGCACCATGAATCATCACACGTATTTGGTCGGCATTCGTATGGAGAATATATACGAACTTGTAGTGAGTCCATAGAAATCTTAAAAAGATACCAATTTTCTTCGTCATCAGTCATTGGTACGTAAACCTACAAAACAATTTAATTCACGGTTATAAATTTATGATTTTTATTGTAAAACATGAAAACAGTATTACCGTATCAACTTCCCATAACGCGGGATATAGACAGTCACTCCCGTCTCCAAATTCGTTACCATTAACGGACCCGAGTATATTAAGTTAAACCACTCAAATGGGAGAATCGTCCAACGATCACTACCCGGCAACTCTTCGGTTCTACGTATTTCTTCGTATCTCCATATTGTGAGTCTATTTGTCCACGCCCGAACATGCTATAAAACAATAACTTTTTAATCGTTAGAATTTTAAAATAAAATAAAAATATAAAAAAACTTTAAATCATACCTCTGTACCTAAAGACACGTTTCCGAGTAATTCACGCCAAAATTGTAACGAAATATCGGAATGACCCATGTAATACACTCTACATGTTTGGGAGTCACCGTGACGTATAAAGTGAATAATATTCTGAGACCAGTTCCTCCCGTTCTGCCAATTATGGTTATCTATTGGATCGGGAATACTTTCCACAATATCTCGCGAGTTTGAAGATGACTCATTTTGACGTCTTCTCCTACCTCCACGAGAAGACATTTTTACTGTTTCGTTTCTCACTAACCATATAACAAGTCATATATATAACGGTTTATATAGAATCTTAAATCGAATCAAGGAATAATACGTCGCGTCACATAATTATAAAATTTAAAAGTGCACGCAAAACGAGGAAAGTAAATTCTCAGAAGGACAACTACGGCCCGTGAAGGATCTCACGGGCCGTTATTTAGGTAGTTAACGGGCCGTGTGTGCGGACGTTTACGGGCCGTTTGTTCTTTCACGGGCCGTTTGTTCTTTCACGGGCCGTGATAAATGCAGTTGTGAGAATTAAATTTCGAAGCCCTCACGGCCCGTAAGGCCCTTCACGGGCCGTGAAAAAAGTCAAAGGGCGTTTATTTATCACCTGACAGGGCATGCAATTATCATTGGCCTTATTTAACGTGGCCTTGAATCTGACATTTATTTCAAAAACGTTCTAATGAAAAAGTTGATGTACTGAAAACATGTGAAGATATCATTTTCTTTTGCACATAAGCATTTTTTGCATTGTCACGTATATACATAAAATTAGAAATGTTGTTTTGCTTAAATGGTAATTGGTCGATCGATCGTAAGTTGATTTATATATATTTTGCGCCTAATTTGAAGTTGATTGGTAAATTAAATCATGAAAAAGTATAAAGCTTGCTTCTGTTTCTTTCGATTTGTTATATGCGTCGCTTAAAATTCAGCAAAGTATTTACTTTCTAAAACCATTGGACTCACATGTGGTTGTTTACTTGTAAATTTTAGGCTTGGTTTTTCTACAAAGAATCAAGATGGATCCTGCGAGTTGTTTTTATATTTATATTATTTTGGTTCGGAAGGTAATCTTGTTTTTGTTTATATTAGCACCGTAAAAAATATGCTTTCGGTCAATCGTTTTTCCAATCATCAATTCATGTGAACAGCTGTTATGTTTGGGTTAATGAATAATTTAAAAGGTTTATACCAATTTAGTATTAAAGTTACATCTGTAAGTAACATGAAATTAAATTAAGCTATCGATCGGTTCTATTCATTTTTGTTATGGATTTGTTTCTGCAACACATGATCAGACAATCTTAAGATCCATAAATCACTTAAAGATATCACCTGAATAGCCTGTAAAGGACCCTATTAAATTAAATTAAATTTTTTCTTGTGCAGTGCTACTATATGCGGATACATTCTTTTGCAGTTATTCAAGTTGTCACCTGAAGAGTCTCTAAAGGACCCTATATATTTTGTGCTGGTGAGACGTCAAAAACGGTAAGAATTTACACATTCATAACCATAATTTTTAAGAGCCGCAAAAACTATACATACCTTTGTACTACTATATGCACATATATTTTTATATATATATATATATATATATATATATATATATATATATATATATATAGTAATTACCAACTTGATTATGTATCATGGGTTGTATCATGTGCTTAATGGGTTGTATTAACCTTTTGTCTTTTTATTTAATATTTAACTTTTTGATTTTAACCTCATATTTTTACATATTTTACAATTTACATCTCAAGTTCATCTATGGTTACATTTTATAGCATATATTTATTTATTTCTGAGCCACTCATTTTTTTTTCTCTTATAAGTACTAGTATCTAATGTTTTATAAATTTTTGAATATTCAGTTGCAATTTTCTTATTTCTGTCTATGTTTGGTGCATCTTTAATAAAAAAAATTGTACGTCATAATGTTTAAGTTATCCAAGCATAATCGTACAACTTGTCAAGACTATTTCAAATTTTCAACTTTAGTATACTTTCTTCCCTTTTCTACAATCTTTAAAATATAACATTTAATAAATTCGAACTTTTACAAACTTATTTTCATCAATGAATTTTTTCTGTTGTGATGTGTTGAATTTTATCAACGTACTAATTTATATATTGGTTCACATGCATGTAGATATTCTTCCATGTGAAATAGACGTCACATAGATTACTATATTGGAGAAAATTAAGTTTTGAATTTTCTTACCCAGGGGTCAAAATTGTATCTTTTAGATGTAGGCATAGGACAAATCTTTATTAAATTAATTTGTAACTTTGCGGGTTGGTTAAACTGTTTTGGGGTCTGAAGTGAAGGGGATTGAAGTGAAGTGTAAATCTAGAGGTCCTTTTCAACGGTTATTGTTATAAACCTTTTTTTATTTAGGCTTAGGAAAACCATTAATTACCTAGAAAGTATATAGTTTGTAGAGTTAACTAAGTTGTCTCGTCTAATTTTATTTTCTTTCTTTTCGAGGCACTTAATTCGTATTTTTATTTTGATTTGATTCACAACAACCAATAAACTAATAACTAAATGTAACAACTATAATCCAAGTAACAAACTAATACCTATAAAATATCGACTATAATCAAAGCATCCAATATTCTAAGGAAGATTGTAATCCAAGGTTGTTGAAAGAACTTAAATTTACTAATTCATAATTTCATATTGGATACGTAATTCAAATTTATGATTAAATCTTAAATGGTAACTTGAACAACAAATTCACTAAAGAACATGTTGTAATTCAAACAACTTAATTATTTAGTGGTTACTTAAAGGCTAAAGTCCCAAACAAGAATAGTTAACAGATTGTAATTCAAACAAAATGCCCAATTCACTTAACAAATTAAATACATAATAAATCTGATTGTAAATAAATGATTCCATGGTAACCTTTTTAGCCTAAACACCTAAATCACTAAACAACAAAATGCATAATGTAATTTGAATCATTGAATAGTCCTAAACATTAGTCAACAAATTGTAATACAAAACTCAAATTAATCACATTTGAGATTAAAATTTCTCACAACTTGTAACTCAAATCATGAAATCAATCCATACCTTAATAGTTGCTCACAAAACCCATTACTGAGTTTCGTTGCTGATGAAAATGAGGTGAATCGGCGGCGGAGCGACAATGCTTCTGTTATGTCCTCCGAAATGGAAACTTGGTGAATCGCTGTACACTAAAAAACGATTTGGGGAATTACTAGTCCATTTTCAAAGATGAGATCATGATATGTTTACATTTTGACTTTGAAAACCCATCCATCGCTAACCTGTTGTAATTTGGTAAATGATGAATCGATTTTTGAAGGTGAAATTCAGTAATGGAATTTGCCCACCTCTGTATTTTGGAATCCAATGGTCGATTTAGGTTTAGAATCAAATCGATTTTGGGTTACTTTCTTCTTCTCCTCTGCACACTGTAGACTATTATAGAACACACAAACCCTAAAAAATTTAGGAGCGTCTTAAACATGGGGTCCCAAGCAACCCATTCACTTGGAATATACTTGCAGGCCGGCCCTGGCTGTGAATTATATAACCTATCCTGTATCGCGCATGTGAAGACATTTTTTATTATGAAAAATAATATTCACATGTAAATCAATTTCTTATATTCTTTATTGTAAAGTAATTTTCATTCTTCCATAAAACACTAAAAGTACCACCCATTGAATTAAATAGTTAATAAAAATATCATTTACTTATAATAGTATATTTCACTCAATAAAGAGATCGGAAACAGCGTTTCCGTGCTTAATAATCTCAACAAATAATTTTCTTTTCACTTATTCAATAAATAGATTGTTATGTATCTAACTTGATTTTATATCTATGGGATGCATAATACTTTGGTGTTTTTAAAAGGCTAAATTTTATATTATGAAAGGTGTCTTTTTGAAAGTTTATGATACAACCACGACAGCCAGATTTTGTGAAGTTTTATCTTGTAAAAAAATATTTAAAATGAACTTTAGTAAAATATTTGAAAAACCTTTTTACTACTAAATGAAGTATGTTTTCTCTTATATACATATACGTATATGTATATTTGTAAGGGATGGCATTGGACACACGGGATTAGGTTCTGTTGTTTCGGCAAGAGTAATCTATGCTTCACTTGGTTGCTTGATGCTAGGAGCATTAGTTTTTGTGTCTGCCACCGATGGATCTCCATTTCGCGCACAAGTATTCTCACCGTATGTATATATATATATATATATATATATATATATATATATATATATATATATTTCTTCTTTTCTTTTCATTTGTTAGAAATATACAATCAAATGTCATTTTTGCTGATGTTGAAGTTGCCATTAATAAATGATCACTGCAGGTGTATGGTACCATTGTTAACTGACCTTTGTATCCATGTAGTGGTTTTCTCGGTAATTCATTGTTCATGGTTTCAAAAATCATAATACACACGCGTACATATGTACTGCTATTTATTTGTTTTTTTAATCAATATAAGCATATACATACAATTTTTACTTTACAGGTGTGGGTAGCATATAAGGAATCAAGTTGGATAAATGCTTTACTGTGGATACTTGTAATAGTATGTTTTGGGAGGTATCATATGGTTTTATTTATTTTATGCGTTTTATCGATCTTATTATAATTCTAAATTTGTTTATTTAATGTTGTTGATCAATTGAACTTTAATTTAATTCTTTTTCTATCACAGTATGGGGATTTGTGCATACGTAGTGAAGGAGTTGTTCTACTTCTCACCTGAAGAGTCTCTTTTTCTTGTTCTTTTCAGCAAAAGAAGCAGGTAATATATATATATATATATATATATATATATATATACATATATATATACATATATATACATATATATACATATATATACATATATATATATACATATACATATATATATATACATATATATATAAACATATATATAGGGTTAGGATCATTACAGAACCACTTTTTATTTTCAGAACTACAGAACCATTGATTTACATAAATGTATATTAAGTCTGATAATACTTGACCTGTTTTACATATGTGTATATCAGACATGAACAATAAACTATAAAAAAACAACTAAATATCACCAGGTTTAACTTACATCTATGTAAACCAATGGTTTTTAATTTCCATTTATATAAGTCAATGGTTCTTTTAGTTCTGAAAATAAAAAATGGTTCTGTAATGATCCTGATCCTATATATATATATACATATATATACATATATATACATATATATACATATATATACATACATATATATACATTTATATACATATATATACATATATATACATACATATATATACATATATATACATATATATACATACATATATATATACATATATATACATATATATACACATATATATATACATATATATATACATATATATATATATATATATATATGTGTGTGTGTGTTGCATGATATATACGTCCACGTTCTACACTGCATGTAGTAGTTACAAACATTTTCAATTTAGTTTGCTAAAATCTTACTTTGTTTTTTTACTATACATTTAATTGTGCAGAGATATGATGCTGACTGATCCCTTACTAACGCATCATGGCAATGTATGAGTATCATATGCAATTAACTTTATGAAATCATGGATTATTGTTGAGTATACCAACGTCACATTTCTTTTCTAATAATTGCAATAACCTATCCTAGTCAATTAGTAATGGTATTGTTTGTATAAAAGACTGGTGGTGTTTTTTTTAAGAATTCTATCGTTTCTCTAGTGTGTTGATTTTAATGTCATGAGATCCTTATGGGTAACTGAAATTCACATGAGACCAAAGTAAAATAAGAATACAGATTGACATGAGTTAGGATTTTAAAGTATATGCCCTTTCATGAATATTCTTATTTCATGAGTTAGGATTTTTAAAGTATATGCCCTTTCATGAATATTCTTATTTCATACACCAAAGAATTTGAGCACCCCATGTAGGGGTTCTAACAGGATTGCGCCCACTTGGAAGGGATAATTGGTTCTCTGGAAATTGCTTTGGATTTATATGTTTGTTACAAAGAGGAATCAAAGACTACCTAATCTTAAATTGTCAAATTTATGGTATAAATATGGACAATTTAAAAAATGATTACATATTATCAATAAAAACTTTGAATCCAAATTAACAGATACTATAAACGATTAGAAATCCTCTCAGGACACTTACAGCTGGTCATTCATTGCTCATAAAACATGTATTTATATAGCTTTACTAAAATCATGCAGCGGAAACATTTAAAACAACATTTCTTTCCATATATATAAACACTTTTGCAAAATAATACATCGTTAATCAGTTACAAAATACATTGTGCATTACATCACAAAAGCATTATATGAATGGATGCCATCCAAAAGAGTTGAGTAGCCGCCCCGTGCCATCCTCAGCAACATACCTGCCAATTGGAAACACATCAAAAGTCAGCGTTGTTGAGTGAGTTCTAGTTTTAATAAAACATACTTTTTTTTCGATTTAAAACGTTCTTTACTCCCTTTCAAATCATACTATACTTTAGAAGGTGATCACACATCGTACGTACACATAGATAGTATCATTATTATCTTCATCACTCGTTCGTTAACTTTCGTTCATTCAACGTACCTCATTATCATTCATTTCTCATTCGTTCATTTCATACATTCGTTCTTTCATAATTATCTTTCTCATTCATACTTTCGTATATACTTTTTACTGTCTTTTACTTTCTTTTCTCTTACTCTTTTATCGTACTTTACATTCGTCAGTTGACATACATCATACATACATACTGATAATATTTATTATTATTATCTTCATCATTATTTGTTCATTCATTCGTTTCTTCACTCATTACTCTTCATTACTCGAATCTTGTCTCATGCAATATCCCCGACTCATGCTCGAAAGCTGATGTTATGCCGTGGCCTGTACACAAACCCCCGACTTATGTCCGAAGATTGACACAGCACCGGGATACGTGAAAAAGATCCCATTCGAGTCAATCACATGGATTGAACTCTATCCGATTCTATTGCAACGCAAGGTCGCTTACCTCAATATCTCATCTCATGCAATATCCCTGACTCATGTCCGAAGACTGATACTGTGCCGGGGCCTGATAAACAAACCCCCGACTCATGTCCGAAGACTGACACAGTACCGGGATACGTGATCCACTTCTCATGCAATACCCCCGACTCATGTCCGAAGACTTACACAGTACCGAGATACGCGACAAGGACTCCTTCCGAGTCTGTTGTGACAACATGATCGCTCACCTCATACATTTGCTTGCAAGCCTTTCATTCGTTTATTCATTTATTAATGCATGCATTCATTCATTACGTTCCTCTTTTCATTATCTTCAACTTTACGTTACATAATACTTTTCATTTCATTCGTTAACATACAACACAAAGGCATGGGAAGACATACATACATAAACAGGAACATAACAACATACAACATCAATCACACAAGGCAACATCACATACCCATAACATACATCATGCATAACATACAACATGCATAATCACACAACATCAAACATCACACGAATCACGCGCATCACACCATATAAAACCATACGGCATCACACATCGTCATGCATCGCATCATCATCATCATCAGCTCATCATCATAAATCATCCTACGTCATCCATGCCCATCACATCATCTACAACCCCAAAGGTCCGAGCCTACATCCGCACTTTCCCGAAAGTCAGACAATACTATGGTCATTCAGGCGTATGGACCTTATTCGGTCGCATGGTCTTCTATGCATATGAGAACACTCAGGCGAATGGACCTCCAGTCGCATAGCCTCCAATCGTATGCTTCCCATGCGAATAAACCTCAGTCACATGACATCCGGGCGTATGGACCTCAGTCGCATGACCCTCATGCGAATGGCCCTCAGTCGCACACCTTTCGTGCGTATGAACCTCAATCGCACGACTTATAAGCGTATGGACTCCAATCGCATGACCTTCAGTCGTATGACCTTCATCCGCATTTCATTCAGTCGCATGACCTTCATCCGCATCTCATTCAGTCGCATTACTTTCGTGCGAATAAACCTCAGCCGCACTCCTTTTGTGCGTATAGACCCAGTCGCGTGTCATTCGGACGTATGGACCTCCAGTCGCATAGCCCTAGCTAGGTGCAGAATGCAGTTCATCCCGAACTGCAGCTGCCAAGTTCGACCTCCAAACTCTTCCAAACCTCTTTTACGCTCAAATCAACCATTCTAAACCTTAGAGAAGCATACCACGACACCATTCAAGCACAACCAAGCCCAGAAACAAACTCCAAACGCATCATACATATACAGATACATACACAAATGGGTTTACACCCAAAATACCCAAAACTGATTTTTAGATGTGTTCCAGCCCCAAAATCATTCAAATACGTGTAAAAGAGGGGTCCTAGAACTTACACAAACAATCCCGTCGACTAGAACTTCGATTTGATCCGTTACATTTCGATTTTCACGCTCGAATCCACCCGAACCAAGCTTTTCTCCCTTTTTTCTCCTTCTCTTCTCCCTTGGCTGAGTTTCACAAGTGTGGGGGAGGGTGTAGGCTGCCCCCCTTTTAATCCCCCAATCTTCCAAACTTTCTCCTGTTTTTGCAAGTTTGGTCCCTTGACTTTGGGCTTTATTTCTTTTATTTCTTTTTTTTCTTTCTTCTTCTTCTTCTTTATTTAGCTTTAAAAGAAAATAACCGGGTGTTATATAAATCACCCAACTCCTATAAGGTGAGTATACATAAGGTAAAACTACTATCATGGTGAGCAATGGACAAGTCAAACCTTCTATTAGATAAGTGTGCACAAGACACCACTCCTATCAGGATGAACAATGCATAAAGCAAATTAAGTTCCTATCAGGTGAGAATGCGATAAATGGAAACTCCTATCATGCTATAATACTTCTTTACTTTACTTTCACATATGAACTTTAGTCAGTTTACTTTAATTCCTTCTTTTTCACTTATCATAACAGTACTAATTCTCATAACTTTCTTTCTTTCCCTAGCCGCAAATAATCTTTCATACTATCTTTATCCGTACATTATCATAGGGTCATATACCTACTTTAACATTATGTACGATATATAATATCATGCTAACAAGAACTATACCATATTTCACCCTTTGAAAGTTCCTTTAGATTGATCACGTGGTAATTGTTCCTTTGGAAGTTCCTTTAGGTGGGTTCGAGGGGCATAGACCTATGGTAATTGATCCCATGGAAGTTCCTTTAGATTTACGTGTTCATTACAAACATGCTTTTATGATGGTCCGTCATTAGAAACTTGTAATTGGTAGTAAGTTACGCAAGTGGTAATGGTAAATGAAGTCAGTTACAATTGTTGTTAGTGGTAAGAAGCATTGGTGGTAACTAGGTTTTAGTGGTTTTAGTTGGTATTGGAATAGCAACAACATCTTGTTTATGGTAATTGCTATTTAGGAGTAACTTAGTTATAAACGCTAAAAAGATTATTAATTAATATAATATTCACTTGATAGTTATAATCATTAACTGTCAACTTAAATGCTATGATGACTCTTCCTTTATATAAAGAAGATCTCTAGTTTAATTTCGGAACATTGTTTTCATACAACTTTGGATACATGTTCTTGTGTTCGATCTCTTTGTATTATCTTATTGAAAATTCGATCAGTCACATAGGAAAAATTCAATCTCATAGTGAACTTTATATGATTCACAACAAATATATGGGTCATTTGAATTCTAAAATTTACATGGTAAAAAATCTATTTCTAACGATGCATAAAAGTTGTGTAAATCAGGCTAGAACAGACTTAAGTGTCTATGTGTTTTGGTCTATTCCTTCACTTTTAAAATAATGTTTACAAAATCGGACCTAACATCAAATTGTTGTCTTGGTTCATTGGTTGGATTGGATTTAAAAACATGATGACGTCATATGCATTTAGTAAAATGAATATAATAAAAAATTACTAAAGCATATTTAACTTGGAAGAACAAACAAATTAAACTAAATTATATATATGTTTTGTTACTCTTTGACGACTAAAAAAGTAAGAGTTCTAATACATGTGTGTGTATATATGAATAAGCAATAAATATAAGTATTTGAAATAAGTATTCTACAGCTATATATAAGCTCAATAATAAGTTTAAACTTAATAAAATATGGCACATAGTATGACAATTATATTATATGTTTATATATTCTAGTTAATTAACATCAACAAGTTATCTAGTTTTTCAATTAAAGACTAAGTTTTATCCCAAGAGTTTAAATCTTATAATTTTCAAAAAACAATTATTACTAAACAATTAAATGTGACAAACGGATATAAAACATTGGTAATATAACGATGAAAAAGACCACGCCAAGAATCAAAATCTAGTTTTTTAGTTATTTAATAAAACATTAAGGGACTATGCTAGCATTTGACAATACCTTTTTCCGATGGGTTGTACATTCGTAATCCGTTAATAAGATTTCTAAAAGGATTTACTCTCATATTCTTTCCACTAATAACATTTTTTCTCATATAAGTACAAATCAAGAACAACAAAATTTGGGTGAGTCGTCTTTCAAAACTTTCTCTTTTTCATATATGTTATACCCTCTTTGTTAATTTTGTGTTACGTCTTATGTCAGAATTGATGTACTCGGTAATAAAGTCCGTCAAATGTAGTCTTGGAGCTCGTGTATGTGCCACATTAGACCAAGGTCATTCCTGAGAATTCTCAAGAGTCTCTACACTAGAAGCGAAATAAAAAATGGTCTTTATAATACGACATATAACAATTCAAAACCGAACAACTTGTATATAACAAATTTATAATACGACAATAGTTGTTATAATAATAAATAAAATGAAACTATTATAGCAATATGACTAATCTACTTAATTAACCAACCAAAAGGCACTACTAGCGTTTTTAGTATTATTATATTGAATTATGTTTAGATTAGGTAAATGTTATTAGGGCTAAATTATGTAAAATGTTAAAAGGCTCTTAAGTAAAGTTTACTGGGCTAAAATAATCACAATGGTATTGGATTTGTTAATAGATTTATTAATAGTTTATATATATAAAATTTTAAAATACATACATACATACATACATGCATACATACATACATACATACATACATACATACATACATACATACATATATATATATATATATATATATATATATATAGGGTAAGGTTCAAATGAGAACGCTGTGTTATTGCGAGAAACCGTCAACATCAATAAAAATTATAAATTTTTTTATTTCAATAACAAGATTACACATATACAAGATTATGATATTTTAATATATGTGTCAATTCGTAAATATAAAAAGTTTGTATTGGTGTAAGTTTTACTTACAACTTTAAATATATGTGTTTTTTTGCCAAACTTACACCAATGTAAACTATTTTACACTTACGAATTTACATATATACATAAAAGATCATAATGTTATATATGTGTAATAATGTTATTTAAGCAAAAATAATAATAATATTTATTGATCTTGATGGGTTTTCGTAAGTTCTCGCAATAAAAGAGGGTTCTCGCTTGAACCTTTTCCTATATATATATATATATATATATATATATATATATATATATATATATATATATATATATATATATATATATATAAAATTTTAAAAAAATTTCGGCCCCTGAGAAGATCAGTCTCTGGACAATCACCCACTCGACCCCTAGGGCCACCGCTGTATTACATTATCAATTGCACATCATTGACATGACTCTCTTTCTAGCTCTAATTCCTTGGATAAAACCAAGCTCGAAAATACACATCGTATATGTGGGTCTCTCATTGTTGAACTAGGATATATGTACATGGTAACGTGTCGAACACAACACCTTAACCAAACCAACCACTAATTACTGAAGATCAAACTCTACTATTGAATGATATATATTAGTTTGAGAGGAAAAATTATATACACTACAGTCTTTTTTTCTCTAACTGAATTTGGTTCCAATTTATTTTCTAAGTCTCAAACTACTGATTTAACATCACCTTGAAATGTTTTATTAATAGTGTATAAACGGTAATAAGTCTCAGATAAAGTGTTATAAATTTCATACTTAATGCAGACAAACCTGATTAGAAGGATTACACATTACATTTACCTTTATATTAGACACACTTAGACTAAAGTTTGTACGTGTTAAGTTCTTGTGATAGTTAACTGTACATCATTCCTTTCTAGGGGTTGTATGCGTAATTTTGTATACTATATAATTCATGGTTCTCCTCGACATCAATTTGAATTCTTTCATGTTTTACTTCACATTGGATCCACCTCCATCTCGCTTGAAGGGGATATTAGATACCCTTAGACTATTAAGTTTGTTATATGTTAAGTTCTTGTGATAGTTTACTGTACATCATTCTTTCGTAAGGGTTGTACGTGTAATTCTGTATATTATATATTTCATGGCTCTCCTTTCTTTATGGCATGAAGATTAATCAATTCACACTTTATTATATGGTGGGTTTCACGTTTTCTTGTTTTCTTCTGTACTTATTTTCTTACTCATATGAGCTATTGAGGAGTAAGCAATGATGTTTTTAAGATCGATATTTCTTAAAGTGGTCAAGCAAGCATATATTATAGCAATCGCCCTTAAAGGATAAATGAAAGGAGTGAAACAAAGTGTCGCTTTAGAAAACATGGGTATTAATTGTGACAACCTGATGTAGCGCGCGGAACGAATCGAACTACTATCACGTTGATTCTGCGAATACCCGTGAATTTCTTCACCCAAACCCCCAAATTCGACCCAAGAGTCACGAATTTGAAAAGACAAAGTTCTTAATTCTCAAGAAAATCAGGTGTCCTTCTACATTACAGAAACTGAACTTAAATAAAAAATCAAACATGCGGGATGGGCCTAAAACAAGCAACCCTAGCCCAAACAAAAGCCCAAACAATAGCCCAAAACAAACTCGAAAACTAGAAAAAACATAAAAGTGGCCCAAAAGCCCATTTAGAGGCCTTATTTCAGGAAATTAACGGGATAACTCGCCTACGGCCTTGGGCCCATTTTCGTGAAGCACGGTCTTGGGCCTCCCAAAAGATTAAGGCCCGCTCTTCAACACTTGGGCCCGCATCACAACCCTAAAAATAGTGGTTAGACGAATTAATATTTTAAGAAATTTTTATTGAGTATATTTGAATAACACTTTATGAATGTTATGTGATTTAGTAATTATAATTATATATACATATATATATATATATATATATATATATTATAGTACCGTAAAAATATAAAGTGTTATGTGAATAAATCACATATATACTATAGTACCGTAAAAATATAAAGTGTTATATATATACTAAATCACATAATGTAACATCCGGTATTTTTTATAAACAATTAAATTTTAATGCGTTATTAATTTCAATAATTACAAAAATAATAGTAGTAATTATAATAATAATAATAATAATAATAATAATGATAATAATAATAATAATAATAATAATAATAATAATAATAATAATAACAACAATAATAAACATAAAGTCCAGGGGGGGTATTTTAACAATTCTGAAACTTTAAAAGAAATTATATAACATGAAATAATAACAATGAAACCGCAGGGACCAAATCTGTAACTTTGAAATTTCAAACCCAACCCCCGCCCCTTTCGTTTTTCCGGCGGAATTCCGGCGAGGATTCCGGCAACACTCTGGCGACCCCAAAAACCACCTAAAACCCGATTTTAACAGCCTGAATTACACATAATCGCCTCTTGAACAAGATTCGAACCCCATACACCTCCAAAACGCGTAGAAACGGTCAAAATAACGGTTATAATCCTTACCACTTTTCCCGACCGTTTCAAACGGCTAAATAACCCACTCACACACCACTTTAATCAAAATAATACCGTTAAATCGAACCTTAACTCATTGTGAATCTAATGATACTGACATTTCATCAAATCACACAAAATTAAACCAATTTGACCAAATCCTCTGTTCGAACCTGCAACTCTATCGAACACCCACCTCCGAGCCTTATAACTCGCGAATAACATAGGGCTTTTGATTATAAGCCTAATTCGAAGCTCTCTGTACAAGCAATTTGATTTCCATAATCGTTTGATCAACCTTCGACTTCGGTTATACCGCGGCTTGTTCTTAGTCTGTTCTATCAGCAAATCGACACAAAACAGGTAATTAAACACATGTACACACTCGTTTACACATGGGGAATCAAAGCCCCATGTTAATTTCAGTAATTCTTATCGAATTCGTGTCCAATTGAACCCAAATTGAATTAGGGTTTATAAGAAATTGGGGGAAATGGGGAACTATGCTTAAAAACAATTGGAACCAGGTTTAGGCGCGGCCACGGCCTTTGGTTCACTGGTTACTACGCTCTATGTCCAACAGAAGGTCCCGGGTTCGAACCCGGGCACCTGCAATTATTTTTTTAAAGCTTTTTAAGCTCCTAAAAATTATGGAAAAATCCTTAAAAATTATAAAAATAATTTTATAAACTTTCCTTATTTAAAATACTACATAAATATTTTCTATAAATTTATTTCATTTAAAAACCTTAATAATCCTTATAAAATAATATATATAAATCATATAAATAACTACTTTTATAAAAATAAACATTTAATTGTGTTTAAATATGAAATAATCACGGGAATCATAGAAATTACACAACATGTAATTTCACAAATTGTTTACGAATATAATTATAAGTTATTTCTTATAAAATATATTTTAAATTAATTAAACTTAAATATATAAATCATCAAATTTATAAACCCACTCAAATATATATAACTGATTGTGGACGTCAAACCGAACCGACTCGAATTCAATCAAACATATCAATTCGCGCTGAACATGTTTTAAAGGCTGAGTTATAATCATTAATAGGTATTGATCGTGTTTGATCGTGTATTGCTATTTTGTGAAGTCTTTGTGCATTATATCAATTCAAGGTGAGTTTCGTGGCCCCTTTTTATGTTTATACAAGTTTTCAATGTTTTCAATCAATGGGGGAAAAGTATGCTCACCCGTTTTCAATACTGTACACCGTATATTCTGTTTTCATACTTGGAATCAATGTGATACTGTTTTGCATGCATACATGGTGTTATTCTTAGGAACACTCATACAACCATTAATTCTGGGTTTGGAACCAACGGATAGGTATTGGTAGTACTACTGAGTTGACACCCCCACCCTTCGACGATTGGTTAACTTGCGAGTTACCAACACAGCTGCCAGCAATCCGGCCAAGGGTGAATATATTCCGTCGAATTTATATGCATAACGTCATTAGGGTTTGGGTGTATTTAAACACATGTTATGTGGTTTGTGCTTGCAGTATGATTCCATATCAAATTCTATACAACATCAAATGTTTTAAATTTAAACCTGCGGAACTCACCAACATTATGTGTTGACATTTTTGAGCATATCTTTTTAGGTGAACATAATCAAAGAGGATAACAAGTGCAGATGCCTTAGCAGAGACCTCAGGATTTCAATAGATTTGCATATGTAATATTTGTCATTTGTTTTCATATTTGAACATTGTGTAATTTGGATTAGAATCAATAAGACTATGATAGTCGTGGAACTGACTAACCACGACACAAGTCACCATTGTGTCGGGCGACGTCATGACATGAGGATTTTGCATGTATTATATCTCTGTTATTATACCAAGTGTTTTGACGATCCCGTCCGTCGCATCCTCGTGTTTCCGCTATAAGCGAGGGTGTGACAGATTGGTATCAGAGCCTTGGTTATAGAGAATTAGGTGGAGAATTCGACCTAGACTATAACCTAAGAACCTTCATATAGAATGCATGCTAGGAATTGTGTGCATTTGATTTTACCTAAATGTCTTTCATGATTTGTGTGACACATAGACACCTGTATTCTGGATTTCCTGGCAAAAGGCCTTCGGGCTAAGGCAAGCGTATTCGTATAAATCTCATTGCGAGACTCGTTACGCGCTACCTGGGGATTTCTGGGATGAGTGATAAACTATGGTTAATACACAAGTCTACAAGGCAAATGGGTCAAGTATATTAAGTCTATGAACTTAATATACAGGTATATTCCTATATACCTAATAATCTACAAGTATGTTCCTACATACTTGATTTTATACATATACACGTGTTATCTGAACATCCCGAGGAAGACATTATTACTCTTAGTCTTTCTCCATGGGATACTTTGATACTAGATGTCAAACAGCTGACACCCTCTTACAAAATGTTAAGTGTTCTAACTGTTACAAGTACTGAAAAGGTACAACGACTGAAGAACAAACTCTCCAGTCATTTTCAAACTACTGAAACTATAACAACTGAAGAACAAACTCTTCAGCTGTTGTACAAACTACTGAAAAAGAAAAGTACAAACTAGACGCTTGTACAACATCATATTATTAGGGAACTTCGGTGATCACGCGTAGCGTCGATCTCTGATATTGAATCCGACCCTATCATGGTTATGACTGAAATTATAAAAATATGACGAATATGCAGTTATCATTAGACATAATGTGCTTATGTGCTTATTTGCTATTACATGCTATTATTGGAAAACTGGCTCAGGACATAAGGACAATACATTATTTGTGCTTGATGAATCTAAATAATACTATGATGTTATCTTGGGGTAAGTGAAGCTAAGGGTGATCATGCAAGGTAAATTACCATTAAGGGTGCACACGTAATTGCAATTCACCATGCATGAGAAGTCTGGTTAATCTTACCATGAGGTAACGATCATGAGTATCACATGTTTCTATTCTATACCCTAGGGTGCTAGGGTCATAATTCTAGTAAGTCCTTGTTGAAGGCAATCAAACATTGTAAGTCCTTGTTGAAGGCAATCAAACATTGTAAGTCCTTGTTGAAGGCAATCAAACATTGTAAGTCCTTGTTAAAGGCAATCAAACATTGTAAGTCCTTGTTGAAGGCAATCAAATATTATTAACATTTACTCAAGTCCTGTCCTATTTAGAGCCTTCATAGTATTTCCAATCATAATATTGACCTTATGAGACATTTCTCCACTTAACGTTTCAGTAACTACTGAATAATGCTTAGAATGAAAGTGGAATACATAAATGTAGAGGAGTAATGATACTCTCTACACATACAATACGTTATTCTTTAAGATCATGCTAAGGATAAACGGATGTCACGTAACTGGTTTAGGCATCGTTCTAGGTATGCCACGGATGTGGTGGGAACGCTGCGGGGACCCTATATATAAGCATCCTTGGTATACCAAGAATGTGTTTAAACTGGGCTACGTGATGATCCCGATTGACTGAGGCATGGATTGGTTTGGTTGTAAATTATACGTATACGCTTTGTGGATCTTGCTACGTCACATTAAACTATTTACACTTTGGAAATGTTTTCTCTACAGTCATCAATTCCCGTGTGGAACCGATGTATAGGTTTGTCTGTAGCCATTTATATACTGGTAAAACCGCCTATACATAAGTTGCGGTAGCTCACATCAAACTTATATTACGCTATTCTTTGGAATGATGCTAAGGAAAATTAAGATGTTATGTAACTAGTTTAAGTATTATTCAAGGTATATCATGGATGTGGTGGGAACGCTGCGGGGAACCCTATATATAAGCATCACGGGTATACTAAGAATGTGCTTAAACTGGGCTACGTGATGATCTTGATGGACCGAAGCATGGGTTATTGGAACTTGATGAGTGAAACCATATGTGATTCTTTTTATACTTTGATTCCTATCAAAGCACACACAAATCTTAAATCATATTCTAAGGCATTGTGTGCCTAAATCAAATGGTTATCAAAATAAACTTTGAATCGTTATCCGTAGTTTTCAAAATCTCGTCAAAGTCTGTGCCTCACCAATAAATACATGCAATGTTGGAAGAGTGGGATGAGTATCTGCTTATAGGTACGCATGTTTCCAATAATGATGTGGTTGACCTAAAATTTTGGTTAGTCAACGTACTCGCTTTGATTTATGAATCAAACGATTACACTTGGAACATCTCATTGTTATTATGCCAAATTCCCGATGGTCGTTTCCATGTTGTATAGCTCATATTACCCAAATCTCATAAAATATCTTAATGATATTTCAAAATGTCTACTCGTCAAAACATACCCTGATCTGGAAACTCTAGCCGTAAGATTGTTACTATTATAGCACGTGAGGTATACCAATCCTCCTAAATCATCTGAATCAAGACGTGAACCCTGCTCAAATCTCTATTTGTCCTAACCCTCCACATGCTTGTATCTACAAGCATTTCAGTTCTTGCAACCCCACTAAGTTTAGTGGAACCGAAGGAGCTACCGGATTAATACAGTGGTTCGAAAGCTTCGAGAACACCTTCCTAAACACCGAATGGCCTTCAAAACTTTAAACCGTTACTTATGGTTCTCAAATCCACTTAAGGATGTGTTCCATAACTAAGAACAGGCAATGCTGTAGATGGAATTCCTATATCTCGGGGTACTTTGTCTAGGCAAAGTGTAAATGATGATTTGATTCGATCATTGAATCCATTTACTTAACTCGAAACCCTTGAGATGAACGATCACTGATAAGTACGTGTGTCTTCAATAAGGTTATGGCTAACCTCATATCTTGAGAAGTCCATGTATTCCCTTCGATTGCGAATCGAATGTTCACATCTCATTGTAATGTCGAATCATTCTTGTCCTTGATTTCGTCTTTCTGATTTAAATTATTCAAGATTTGAACACCATCTCAAACTTTGATCTTAAGCTTTTTTGCATGATCTTTCCTTTGTTACACTGATAAAACTAGAAAGTTTCCGAATTCCTAATTGACATTAATTTTCCTTTCGTCGTTAAGCCAAACTTCATACTGCTTGCACCGTAGGAAATGCAAGAATTTGCAAGTCAACCTATGAATAAGAACACTCGTATCTCCTAAATGATTCTATCTCATCAAAGCAGGGGAGATTCCCTTACTTTGATGAATCTCTATTTCGATAAATGGTTTCCCATTGGTTTGTTTTGTGAAATTTCATCCTCTGGATTAGGGTGACTTCCTTATCTTGAGGATTGACTTCAATTATTCTCATTGGAACTTACATTTCACAAATGACATGATCTCACTAAAATAGGATCGAAACCCGTATTTTGGTGACAAATGTCAACCTTCAGTTATTTTCTTGTTATTAGCAAGCTAGGCATGAATTCCATACATTGATGACTTATCACAATTCTTGGTCATCAACTTACCATGGTTGTAATCAAGTGACAAGAAGCATGAAGTAACTTGAAGGGTGAACCAATGTTGGTGATTCGACCTATCAAGCCAAAGCATGATCTCTGAACCTGAAAGGAGACCCGATCGTATTAAGTTGATTTTGATTCCAAGTTTGGAGCACTTAAAATTCTTAAATCGATTTCCCTCCCTTTATCCACATATTTTGACCTAGCTATATGGAAACATTTATTCCTTATCTATCGATTTTCATTTTGAAGTTATCATCAAAACGTGATTGTGCGATGGTAGTCTTCCTAAACAATCCCTCTGCTGAAGATATTATCAACTTATGAATGTGACTTTCTAGTCATATAAATGTTCTCAGCTGAACTCATGGTTTGTTGAACTGCGTATGTAAACTTACTTAGATATTGCTACCTTGCAAAACATGTTTACAAATACCTTTCCTATTATTCGCGTCACTCCTTGAACCGCTTTTGAATCCTTAACCTTGAAGATCATTAAAATTCTATCTTGGATTGGAACAACAAGACTTTAAAAGAGAAGTTCTGGAGAGAGTTACCAGCAAAGAGAGGAATTACTTTTGAGATTGAGTTATTTGGAGCCAAAACATTCATAATATATGTTGAACCCGTGTTCAGCAAAGATGGGGAGAAAATTGGTGTTAATTACATGGGCATGGAAATCACTGATCAGGTGAAAAAGAGAGAAAAGATGGCAAAACTAAGGGAAGAAATAGTTGTGCAGAAGGCCAAGGAGACAGAACTTAATAAAACTATTCATATTACAGAGGAAACGATGAGAGCAAAGCAAATGCTAGCAACTATGTCACACGAGATAAGATCTCCATTATCAGGGGTCGTTAGCATAGCAGAAATACTATCAACAACAAAACCTGATAAAGATCTGAAACAACTTTTGAGTGTCATGTTGTCTTCTGGTGATCTAGTCCTTTAACTTATTAGTGACATCCTCGACTTTTCCAAAGTTGAGTCAGGAGTTATGAGGATGGAGGCCACAAAATTTAGGCCAAGAAGAGGTGATGTCCCAGTGGAGGTTATTGGTGATGATTTACGGATTAGACGAATTCTCACCCACTTGATCAGCAATGCCATCAAGTTTACCCACCAAGGAAAGGTTCAGAGTAATCTTTACGTAATAGCAAACCCATTAACTCACAACGTCGAGAAATTAACCTGCATCTATTTCAAATATTCGTATACCGTGGTATGACGTTAACATCAATCGTTATTCTGAATGATTGATTCATTTTCTGTTTTAATAATATTCTTAACCATCATTATGAACCCATTCCAAGATCTTCGCATAGCGTGTTATTCTCAGACCGATGGTTGGTCAAAGGAGAAATACATATTCACAAGATATGCGTTAAGGTGGTTTCTTATGGCGACGTTTGGGATTCTTAAATTCCGACGGATAACCTTTCTTATCATTGTTGGTCTTATCTTGATTTCTAGACATCACCTTACCACAAAATTACATTCTGGAAGTTGTGATTATAAGTCTAACATACCATGGTAACTCGTCATCATTTCCAATGTTTCCTCTCAACAACGACAGCATCTGGATTATCGTTGGTCGTTTGACTAAGTTAGCACATTCCATTCCAATTCGGGAAGATAATCGAGTTGAGAAACTGACTCGTATCTATATCAATGAGATAATCAGCCTACATGGTGTGCCATTGAACATCATTTCCGATCACGATGGTCGATTCATCTCTCGTTTCTGGAAAAGTCTCCAAACAGCTCTCGAACTCAACTGAATCTTAGCACAACTTATCACCCGCAAACCGACGTTTCATGTTTCAAACCTCACCAATTGCCTCGCCGATGAAAATCTCCACACTCCACTCGACGAAGTCCAAATTGATGAATCTGTGCATTTTATCGAGAAACCTGTGGAAATTATGGATCAGGAAGTCAAACAACTCAGACGTAGCCGGATACCTATTGTCAAAATCCACTGGAAATCTAAACGTGGTCCAGAGTTCACCTGGGAACGTGAGGACCAAATAAAACCCCAGTATCCTCATTTTTTCGTTTCAGCCTCCTCGTGATTAAAATTTCGGGACGAAATTTCCTAAAGCAGGGGAGACTGTAACATCCGGTATTTTTTTATAAACAATTAAATTTTAATGCGTTATTAATTTCAATAATTACAAAAATAATAGTAGTAATTATAATAATAATAATAATAATGATGATAATAATAATAATAATAATAATAATAATAATAATAATAATAATAATAATAATAATAATAATAATAATAATAATAATAAACATAAAGTCCAGGGGGTATTTTAACAATTCTGAAACTTTAAAAGAAATTATATAACATGAAATAATAACAATGAAACCGCAGGGACCAAATCTGTAACTTTGAAATTTTCAAACCCAACCCCCCGCCCCTTTCGTTTTTCCGGCGGAATTCCGGCGAGGATTCCGGCAACACTCTGGCGACCACCAAAAACCACCTAAAACCCGATTTTAACAGCCCGAATTACACATAATCGCCTCTTGAACAAGATTCGAACCCCATACACCTCCAAAACGCGTAGAAACAGTCAAAATAACGGTTATAATCCTTACCACTTTTCCCGACGTTTCAAACGGCTAAATAACCACTCACACACCACTTTAATCAAAATAATACCGTTAAATCGAACCTTAACTCATTGTGAATCTAATGATACTGACATTTCATCAAATCACACAAAATTAAACCAATTTGACCAAATCCTCTGTTCGAACCTGCAACTCTATCGAACACCCACCTCCGAGCCTTATAACTCGCGAATAACATAGGGCTTTTGATTATAAGCCTAATTCGAAGCTCTCTGTACAAGCAATTTGATTTCCATAATCGTTTGAACAAAATTCGACTTCGGGTTATACCGCGGCTTGTTCTTAGTCTGTTCTATCAGCAAATCGACACAAAACAGGTAATTAAACACATGTACACACTCGTTTACACATGGGGAATCAAAGCCCCATGTTAATTTCAGTAATTCTTATCGAATTCGTGTCCAATTGAACCCAATTGAATTAGGGTTTATAAGAAATTGGGGGAAATAGGGAACTATGCTTAAAAACAATTGGAACCAGGTTTAGGCGCGGCCACGGCCTTTGGTTCACTGGTTACTACGCTCTATGTCCAACAGAAGGTCCCGTGTTTGAACCCGGGCACCTGCAATTATTTTTTTAAAGCATTTTAAGCTCCTAAAAATTATGGAAAAATCCTTAAAAATTATAAAAATAATTTTTATAAACTTTCCTTATTTAAAATACTACATAAATATTTTTGTAAATTTATTTCATTTAAAAACCTTAATAATCCTTATAAAATAATATATATAAATCATATAAATAACTACTTTTATAAAAATAAACATTTAATTGTGTATAAATATGAAATAATCACGGGAATCATAGAAATTACACAACATGTAATTTCACAAATTGTTTACGAATATAATTATAAGTTATTTCTTATAAAATATATTTTAAATTAATTAAACTTAAATATATAAATCATCAAATTTATAAACCCACTCAAATATATATAACTGATTGTGGACGTCAAACCGAACCGACTCGAATTCAATCAAACATATCAATTCGCGCTCAACATGTTTTAAAGGCTGAGTTATAATCATTAATAGGTATTGATCGTGTTTGATCGTGTATTGCTATTCTGTGAAGTCTTTGTGCATTACATCAATTCAAGGTGAGTTTCGTGGCCCCTTTTTATGTTTATACAAGTTTTCAATGTTTTCAATCAATGGGGGAAAAGTATGCTCACCCGTTTTAATGCTGTACACTGTATATTCTGTTTTCATACTTGGAATCAATGTGATACTGTTTTGCATGCATACATGGTGTTATTCTTGGGAACACTCATACAACCATTAATTCCGGGTTTGGAACCAACGGATAGGTATTGGTAGTACTACTGGGTTGACACCCCCACCCTTTGACTATTGGTTAACTTGCGAGTTACCAACACAGCTGCCAGCAATCCGGCCAAGGGTGAATATATTCCGTCGAATTTATATGCATAACGTCATTAGGGTTTGGTTGTCTTTAAACACATGTTATGTGGTTTGTGCTTGTAGTATGATTCCATATCAAATTCTATACAGCATCAAATGTTTTAAATTTAAACCTGCGGAACTCACCAACATTATGTGTTGACATTTTTGAGCATATCTTTTCAGGTGAACATAATCAAAGAGGATAGCTAGTGCAGATGCCTTAGCAGAGACCTCAGGATTTCAATAGATTTGCATATGTAATATTTGTCATTTGTTTTCATATTTGAACATTGTGTAATTTGGATTAGAATCAATAAGACTATGATAGTCGTGGAACTGACTAACCACGACACAAGTCACCATTGTGTCGGGCGACGTCATGACACGAGGATTTTGCATGTATTATATCTCTGTTATTATACCAAGTGTTATGACGATCCCGTCCGTCGCATCCTCGTGTTTCCGCTATAAGCGAGGGTGTGACACATAACATTCATAAAGTGTTATGTGAATAACACTTTATGAATGTTATGTGATTTAGTAATTATAATTATATATACATATATATACTATAGTACCGTAAAAATATAAAATATATGAATGTATGTTATGCATGTATATAGTAATTGTTTACGTATGCATGCATATATATAAAGAACCATTACCATACATATATATATATAGTTTACGTATGATAATATTGGTAGCGCTACTTAGAAAATATTTTGCACCAACAGGATGAGTGTTGTGATGCTATTTAAATATTTCCTGCACCAACAGAATGAGTGTTGTGATGTTATATTATCTGATTTTGTGAATTATTTCGTGACAGTATGAATTATGTGTGTGAGTAGATTTGGTTGTAATTGGTGCATCAATAAAATATTTTGTCATGAAATAAACCTATGATCTCACCAACTTTATGTTGACTGTTTTGAGTATGCTTTTTCAGGTGAAAATGACTAACAATGTTGACTTCTCTTTTGATGTGTACAACGGCTGGGGTGAAGTCGTTGGAAGAGTTTGTGTAAATCTAACTGTCAACATCTACGATGGCAGTGTTGTGGTGGACGCTCATTTCCATCGCATTTGAAGATGCTTTAGTTAAATAAAAGTTATAATAAGGATTATATCAAATTTTGACCTTATATGTAATGATGTAATCCGAGCTTATGTTATATAATCAAGTTATGTGTTTTATGTGTTAATATTGTTTGTAATTTAATTCCTTATAATTAAATGCGTTCTGAACAAACAAGTCACACCCAAATCGCTTCACGCTTCCGCCGGGATGTGACAGGTTGGTATCAGAGCCATTGATTATAGAGAATTAGGTACTATGAAAATACCTAGACTATAACCATATGCTCAAATAATGACGAACAAAGTATTTGATAAAATATATAATTGTGTGATATGATTTTGTATAGAATTCTATGATTTTATGCTTAACTTTAATAATTATAATAAAAATATATGACACGTAAAATATCTATGAAAATATATGACTAACCATTTTGTGAAAAATTATAAAGAAATTTTTGCAGTTATGAATTCAGATAGTTACTACAATGAGACTGATCCTTCCGAATGCTCAGACCATAGCAACTCTAAGGAAATGACACCTGACCCAGAACCCCAACAAGTTATGGAAATCCCTCAACCGGAAGTTGAAAATGAGCCAAATTTTATGTTCGACGTGCACCGGTACACATTGGAGGATATACAATTAAGACCCTAGGAAAAAGATACGACGTGGAGACAGAGTTGTAGCTAAGCAAGCAAGGATATAGAAATACAAAATTCTGATTCCTCTGAAAACGAAGGTAAAATAATTAAAAGACAAAAGCTGAATGAGGATCAAGTGAAGACCGCTCAGCGGACCCTTAGGAAACTCAAGAAAATACAACAAGGAATCTGGAGAATCCAGAATGATATCAAGAAACTCAAAACACCTAAGAAAAATATCTTCACAAAGATATGAGAATGGATTCGCAAGAACTAGAAAGCTATAGTCTAACTTGTCAGAATAAAGAAATGAGAACTTAATGATATAAATGTATATATCTTTGTGTTTAAATGTTTATTTGTTATGTACTATAATTCACTATAGTGAATCATGCCGCCAAAAAGAAACACTCAGCCTGTACGAAGAACAGCCCGAGTGGGACGACCTAGAACCCAACTTGGGGAAGAAACACCCGTGAATAATGACACAAATAAGAATGACATGATTTCTCAAATAGTAGCTCAACAAATAGAAGCTATGTTACCTACTCTGATAACCCAACTACAACAAAATCTTAACTTTAGAACCACCTCACACCCACAGGAAAGGCCTGAAAATATTAATCCAGAAGAACGACAGGAGGAAGACATCCTGAATGGAGTCTAAAAGGATGTTCTTACAAGACCTTTAGTCCTGCAAACCTCGAGAATTTGATGGAAAAGGAGGAGCTATGCAAGCCTTACGATGGTTAGATGAAATGGAAGCAGTCTTAGAAATTAGTAACTGTGCCGATAATTACAAGACATTGTTTTCTTCGCATTCACTGAAAGGAGAGACACAATCCTGGTGGAAAATGGAGGTACACACTAAAGGTAGGCATATTATGAATAAGATAAGTTGGGATGATTTTAGAAATCTAGTGATAGAAAAATATTGTCCTTATAATGAAATAGAAAAATTAGGGGCTGAATTTTTGGCACTAGAAATGAAAGGAGCTGCACATCGAGAATACACCGACATGTATAATGAACTGTCCAGGTTAGTACCACATCTGATAACCCCTGAATCGAAAAGGATAGGAAGATATATTTGGGGACTAGTATCACAAATAAGAGGATTAGTAAAATCCGCAAGACCCAAAACTTTTCAGGAAGCAGTAATCCTGTCAGGAAGTTTAACAGATGAAATGATCAGAAATGGATCATTAAGCAATCCAAAAATAGGAGAGAAAAGAAAGTGGAATGAAAACCACACAGGAAAGAAATTTGGAGAAAACCCTCAGAAAAGAATGACCCGACCTCCACAAAGAAATTTCTTAGGAGCAGCTCAGGAAAAGAAAATTGAAAGGCAACCACGGTGCAATATCTGCCAAAGATATCATTCAGGAAATTGTATGACAGTAGTTTGTTATAATTGCAAGAAGAAATGACATATATCCCGAGATTGCAAGAACCCCACCAACCCTAAACCAGTCTACTTTCAGTGTGGAAACGAGAACCATTTTCATAATGAGTGTCCATAACGGAAAGGCAAGGCTCTAGTTAACCAAAACAACCCCCGTGGAAAGCTTTCGTAATACAAGCTGAAGAAGCTCGCCATGAACCAGAAGTGGTAACGGGTACGTTCCTTATCAACAACCAGTACGCAACAGTATTATTTGATACAGGTGCAACTCGTAGTTTTATTTCAAATACCTTTAGACCATCACTTAGTTTAACCGCTGAGAAATTAAGACACGAATATGTGATAGAATTAGCTGATGGTAAAATAATCGAAGCTGGCGAAATTATTCCTAACTGTATTTTGAACTTAGACGAATATTATTTTGATATAGATCTGATTCCTATTGAATTAGGAGGATTTGATATTGTAGTAGGTATGGATTGGTTAAGTAAGAACCATGCTGAAATTATATGTGATAAGAAAATGATAAAAATTCCTTTGATTAAGGAAAATAAAACTCTCTATATATACGGTGACAGACCAAATGGTATTATTAAATTGATTTCCTGCGAAAAAACACAAAAATGCTTAAATAAGAAATGTTTAGCTTTCTTGGCTCATATAGTTGATGCAAAGCTTGATAAAGGAATTTAGAAAGTGTTCCTATTATTAATGAATACTCCGATGTTTTTCCTGATGAATTAACTGGATTACCACTCCCTCGCCAAGTAGAATTTAAAATAGAATTAATACCAGGAACATCCCCTATTGCTAAAGCACGTATGTTTAGCACCAACTGAAATGAAGGAACTGATGACCCAATTACAAGAACTGTTAGATAAGAGATTTATACGTCCTAGTGTATCACCTTGGGGAGCACCAGTTCTGTTTGTCAAAAAGAAAGATGGAACTTTTAGGATGTGTATTGATTATAGAGAACTCAATAAAGTTACCATAAAGAATAGACATCCTCTCCCTAGGATTGATAATTTATTTGATCAATTACAAGGATCTAGTTATTTTTCTAAAATAGATTTAAGATCTGGATATCATCAGTTAAGAGTACAGGATGAAGATATATCAAAAACTGCATTCAGGACTAGGTACGGACATTATGAATTTCTTGTAATGCCATTTGGGTTAACCAATGCTCCAGCAGTATTTATGGATTTAATGAATAGAGTGTGCAAACCCTATTTAGATAAATTCGTTATAGTCTTCATAGATGACATTCTGATTTACTCTAAAAATAAGGAAGACCACGAACAACACCTGAGATTAACTTTGGAATTACTACGAAAGGAAAAGTTGTATGCAAAATTCTCAAAATGTGAATTTTGGAAAAGAGAAGTGCAATTCCTAGGACACATAGTTAATCAAAATGGGATTCAAGTTGATCCAGCAAAGATTGAAGCAGTCAAGAAGTGGGAAATTCCAAAAACCCAAACTGAGGTACGACAATTCTTAGGTTTAGCAGGATATTATAGGAGATTTATAAAAAATTTCTCAAGAATAGCTCAACCTTTGATAGAATTGACCCAGAAAGATAGGAGTTAAGTATGGGAAGAAAAACAAAATGAAGCCTTTGAACTCCTCAAAAATAAGTTATGTAGTGCACCCGTTTTAGCTTTGTCAGAAGGGACAGATAATTTTGTAGTATATTGTGATGCATCACATCAAGGTTTTGGATGTGTGTTAATGTAAAAAGACAAAGTAATTGCGTATGCATCTAGACAACTTAGGGGTAGTGAAAAGAACTATATCACCCATGATCTAGAATTAGGAGCAATAGTATTTGCGTTAAAAATTTGGAGACATTATCTGTATGGGACTAAGTGTATAATTTATACGGATCATAAAAGTCTGCAACATATCTTTGATCAGAAGATGTTAAATATGAAGCAGAGAAGATGGTAGAATAATTAAGTGATTATGACTGTAAAATCAAGTATCACCCTGGTAAAACAAATATAGTTGCTGATGCTCTAAGTAGAAAAGAAAGGACTAAGCCATTACGAGTACGTGCTATGAGAATGGAATTACATTCAGATTTGTTAAATCAAATTCGGGAAGCCCAACAAGAAGATATGTTGAAACTAAAGGGACAATTAAAAGATATGAAGGAAGAAAAAGATGGAATTCTGAGGTTTAAAGGGAGAATTTGGGTACCTGACAATAGCATGATTAAACAATTGTCCTACAAGAAGCACATAAGTTAAAATATTCTGTACATCCAGGAAATAATAAAATGTACAAGGATTTGAAAAGCCAATACCGGTGGCCAGGCATGAAAAGATCAGTCGGAGAATTCGTGGAACAATGTGATATCTATTCAAGAGTAAAAGATGAATATCAAAAACTTTCAGGATACTTACAGTAACCAGAGATTCCAGAATGGAAATGGGATCAAATTACAATGGACTTCATAACCAAACTACCAAGAACCAGAAATGGATACAACACAATTTGGGCTATAATAGATAGAGTGACTAAGTCAGCTCATTTCTTACCCATAAGAGAAGATTATAAAATAGAAAGATTAGCAAGGGTTTACATAAAAGAAATTGTGTCTAGACATGGAATACCTGTATCCATCATATCAGAAGAGATAGTAGATTTACTTCCAGATTTTGGCAAACATTACAAAAAGCCTTAGGAACCCAAGTGAACTTAAGTACAGCCTATCATTCACAAACTGATGGACAAAGCGAAAGGACAATACAAACACTAGAAGATATGTTAAGAGCTTGTGCTATAGATTTTGGTGGAAATTGGGATAGCCACTTACCATTAATAGAATTTTCATACAATAACAGTTATCACTCTAGTATTGGGTTAGCTCCATTTGAAGCTTTGTACGGAAGAAAGTGTAGATCACCTTTATGTTAGAATGAAATATGTTGGAATGAAATAGGTGATAGACAACCTACAGTCCTGAATTAATCCAAGAAACCACGGACAAGGTCACTGAAATTAAAAATAGATTGAAAGTAGCTCGTGATCGATAGAAAGTTATGCAGATAAACGAAGGAAACCATTGGAATTTCAAATTGGAGACAGAGTCTATCTAAAAGTATCTCCCTCAAAAGGAATATTCCGATTTGGAAAACCAAGTAAGCTAAACCCTAGGTATGTTGGTCCATTTAAAATCATTGATAGAATTGGTCCTGTAGCATATAAGTTAGAATTACCTCAAGAATTAAGTGAAGTACATAACACCTTTCATGTATCCAACTTCAAGAAATGTTTAACAGACTAGACTTTAAAGGTACCAATTCAAGAAGTCAAAATAGATAGGAAACTTCATTTTATGGAAGAACCAGTAGCCATCATAGACAAGGAAGTGAAGAGATTAAGAAAGAATAGAATTCCTATAGTGAAGGTTAAGTGGAATGCAAAGAGAGGACCAGAATACACATGGGAAAGAGAAGATGAGATCAAGAAGGAATACCCTCACTTATTCAGAGGTAATGATCAGATAAGTTCTTCTCAATTTTAAGAAACCACACTCCAAGGAATTTCGGGATGAAATTCTTTTAACAGGGGAAGAATGTGACAACCCTAAAAATAGTGGTTAAACGAATTAATATTTTAAGAAATTTTTATTGAGTATATTTGAATAACACTTTATGAATGTTATGTGATTTAGTAATTATAATATATATATACTATAATACCAAAAAAATATAAAATACATGAATGTATGTTATGCATGTATATAGTAATTGTTTACGTACGCATGCATATATATATATATATATATATATATATATATATATATATATATATAAGTATATATATATATATATATATACATCTATATATATGCATATATATATATATATATATATATATATATATATATATATATATATATATATATATATATATATATATATATATATATATATATATATATATATATATATATATATATATATATATATATATATATATATATATATATATATATATATATATATATATATATATATATATATATATACGAACTAAGTTGAATCAAACTTCATTGAGATATAACAAAAACAAACCACTTCTTAACAATCTAAATACCAAAACAAACACGACCAAACTCTCATCTCGGTTCTTTAGGATAACATAACACCCGAATTAAACCGTTAAACATGGTCATTAACACTTTAACCAATTAAGAAACCTAGCACTTCTCCTTGGCTGCCACTTTGCATGCCACCATGATCATCCCTCCAACCGCCACCTAAGCCTATGATATTGACTAACCAAGCCTAAGGGAAGACACTCATCTAAGCTAGTGTTAGAGCTCATGATTGTTCCATTAATGGAAACCGACCCATTGCTTCATAAAAATCTCGGACTTTACCATTTCAAACACAAACACCACTTCCAATCTCCCTTCATCTCTCGACCCCCACACAACCATCAACAACCACGACCACCACCAGCTTTGTTTCCACTATCTCTCGAGTTCCATAAAACATAACCATCACCATCCATAACCATCACCACCATCACCATCTGTAACCATCACCACCATCACCATCCGTAACCATCAACACCACCTTCACAACTTTTTCTTGATTATCCATCATCATCACCACATTCGAGCATCACCATAACTACCAGCTTCCACTCTCCCTTGGATCCCAAAAGGCTCGGTTCTCATAAACAAAGAAGCAACATCATTCATAAGGTTTTTAAATCTCCTTAATATATCTTGAAATCAAAGGTTACACATGTGTTATAAACACATATATATAATTAGTTTTGGTGCATATACACCAAAACTAATCTTAAAATGTGTTGAAATTCCTAATTCTCATCAAGTCACAGTAATGAAATATTAAAAATTCAGAAAACTTGTGACAAAAGATATTTTGGGATTTATAAGATTAAATCTTGAAATATTAAGAAAATTAAGTAAAAATACAAAATAATCGCGATTGTGGGAATAAACATTGTAAAATTAATAGAAAAATATTGATTTATCATTCTGTAAATTTTAGTAAAAATATAATAAGTAAAATAATTTGTGCAAATTATTTAAAAAAAGAAAATACTCAAAAATATAAATAAATTCGAGAAAATTATGGAAAAATCATAGAATGACTCTCTTGAGATATAAAGGCTCCAGGAATTATTTGTAATTTATTTCCTTTTTATGATTGAAAAATGAATTTTTAAGGGATATGTAAAGGAAAAATCAAAAGAAATACTTAATCAGTACCATAAATCGTGAAAAATTCAATGAAGACATTATAAATCAAATTCAACATTTTTGGAGTTATATAGATATTTTTAATGAATTTTGGGAATATTGTAAGATTTACAGAAAGAAATCTGTTATGAATTAGACATCAGGAAATTTATGTGATGATAAGTAATATTCTATAAAATTTTGTAAATTTTTGGATAACAGTAGCTATTTTTGGTGATTTATGGAGAATTTGTGATAATTATAACAATTTATTTATAATAAAATAAAAATTGGAAATTTTATGGTAATATTATCTGACTATATTACAGCTGAATTTTAAGAATTGGTTATATCTGAGGTTCTAAAAATTTTAAAGAAATTTTATCTAAAGTAAAAAATTATTTTTATAGGTTACATTTTGGAGAACATGTGAGACTCATAGCCCCATTTTGGTGTTTGAAAAGTTTTTGGGGCAAAAAATACTGTTTATATTTATGCATTATTTTGTAAACTTTTGAGATGTACTGTCATTTGTGATACAACCATTAATTCGAATAATGAACCGTCTGATAATATTAGTAGCGCTACTTACGAAAATATTTTGCACCAACAGGATGAGTGTTGTGATGCTATTTAAATATTTCCTGCACCAACAGAATGAGTGTTGTGATGCTATATTATCTGATTTTGGGAATTATTTCGTGACAGTATGAATTATGTGTGTGAGCAGGTTTGGTTGTAATTGGTGCATCAATAAAATATTTTGTCAGGAAAAACCTATGATCTCACCAACTTTATGTAGACTGTTTTGAGTATGCTTTTTCAGGTGAAAATGACTAACAATGTTGATTCTCTTTTGATGTGTACAACGACTGGGGTGAAGTCGTTGGAAGAGTTTGTGCAAATCTAACTGTCAACATCTACGATGGTAGTGTTGTGGTGGACGCTCATTTCCATCGCATTTGAAGATGCTTTAGTTAAATAAAAGTTATAATAAGGATTATATCAATTTTAATCTTATATGTATTGATGTAATCCGAACTTATGTTATATAATCAAGTTATGTGTTTTATGTGTTAATATTGTTTGTAATTTAATTCCTTATAAATAAATGCGTTCTGAACAAACAAGTCACTCAAATCGCTTCACGCTTCCGCCGGGATGTGACATTAATTTTCTTAAAAAGATGTAGATTCTCAATTTTAAAAGAATTCCTGCCAAGATGACGGTTCCGGCCGTTAGTGCCTCTAAATGAGCTTCGGGTAACCAAATATGAACTGGTACCATAGGCATTTGATGGCGAAAAAGGCGAAAAAAGCAATCCACAGAAAGATTTGGCGCCAATCACTAAATTTTGTGGTTAATAAATGTCACACCCTCAATTTCCACGAACGGGGTTTTACCGTTAGGCGTGTGACATAACCAGGATCTCAGATAAGAATCAGTTACACCAAACGACTCGATAATTACAAATCATATAAGTTGCTTAATTATTAATAAAACAAACCAAATATATTTAAGTATTGCGGAAGCGAAAACAGGAAAACATTTAATAATAGTTTTGGAACACGCAAACACGCATCCAATCCAATTTATGTAAAGTACATGAAATTAAATCTTGAAAACAGTTTGTGATGAACGCGGAATGACATGCAGTGGATGCTGTGCTCCTAAACGTGCCACATCAATGTCCTGAGAGAAAACATGCAAAAGTCAGTACAAGACTGGTGAGTTCACAGGTTTATCAGAAAATAGTAAGTATCAATAATGAAATTCCCGGATTTTGTAATCAAAGCATATAATGGGTAGCTAGTCCATAATGATCACTATGTGTATGAAGTCGCGACCGAGCTGACATGTAATCAAATAATAAAGTAGGCCCCGGCTGTGGATTCCCCACCACAACACAGTAAAACAGGATAACCGTTCACCCGTTTGACCAGCTAGCGCGACTAGCCCGGGCGGGGTATGTCAATCCCAGTAGATCTACTAACAATCACCTCGCTATTTGCATATTAACAGTCCGAAGGGCAAAGTATACAAACATAGTATCATGTATATGTAGTATCACAAAAACCCAATGTAATGTAACGTTTATGAAAACAACATGTTTCTCTCCCCCAAAAATAGTATAAAGTAAAAGTGGGGCTGTAAACTCACTTGGCGTGTAAGTATGTATATAAGATGATTAAATAGGATGATAATCGTTGTTACAACGAACGCCTTCACGAGGTACCTAAACATATATATATATTTTAAGATTTAGGTTATTAATAAGGTTTAACGATTATACGCGAACTAGGGTTTCGATAGGAATTTGGGGTTTTTATAAGTAATATGTTTTTAACGTAATCATTTATGTTTGAATTTAATTAAAAGGACTATTTATTTAAATATTCTAGAAATGACTTTAATTAGTAATGCCTATTAATATTATAAAGATTTTATTGCTTTAAGTTCGATTTTACATAAATAATTATTTAGTTATTTTCAAAGAACTTATTTGTATCAACATATAAGGTTTAAATATAAGTTTTAAATAAACATTTTAAGATAACTATGATTTTAAAAGAAAATGTTTGAACCGAAATAAATCTATTAGTTGAAACCCATTTTTAATAGGGTTTAACCAAGAATAATATTTTTAAAATGTTTTTAGAACAATTATTTCAAAATAGAAAAATCCAAAAAATTATTTGGTGGTCCAAAAAATATTAAAAGTTTACAAAAACAATTTTTATATTTATTAAAAATTTTCTGTAAAATTAATTTGGGCTAAGCCCTTAAAAAAATATATGGAGGTTGCCCGGTTTGAACCCGTGACCTCCAACTCACACAACCACCAGCATACCAGTGAACCAAAGGCCTAAGCCGCGATTATCCCCGGGTTCCAAATATTTTAAACACAAACACAATTGAACCCAATTCCCGTATGAACCCTAGATTTGATTTGGGTCAAATTGACCCTCGATTTGATTATGTTTACGAAAACATTCATGGGGCTTTTAATCCCTACTTAAAATCGAGCGTGTGGGTGTGTTTAATTACCAGAATGGTGTCGATTTGATGATTAACCCACGAAGAACAGGTCGCGGGTGGTGGTGGTGATCGAACGCGATGTCTGTGTGTGTTTTATTTGAAAATGAATGGTGCAATCGATCAGAGGCATATGAAGGTTCATTTATAGTCAATTAATTAATCGATTATTAGTGTTAGTGGTGATTGTGGCCCGGTTGTTCGGCCGAAAATAGGGGTGGTCGGATTTAGTGGTTTTCGCACTGGTATTATTAAATTGAATGGGGTCCTAGGTTCGATTCATCCACGAAATTGTGTCGGGAACTTTATTTGGGTCGAAACCGCGTTATTTGTGGAGCTTGGCCCTCGCCGGAGAGACGCCGGAGGGGTGGCCGGACGGGATGAGGGTCGACGGGGAGGGGGGGGGGAATGGGGTTGGGTTTTAAAAAAATTACACATCTAGTCCCTGTAGTTTCCAAGGGTTATTATTTTATGTCAAAAGCTTTTACAACAAGTTTTAACTTTTGTACTTTAACCCCCTAAACTTTTTAATTCTTATAAAACAATTTTATTATTATTATTGTTATTATCATTATTATTATTATTATTATTATTATTATTATTATTATTTATTATTATTATTATTATTATTCTTACAAAACAATAAAATAGATTAATTCGCGATAAACGGGGAAAGTTTGTTTTAATAGTATAACCGAAAAATTCGGGTTGTCACATTATCCCCTTGTTCCAGGAATTTTCATCCCGAAAATTAAAACACTAGGGTTAATAAACTAGTGATGAGCAACAGGTCAGTTATTTAGAACATAGACGCGCTAGGTTTTCTGACGGTTTCTTAAGAAATAGAGGTCTGATCTTTGAACAGTTGTGGGTACTTCTTCTTCATCTATTCTTCACGTTCCCAGGTAAATTCTGGTCCACGCTTAGAGTTCCATCTAACGCGCACAATGGGAATTTTGCTACGCTTTAGTGTTTTTACTTCTCGATCCATAATCTCTACTGGTTCTTCAACGAAACGAAGCTGTTCATCGATTTCCAGTTCTTCTAATGGAACAACCAGTGATTCATCAGCAAGACACTTCCTTTGGTTTGACACGTGAAACACATTGTGTATTCCCCTGAGTTCGTCAGGTAGGTTCAGTTGATAAGCCACCGGGCCAATCCGTTTGACAATCTCAAACGGCCCCACGTACCTAGGGTTTAGTTCCCCTGTTTTCCAAAGTGTATTACACCTTTCCAGGGTGAGACTTTCAACAGTATTTGTCACCAACCTGAAACTCCAATGGCTTACGACGCTTGTCAGCGTAACTCTTTTGTCGATCACGTGCTGCTGCCATACGGTTACGAATTTGCACGATCTTCTCGGTCGTTTCGTGCACAAGTTCAGGTCCTCTAAGTTTGCTTTCTCCTACTTCTGCCCAACAGATAGGGGATCGGCACTTACGTCCATACAGTGCCTCAAATGGAGCTGCCTTGATCGAGGTGTGATAACTGTTATTATAGGATAACTCAACCAATGGTAAATGAGTTTCCCAGTTGTTGCCAAAATCAATCACACAGGAACACAACATGTCTTCCAGTGTCTGTATTGTACGCTCACTTTGACCATCGGTCTGCTGGTGATACGCGGTACTCATATCCAGCTGCGTTCCCAATGATCGTTGTAATGATTACTAGAAGTGAGAAGTGAACCGAGCGTCACGATCAGAAATGATAGATATCGGCACGCCATGCCGGGAGACTATTTCCCTTAAATAGATACGTGTCAGCTTCTCCATTCGATCACTCTCTCGGATTGGCAGAAAGTGTGCGGATTTCGTTAAGCGATCTACTATAACCCAATGGTATCGCATCCGCTGGGAGTCCTAGGTAACTTCGTGATGAAGTCCATTGAGATCTGCTCCCATTTCCACAATGGAATTTCCGGTTGTTGGAGTAAACCGGATGGTCTCTGGCATTCCACCTTAACCTTAGAACAAGTTAGGCATCTGCTTACATATGTGGCTATCTCCGCCTTCATTTTCGGCCACCAGTAAAATTCTTTCAGGTCCTGATACATCTTGTCTGAACCTGGATGGATCGAGTAACGTGATTTATAAGCTTCATCCATTATCAGCTCTCGCAAATTCCCGTACTATGGTACCCAGATCCGTTTCATAAAATAACGGATTCCATCAGTTTTAATCCCCAACTGTTTCTCCATACCTCGCATAGATTATGCTTTGAGATTCTCCGCCTTCAAAGCCTCAAATTGAGCAGCTTTGATTTGCACTGGTAGGTTAGAGTGGATAGTCATTTGCAATGCGCGCACCCGACGAGGCTTTAGGGTTTCCTTACGACTAAGGATATCGGCTACCATATTAGCCTTAGCCGGATGGTACTTGATCACACAGTCATAATCATTGAGTAATTCTAACCACCGTCGTTGCCGCATATTCAGTTCCTTCTTGTCATATATGTGTTGGAGGCTCTTATGGTCTGTATAGATCGTGCACTTGGTTCCATATAAGTAGTGCCTCGAGATCTTTAAGGCAAACACTACAGCTCCTAGTTCCAGATCATGCGTTGTGTAGTTCTTCTCATGCACCTTGAGCTGTCTAGATGCATAAGCTATGACTTTGTCACATTGCATCAATACAGATCCCAAACCCTGGATGGATGCATCACAGTAAACAACAAAGTCATCAGTTCCTTCTGGTAAGGCTAGGATTGGTGCGCTGCAGAGTTTGTCTTTAAGCGCCTGAAACGCTGTTTCCTTTTTGCTGCCCCACTTATAAATTATTCCCTTATGAGTTAGGGCAGTCAAAGGTTGCGCCAATTTCGAAAATCCTTCGATGAACCTCCGGTAATAGCCAGCCAAACAAAGGAATTGTCGTACCTCAGTAGGCGTCTTTGGTGTCGGCCAATCCTTGATTGCTTTAATCTTTGAAGGATCAACATGTATACCCTTTTCATTCACCACATGCCCCAGGAATTGCACTTCACATATCCAGAAGTCGCATTTTAAGAACTTCGTGTAAAGCTGTTCATCTTTCAGCAATTCCAGTATAGTCCTCAAATGTCCCTCATGATCTTCTTTATTACGGGAGTAGATCAGTATGTCATCAATGAAGACAATGACAAACTTATCCAAATAAGGTTTGCAGACACGGTTCATGAGGTCCATGAAAACTGCTGGGGCATTGGTTAGCCCAAAAGGCATTACAGTGAACTCGTAGTGCCCATAGCGAGTCCGAAACGTAGTCTTGGAGATGTCTTCCTCTCGAACCCTCAACTGATGATAACCTGATGTCAGTTCAATCTTGGAATAGTATCTAGATCCTTGCAATTGGTCGAATAAGTCATCAATACGTGGAAGTGGATACCTATTCTTGATTGTCACCTTGTGCAGTTCGCCGTAGTCGATACACATCCTGAAGGTTCCATCTTTCTTTTTAACGAAAAGCACTGGAGCTCCCTAAGGTGAAGAGCTGGGACGTATGAATCCCTTGTCTAACAATTCTTGCAATTGCTTAGACAGCTCTTGTAGTTCGTTCGGTGCCAGACGGTACGACGCCCGAGCGATCGGAGCTGCTCCAGGTGCTAACTCAATCTGAAATTCCACCTGTCTATGTGGAGGAAGGCCAGGTAGGTCTTCGGGAAATACTTCTGGGAAGTCCCTCACAACGGGAATATCTTCGATTTGCCTTTCATCCGTCTTCGTTTCAGTAACAAGTGCCAACAAGGTAAGGTGTCCTTTCCTGAGACATTTCTGAGCCTTCAAATAGGATATGATGCCGACCACCGCACCCACCTTTTCACCTTCCACCGTAAGAATTTTATCGTCCAAAATAGGTAACTTGATCAGCTTCTCCTTGAAAATGATCTCAGCACTGTTCTTGGATAACCAATCCATCCCGACCACTACATCGAAGCTACCGAGTGTGACAGGAACAAGATCTATGCAGAAAGTGTGTCCAGATAAGCCTAGTTTACAGTTTCTAAACACCTGGGTTGCTGTTATCATCCTACCATCGGCTATTTCTATGGTGTACTCAGAAGTCAGGTTAGTAGGTACCATTCCTAGTACGTTGCTAAATTTCATGGATACATAACTTCTATCGGCACCGGAGTCAAATAAAACAGAGGCATAACACCCGTTAATAGAGAATCTACCAGATACTACAGTAGGGTCGTTTCGAGCCTCACCTGAGCCCATAATGAAGACTCTGCCTCTGCCACCGCCACCACTGTTGTTGTTGTCTTTAGGGTTTTCAGTAGCACCACTATTTCCATTCCCTTTTAGCTTTGGACATTCCCTTTTAAAGTGACCGGGTTGACCGCATTCATAACACCCAGTACGGTTATAGTTTTGCTGCTGCTGTTGTGGTGCTTTTCCCGCGAGGTTTACCCTGCAATCCTTGGCAGCATGCCCAAACTTTCCACACCTCTCACAAGTGTTCCTTGTGCATTGCCCAGTATGATGAAAGTTACATTTATTGCACTTCGGAAGATTTCCGTGATATCCACCCGACTTCCCCATGTCATGAGAAGATTGGGACGAGTTGAACTTCTTGTTTTGAGGTTGATAAGTAGAGGATGAAGATTGCTTTCCGCTGGCAGATGGTTCCCATTTCCTCTTGTTATTGTGGAAACCAGATACAGCACCACGCGGGGGCAGTTTACCCTGCGCGACAGCCTGTTCAGTCAACTTGTGGGCCAGTTGGACAGCTTCCTGAATGGTAGCTGGTCTAGCAGTGGTGACCATGCTCTGAATTTCAGGTACTAGTCCATCGATGTACCTTTCAACCCGTTTGTAAGCCGGGTTGACCATAGTGGGACATAAGGTGGCCAACTCGTGGGAACGAGTCGTGTAGGCTTCAACCTCGGAACCCACCATTTTTAAATTCTAGAATTCAGTTTCTAGTTTCTGCACTTCATCTCTGGAACAGTATTCCTTTTTCAGCAACCTCTTGAATCCTTCCCAAGTCATGGCATTTGCAGCTTCAACACCCAACATCTGGACTTACGTATTCCACCAGCTCAGTGCGGCACCATCCATAGTACCAGCAGCATATTTCACCCTACTCTCGGCAGAGCAGCCACAGATTTCAAACACCGACTCCAGTTTTTCGAACCAACGGAGCAGTCCCACTGCTCCCTCAGTTTCCCTGAATGGATTTGGTTTGCAGTCCATAAAGGACTTGTAGGTGCAAGCTGGTTGTCCAATGGGATTCTGTTGTGGAGGTTGTTGGCTTTCCAATGCAGCGGTAACACTCTGATTGATTATCGCCGCCAATTCTGCAGGCGTCATGGAGATGCTACCTCTTCCGCGTCCACGTCCTCTTCCATACATTCTTTAAATTACCACATACATAAATAAGTAAATATCCAACCGGATATCAGAATTCAAAGTTATCAGTCACGGGAGAATAACCCCTTTGTCTTGGAATGGCAAGGAAAAGAAGTCCAAGAATTTAAAGCAACAGACAAACTAGAGGATCAGTTCGAATCCGAGGGATTAAGACACACATCATGGTTTGAATTTCATTTGAATCCGAGGTAAGAGTGAGCATTCATACAAGTAGAATTTGAAGGATAGTTTTCATATCAATAGTCATGTTCCATGAAAATTGAAAGTTTCATGTTCACGGTATAGAAACGATGACTTATACCGACTATAATATTACCACCCGACCAAATTCACCGGACTTAGCATGCACGACAAATTACAATTACGTGTACACCCGTAATGGTAATTTGCTTTGCATGATCATCCCCGGTTCCTCCTATCAGGCTAACATATCTTGTCAAGTACAGTGGTCATCAATGATAGAAGTACTAAATATGTATGTATTATATCGGGGTCGATCAATCAAAGTATACGAAAGGGTCAGTAAAGTTTAAGAATCGTTGACACGCCAAGGTAATTTGACCCATTTGCCTTAGAGACCTATGTATTGACCATAGTTTATCACTCATCCCAGAAATCCCTAGGTAAGCATAACTGGTCTCACAATGAGATTTATACGATATGCTTGCCTTAGCCCGAAGGCCTTTTGCCAGGAAATCCAGAATACAGGTGTCTATGTGTCACAGGGATATGTTAAAACAAAAGTTTTCAGGTAACCAAAAGTTCAGGAAATTCGTAAGTAACCCTTCCCGTGACTCACAGTAACTCGGAGTCACCATCCCTGTAGTCGTAAGCTCACAGGGATATGTTAAAGCAAAAGTTCTCAGGCAAACAAATTAAGTAAGCACAGCTTAATAATCTATGTGTGTGTAACTAATGCAAATTCAGCTATAGTCTAAAATGCAATGCAGATGAGATGCAAAGTTCATTTTAGTTCGCTATAACTAATGCTCTGATACCAATCTGTCACACCCTCAATTTCCACGAACGGGGTTTTACCGTTAGGCGTGTGACATAACCAAGATCTCAGATAAGCACCAGTTACACCAAACGACTCGATAATTACAAATCATATAAGTTGCTTAATTGTTAATGAAACAAACCAAATATATTTAAGTATAGCGGAAGCGAAAACAGGAAACATTTAACAATAGTTTGGAACACACAAACATGCGTCCAATCCAATTTATGTAAAGTACATGAAATTAAATCTTGAAAACAGTTTGTGATGAACGCGGAATGACATGCAGTGGATGCTGTGCTCCTAAACGTGCCACATCAATGTCCTGAGAGCAAACATGCAAAAGTCAGTACAAGACCGGTGAGTTCACAGGTTTATTAAAAACAGTAAGTATCAGTAATGAAATTCCCGGATTTTATAAACAAAGCATATAATGGGTAGCTAGTCCATAATGATCACTATGTGTATGAAGTCGCAACCGAGCTGACATGTAATCAAATAATAAAGTAGGCCCCGCCTGTGGATTCCCCACCACAACACAGTAAAACAGGATAACCGTTCACCCGTTTGACCAGCTAGCGCGACTAGCCCGGGCGGGGTATGTCAATCCCAGTAGATCTACTAACAATCACCTCGCTATTTGCATATTAATGGTCCAAAGGGCAAAGTATACAAACATAGTATCATGTATATGCAGTATCACAAAAACCCAATTTAATGTAACGTTTATGAAAACAGCATGTTTCTCTCCTCCAAAAATAGTATAAAGTAAAAGTGGGGCTGTAAACTCACTTGGCGTGTAAGTATGTATATAAGATGATTAAATAGGATGATAATCGTTGTTCCAACGAACGCCTTCACGAGTTACCTAAACATATATATATATATATATATATATATATATATATATAATATATATATATATATATATATATATATATATATATAATATTAAGATTTAGGTTATTAATAAGGTTTAACTATTATACGCGAACTAGGGTTTCGATAGGAATTTGGGGTTTTTATAAGTAATATGTTTTTAACGTAATCATTTATGTTTGGATTTAATTAAAAGGACTATTCATTTAAATATTTTAGAAATGACTTTAATTAGTAATGCCTATTATATTATAAAGATTTTATTGCTTCAAGTTCGATTTTACATAAATAACTATTTAGTTATTTTAAAAGAACTTATTTGTATCAACATATAGGGTTTAAATATAAGTTTTAAATAAACATTTTAAGATAACCATGATTTTAAAGAATAACGTTTGGACCGAAATAAATCTATTCGTTGAAACCCATTTTTAATAGGATTTAACCAAGAATAATATTTTTAAAATGTTTTTAGAACAATTATTTAAAAATAGAAAAATCCAGAAAATTATTTGGTGGTCCGAAAAATATTAAAAGTTTACATAACCAATTTTTATATTTATTAAAAATTTTCTGTAAAATTAATTTGGACAAAAATCCCTTAAAAAATATATGGAGGTTGCCTGGTTCGAACCCGGGACCTCCAACTCACACAACCACCCGCATACCAGTGAACCAAAGGCCTAAGCCGTGATTATCCCCGGGTTCCAAATATTTTAAACACAAACACAATTGAACCCAATTCCCGTATGAACCCTAGATTTGATTTGGGTCAAATTGACCCTCGATTTGATTATGTTTACGAAAACATTCATGGGGCTTTTAATCCCCACTTAAAATCGAGCGTGTGAGTGTGTTTAATTACCAGAATGGTGCCGATTTGATGATTAACCACGAAAACAGGTCGCGGGTGGTGGTGGTGATCGAACGCGATGTCTATGTGTGTTTTATTTGAAAATGAATGGTGCAATCAATCAGAGGCATATGAAGGTTCATTTATAGTCAATTAATTAATCGATTTTTAGTGTTAGTGGTGATTGTGGCCCGGTTGTTAGGCCGAAAATAGGGGTGGTCGGATTTAGTGGTTTTCGCACTGGTATTATTAAATTGAATGGGGGCCTAGGTTCGATTCATCCACGAAATTGTGTTGGGAACTTTATTTGGGTCGAAACCGCGTTATTTGTGGAGCTTGGCTCTCGCCGGAGAGACGCCGGAGGGGTGGCCGGACGGGATGAGGGTCGACGGGGGGGTGGGGGGATGAGGTTGGGTTTTAAAAAAATTACACATCTGGTCCTTGTTGTTTCCAAGGGTTATTATTTTATGTCAAAAGCTTTTACAACAAGTTTTAACTTTTGCACTTTAACCCCCTAAACTTTTTAATTCTTATAAAACAATTTTATTATTATTATTGTTATTATCATTATTATTATTATTATTATTATTATTATTATTATTCTTATAAATAATAAAATAGATTAATTCACGATAAACGGGAAACTTTGTTTTAATAGTATTAACCGAAAAATTCGGGTTGTCACAATAAAATTTGTAAATTGATGGTTCCTGTTTGGAAAATAATCAACAATATAGTTAGCGTAAAAATAGATCCAAGTAAAGTATAAAAAAAGCTAATATGATGCCTTGATCTATTATGTCTTTGTTAATTTATGATAAACGGTTATAATTTATACTATTATCAATTACAAGTTTTATCTACAGTAAAATGCAAAATTTTAAGCATAACTTGCAACATATTAGGCGTAATGGACATGCGTATAGCTCTTTGATTTCCTAGCTCATTTACTCACCTTCGCCTCTCTTTCTCGTTTGTTTTATTTTCATAATTCAGAATTTATTGAATGTTCTTTACTTTTATTGAAGTAATCTCTACTAAAACTTGAATTACCCTATCTATACTCATAAAACAAAATAACTATAAGTTACATGGTCATTTTCTATCATGTCCATATCATCTATACCTAGGTTCCAAATAAGATTGTCCACATATCCTCACTATATCAACTTTACAATTTTTACTAAAAATCTTGATTTTAAAAAAGTTTTTTATAAATGCTAATTCAATACAATATTAATTATAATTTCTCTCTAGAAATAAATAAGGTTTCATCAAAAATACTTAAATAAAACTTAATTTTGTTAAACTATAATTTAATTTGTAGCTAATCATCGTTAAACCTAAAGTATTCTAAATGTATATAAAGAAGTTTGTGGATATTTATGAATAATATTTTTTTCTTTTTATACTATCAGCTATAACTTAAATATGTTTGTTATATATAAGAATTTCATTGATATAATATTTATAACATATATTAGATTATATATAATACATAATCTATTATATATATTTTTATTTTAACACCTGTAACATACGAGCTAGTATCTAACCTAGTATGTTTATAAAGCAATGAAAGAAACAATACTTTATTTTTATTTTAGGCCGTTTGTTTTTGAATCTATGGTTGCAATTCTGAAGTAGGGGCGTTGAAGGGGAGTTTGACACGTATAACATCATCGGAATTTTTTAGAATGTGGTAGCTGAGGAGGCGGCCCCGATGGTGGTGGGTGGTAGTGTAAAGAAACAGTGATGATGAACGGAGGGTTTCAATTGCTAAATGTGTCAATCTCATCTTTTTATACTTTGTTGTTATATATATCTCATAACCTTATCACACCCGATATGAATCTGTTCGATTTACTAAAATGTTGTCAATTCGTACACTGAAAATCATTAATTCCATGAGGTTTAATAAGCATGTGTATAACCATCTTTAATAGGGAACTAGTGTTATATATTATATCCCTTTTATGAAAACTCCAGTAAGCAATATGAGTCCCAAGTTTTTAATGATAAAATAGTAATTAACAAATCATAATAAAAAAACTATAAAACGAAATGTAACATATATATATATATACATATATGTATACACATACGTATATGTATACATATACGTATATGTATACACAGACGTATATGTATACACAGACTTATATGTATACACATACATATATGTATACACATACGTTTACGTATGTGTATACATATACGTATGTGTACACACACGCACACAACACACACACACACACACACAAACATATATATATATAATACATAAAAAATGTTCCCGTCATTTCCATCTTTCATAAAAATAAAAGAAGTTTACTAAAAATAAAAAAAATCATTTTACCCGTGCGTAATACCGGATTTACACATGTGTTAAACCGGATTTACACATGTGTATAACCATCATTAATCGAAAACACTCATCTTTTATATCAATAGTTGTTATTAATTCATTCACTTTACAAAAAAAACAACATTTTGTATAATAAACTATCTCTATTTAAGTAAACAACGGAAGTTAAATAAAAAGGGGCGTAGCCTAAGGGATATGGGGGTGCCCACACCACACATACCACTAATCACATTTTGCCACGTCACACCACACAACACAACCCCCCACCAATCACATTTTGCCACGTCATACCACACAACAAAACAAAACACCATGTGTGTGTGGGGTGTGGGGGGTGTCACACCGTATTGGGATTCCGACGTGGGCGAAGAAGAACTGGTTCAAAATAGGGTTCAAATCACACAGCCGCACCGAACGTGTGGATGCTGTGAAACGGCTAAACAACGCAGCGTTGTTACCCCTTGGCGCCGCTCACCTATGTGGGGTTTTGTTGTGGGTGCCCTATATGATATTTTAGTAAAATTGGATCGAGAAATAATCAATGTGGTCATAATATCCATCAAACAAGTTAGAAGGTGCAGAGTGCACACTTATTTTGAGTTTATTAGTGTGACAACCCGGAAAAATTTCGTTACCTTTAATTGAACTATAGGTTTAAACAAGTAATTTCCTAAACTTGTTTGTATTTATTTTATAAAATAAATTTATGTGTTATATGTAAATTTAATTAAGCTTAAAATGTTAAATAAATAATAATATTAATAATAATGTTAATAATAATAATAATAATACTAGAAATAAAATTTATTATTATTAACTAAACCCTAAAAGTTTGGGTTAAAGATGTAATATTTTGAAACTTGTTTTAAAACTTTTAGCATAAAATAAAAGAACTTGGAAGTTGAGGGACCATTTCTGTAAATTGTTTTAAAAATCCCAACCCACCGCCCGTTTTCCCGATCACCCTCTCCCGCCACTATTCCGGCCGTACTCCGGCGAAGATCAAACACTCCAAATCACACGGTTTTGATCAAATCAAACCATCCCGACACCTTCACATAGGAGAATCGAACCTGAGCCCACAACAATTTAAGAAATTGGATAGTTCAAGTGCGATCTGGAATCAAAACAACTTTCGGCCACTTTACAACCATTATCGAGCACTAAAACTAAATAATAATCAAAAGTAAACACGCACTGACAATCGTCTGACCATTTAAAACCTTCCATCGAGTCCCATTTGATCTGAAAACACACAAACACATCAATTCGAACAGACCCTTTGGCCGCGACCTGCAACTGATCGAACACCCTCTGTAGAGCTTCGAAACAGGTAATTAAACACACCTATGTGATCGTTTCATCATGGGGAATAAAATCCCCATGAATCCATACGTTATCATAATCGATTTGGGCATCAATTTGAATCAAATCGAATTAGGGTTCTTGGTGGATTTGGGATGATGTGTGATTTGTGTTTAAAAGTATTTGGAGCCGAGACCTAATGCGGTTGTAAGCCTTTGGTTTACCGGTTCAGTGTCCATTTGCTATTCTTGAGGTCCGGGTTCGACCCCGGGCACCTCCAATTATTTTTTAATGCTCTTTTTCAACCCTTAAAAATATATAAAAATTCCTAAAAATTATAAAAATAACTTTTAAAAACTTCCTTTATTTTAAAAGTTATCTAAGTAACTTTTATAAAATTTATTTATTAAAACACCTTAATAATTTTTATAAAATATTATTATAAATGTTATAAATAGTCATTTTATAAAAATGGACTCTAAATAATAATTTAAATTATTAATTCATTATTGGACACTATATTATTTTTAATTATGGATAAATCATGATAATTGTGGAAATTATAAAGATTTTATAATTTCATAAATTATTTACGAGCGTTATTTCAGGTTATTTCTTATAAAATATATAAAGGTGTAGATTAATAATAAATTAAAACTTATAAACATTACCTATTTGATAAGACAAATACACATTAGATTTTATAAATTTAATTATAAAATCTTACCAAATTAAATACAAACTTACATATTTAAATAATGTCTAAAATTATTTAGAACATAATGATATGTTAAAATCATTATTAAATTTATCAAATATTATGAAATGCAAATCTTTAGTTATTAAAGAATTAACAAAAATAATTAAATGATTTAATTATATGTTTATAACAAATCCCAGAAAACCAAACCCTAGATCAATTGAACACCAGGTTCAAGATCTAACTTATTTAGGTTATGGAATTGTATCAATTTGCTTATGTGAATTATAATTTTTTAGGAGGAATTTACTAGCTTGTCAACACCACACAAGAACTGAGGTGAGTTCATACTTAACTATTCCCCTTTTTAATCATTTAAATATTTTAGGGAGGAATATATGTTGTAATTGAAATTTCAAATTATTTTGTGTATTATGTTAAATAATAATCGATCACGTTTATGATTACATATGGTTACTATGAAATCCTTCTCTGTATACAGGACTATAACAAGCAGGGATCTTTTGGATAATACTATCGAGGAGTGACTTACCCCACAAAGGTTTGGACATGTGGTCCTTACCAAGATGCACAAAGATCTTAGAAGTCATTCGGGATGACTGTTCTGTGTTGAGAAGGCAGATGTGCACTATGTAAAGTTTGCCATTATAGTTCCACTTACAACCCATATGAGGATAAATGTAAAGAGAGGATTCGCACCCTCTGATTTGAATTATTATAACTAATATAATATGCTATATATATAAAAGGAAAAGGGAAAATTAACTATGATACATGGGCAAACCCTATTTAAAGGTTTTATTGACTTGTACTTAGTTAGTATATGGGATAGTGAGTTCACCTATTGTAAAGGGGTTCCATTAAGACTATCCATATACGGAGTGATATCAGGGATATCTCAAGGCTCAATTGAAGTTATGAAATGACCATATCTTCACAAAATAAACCCTTCTTTGATTGATAATGGATGATTTATCATATATGTTTTACTCACCTATGAACTCACCAACCCTGTGTTGACACTTGATTTTACATGTATTCTCAGGTATCTACTAGGAGCTTATGGACTTACACGTAGGATCATATAAGAGCTCAAGATACATATTGCTTATTATTTAAGATATAATTAGACGTATTGTTAAGAAACAATCTATCTTTTATTTCTGCTACGCATAATATTTATTACTCTGAATATCAATGGAATGGTTATCTAAAATTCATCATATAGATAACTGCATCTCATGTGTGACTAATGTGTTCGATCCTGTTTGCTCACCCCTCCGTGATAAATTCTAGACCTGGAATTTAAGGGTGTGACAATTAGGATATTTCATATAGAATATCTTATAAGTAATGTGGGTTCCATGGGGGCAAATCCCCTTGGCAGGAGTCTAAGGACAACGCCCCTGGTAGCAAGGTCCATTTACTAAAATGTATGAAAAATTGATTTTCCTAAAATTTCACATGTGAAACTCTGAGGATTAAAACATTAAAATTTGCATGTGAAAACTACCTTAGACATTTACTCCATCCTTATAATATTTTGAATTTGCATAAGATTGGTTACTCTCTTTTTCTTCTTCTCTTCTGGTTCATGATTTTGACACCCACGAATTCATACTTTGATTTTTGAACTTGAGTTTTATCCGATTGAACATTTGATGTAAACACAGATAGTTTCAATCTGAAAACTAACCTGTGACTCTCAAGTTTTCCAAGTTATCAATTATCTTATTACAATTTGTAACATCCGACCCATTTCAACATGAAACCCAAACTCGTTGATGTTAACCAATGGAATTTAGTTATTTCAATATGAGCGCGGTAATATGATCATTTAATTTACATTCTAATCATATAGTTATTAATATGATTTTATAAAAAAATTATAAAATTAAATTAATAATTACGAAACTTAGTTATCGAATTTAAAGATAAATAAATAACTTTAAAATTTTGAGGTTTTCAAAGGTTTAACAAAAATAATAATAACAATAATAATAATAATAATAATAATAATAATTTATTATAAAAACTCAACCCTATTAAACTTTTGGGTTAAAAGTGTAATATTTGAAACTAGTTTTAAAAACTTTTGACAAAAATAACACACAATAAACACCAGGACCATTTGTGTAATTGTTTTTAAAACCCAACCCCACCGCCCGTCGACCCCCTTCTCCCTCCGGCCACTATTCCGGCCAACACTCCCGCGAGCCCAACACCCAAACTAATCGGTTTTGACCAAATCAACACTACCGACACACTCATGTGACGGATTCGAACCTGTGCCCACTATAATTAAAAAAAATAGAGTGCGATTACAACCAAATCCACTCACCTCACTTTCGGCCGACCACCCACCTTCATCGCGCACTAAAACCGCAATAATAATAAAAGTAATCGCGCACTCACAATCGTTTAATCATTATTCATTTATAACCTTCCATCAAGTTTAATTCGATCTAAAACACTCGAAATCACTCCACCGATCATCATCTTCATAGTCGACCTGTTCTACGTGGTGTTCGACTTCAATTCAAACGAATTCAGGTAATTAAGGACATCTATCTGCTCGATTTTAGATGGGGATCAGAAGCCCCATGAATGTTTTCGTTAACATAATCAAATCGAGGGTCAATTTGACCCAAATTGAATCTAGGGTTCTTATGCGATTGGGGAACTTTGATAACTTAGTTTAAAACAATTTGGAACTGTGTTATCTCGCGGCTGTATGCCATAGTTCACTGGTTCCCCGAGCACATTCTGAACTTGAGGTCCCGGGTTCGAACCTGGGCACCCTCAACTTATTTTTTAAGCCTTTTTGGCCTTTAAAAATATATAAAAATTTCTAAAAATCATAAAAATAAGTTTTATAAATTTTCCTTATTTTAAAAACTAACTAACCATTTTCTGTAAATTTATTTATTTAAACACCTTAATAATTTTTATAAAATATTATTTACAAATGTTATAAATAATTATTTATATAAAAATGGACTCTAAATAATAATTTAAATCATTAATTTACTGTTGGACATTATATTAATTAAAGCCTTATCATTGTAGAAATTATATATTCACAAAATGTTACAAATATTATTTGTTTTATAAAATATACTTTAACGAACGGTTTAGAATAACATTTTTCGTAATTATTCTTTGTTAATCATACAGACTTAATTACATGTTGAACTTCATCATTATATCTAAATTCATTTCTAAAAACACTTAATAATTCATCAAATGGATTAAAAATATGATATTTATTTTATAAATTTAATTACTTAAACAAAACTCATAATTTTATCAAAACCCTAATTCTTATTCGAACGTTAATCATATTATTAACCATAAACTCGTAAATAATAACTAACATTAATTATATTCCTATTAAATGAAATCCATGTTAACCGAAACCCTAATCGTTGTACGAACATTATTTCCTTGCTGTGCAATCAAGGTGAGTTTCACGGCCCCATTTTCATTACAAGTTTTATAAATCTTTGGGGAAAAGTATGCTCACTCTTTCTAGCTGTGAACACAATTCATTTTGGATTAACGTGTTACTGTTTGCAAGCTATATCTTATGCATGAGTTTCTGTGTGGTTCTTTACTCACAACTATTTAACTCCGGTGTTGGAGCCGACGGACAGATATTGATAGTACTATTGGGTTGACACCCCCACCCATGTATGTTGGTATACAAGTTGAGACTGACTGTGGTTATGAGCGACCCCTGGGTGAATATGTTCCGACAATTGCTGTGTGGTTCGTCATAATGTTTAGTTGTGATGCTCATGTGATATTACTTGTGATAAACTGTATACACTTATGATCCATAACTCATGCACAGCAACAAGTTTTCAATTTATGTTTAAACCTGTGAACTCACCCACCATGTGTTGACTTTTGAGCATATCTTTTCAGGTGATAATAATCAAAGGGTATAGCTAGTGCCGATGCCTTAACAGAGACCCTCCGGACTTCAGTAGACATGCATTAGTATTTTGACTATCATTTGATTTCGCTTATGAATACTATGTTGAACTTTTGTTTGTTGGATTTCATTTTGGATTTGGTTTTGTTAAATCGATAGACTATGTTAGTCGTGGAACAGACTAACCACGATACAAGTCACCATTGTGTCGGGTGACGTCATGACACGTGGATCTTTGCATTTATTTCATTTCTGTAAACTAACCAGGTGTTATGACGATCCCGTCCATTACATTCTCGTGTTTCAGCTATAAGCGGGGGTGTGACACAATTCTACACCGCCCCGCCACCCTAATGGTTCATGAGTCATGACACAAAAGCAAAGCTGGAGCCATGGACCAAGACGGTTCGTTCTATTTTCTTTTCATTTTCTTTGATGTGACTGATTTGCGATTAATAAAGCTTTGATGTAGCTATGCGATCATAAGTTGGAATATGTCTCCACATAATTGTAGAGTGCGGGTGAAGGATCATTATCTCGTTTATATTTTACTTATATTATAGCTTAGTTTATGTTTAGAATAGATTTTCCGTATCCTTGATGTTTTCTTCCGTTTTTTTAACGTGACTAATTTGCAATTAATTAACCTAAATTTATATCTATATATTCTATTTTATTCTAATAAATCAAGGTTTTGGTGGACAAATAACCCGACTCTATGCATTCTCATATAGTTTATCCATATAAACAAATATACATGCTGTTAAAAAATACATATATTAATTAAAACTTAAACACTTGCTAAAATAAGAATTTCATATCTGTATGTCATTTTTATTTCTTTTTCTGTGTTTCTCTTTTTCATTTTAGATTAGTAATTTTCTTAATTGTCAATATAGCTAATCAAGCAACCTAAAATTTTCTATGTAATTTTTAAAATCATTTGTTTGATTTTGATTGAGTGATATAATTACTGGTAAGTAATTATCTTACTTACCGGTAAGTTCTTTTAATCTATCTATTATAATAAAAGAGTAACTTTGTATGACATGTGTTATCACCATAATTCTCCTCATCAAAATTTTCCCGCCTATCTCTCCTATTAAATAATTACCTTAATTACTAATAATGTTATTTAACATTTTTTTAGATTAAAATAATTTTTTATAAATTAAGGAAAAGATTTTTGTTAATGCTATTTCTAAATAAACAAATGTTTATAAATAATATTTTTTCTAAAATATCAATCTTTTTTAAAAATATGATATATTATAAAATTAGTGTTTTTAAAGAGTAAATTATTTAAAAACCAAAAATAATTTAATTTAGGAGTTATGATAATGGAATATTTAAAAAAATGATATTTTATAAGTTTGTTTTATAACAAATGTTATTTTTTGAAAAATTAAAAACAAAATTAAAAAAAATTGATATCACTGTTTTATTACTTATAGTAATTAGTCATACGTAATTTCATTCATATCATATCTTGGAATATCATTTTATTTTTAATAAATTTTATTATATTAAATTTTATTTATTCAACACGTGTATTACACGAGTTTTCTAAAGCTAGTATATTATATGGCATGAGTTTTAAGTAAATAAACTAAATAACTATATATCTAAAACATAAATCTTCTTATGCCTATATTCTATTAAGAACAGATTAAAAGATTACAATTTTTTTCATATTTGAAATATAATTTTATAAAGTTAATCTTTATTAGTCGTAATTTATAATCTCTTACACATTTATTATTTCTTATTTTACTAATAGTTGATAAAACTAACATTTAAAATTTCATAATACGAATGATTCTAAACGTTTAGATTATATTTTGATATAATTGTTTGATCACAATCAAGGGCATCTTTACAGTATAAACAACTAAAATAATATTTTTTACCCCTTAAACTTTAAGGGCGCCAAAACAAAAAAAAACATACTTTTATCAGTATTTTAAACTGAAAAATATATGCGATAACCAAATCAATATTTATGTTTTTGTAGATAAATGAAGATATTAAAAATGATTGAAAGTTTATCAAGTTTGAGTTATAAAAGTTTATTTATCAAGATTGACTTACGAAACTTTGTTGATAAAAAATCCATCTACTGTTCATTGTTTACGATTCTTTTAGATTCATCAATTCTAAATATTTTTGCAACACCTAATCTACTAACTATTATTGTTTGATCTTGATTTATACTAAGTTGTTTGAATCTACTAGTGTTCTGTTATCAAATTAATCAATTGCTGTTTGTTTTGATTTAATCTACATTTGCAATTGATTTTTTCTTTAATGTAATATCTTGTTGCATTTTTGTAATTAATATGCTCTTTTGTAATTAATTTGTTTAAGTTATTCAACTTATTTTGTGCCAGAAGTTTTTTTTTCAAACTATAGATAATTTTGTTTGTTTCATTAATATGAAGAAACCCAGGTTTATAAGAATAATATGGTTTATAAGAATAATATATAGACTTGGGGCCAAAAGTTTTCTTCGTATGAGACCCTATAAATATCAAGCCATGCCTATCACAATTCACATGTTTAAATGTCTCCATATAAATATATAATTGTAGTGTATGGGTGAAAGATCATTATCAATGCTTATATTTTAATTAGGTTTTGATATTTGTATACGTGTCTTCCTTTAATTCAACCTGTCATTTTCAATCTAAATAAATAAATAAAAAACATTGTGTAAAATAATCTTTAAAAAGGTATTCCTTTTATGTAAATTTTATTCAAAATCAAGTTAGCATAATAATGTATATATTATGTTTTTGTAGATAAATGAAGATATTAAAAATGATTGAAAGTTTATCAAGTTTGAGTTATAAAAGTTTATTTATCAAGATTGACTTACGAAACTTTGTTGATAAAAAATTCATCTACTGTTCATTGTTTATGATTCTTTTAGATTCATTAATTCTAAATATTTTTTGCAACACCTAATCTACTAACTATTATTGTTTGATCTTGATTTATACTAAGTTGTTTGAATCTACTAGTGTTCTGTTATCAAATTAATCAATTGTTGTTTGTTTTGATTTAATCTACATTTGCAATTGATTTTTTTCTTTAATGTAATATCTTGTTGCATTTTTTGTAATTAATATGCTCTTTTGTAATTAATTTGTTTAAGTTATTCAACTTATTTTGTGCCAGAAGTTTTTTTTCAAACTCTAGATAATTTTGTTTGTTTCATTAATATGAAGAAACCCAGGTTTATAAGAATAATATGGTTTATAAGAATAATATATAGACGTGGGGCCAAAAGTTTTCTTTCGTATGAGACCCTATAAATATCAAGCCATGCCTATCACGATTCACATGTTTAAATGTCTCCATATAATATATAATTGTAGTGTATAGGGTGAAAGATCATTATCAATGCTTATATTTTAATTAGGTTTTGATTTAGTTTATATTTGTATACGTGTCTTCCTTTAATTCAACCTGTCATTTTCAATCTAAAAAAAACATTTGTGTAAAATAATCTTTAAAAAGGTATTTCTTTTATGTAAAGTTTATTCAAAATCAAGTTAGCATAATAATGTATAAATAATCTTGTTTTATTTAATCTGTTGCAAGTTTCAAATATTATGTAAATACCATCCTTTTCAGTTTAAATAGAAACTTTTGTGTAACATAAATAATCTTATAAAAAAATCGTTTCACATCATTTCCTTCAATCCAAGTTTCGCGTAATAATATGTAAAGTTTTGAAGCAAAAACTTATAAGTTTCTAGCTTAGCTAGCTACTTAAAGTTTCATGATTTAGGGGCTGTTTGATATTGGCTGACCCGGCTGACCCGGCTGACTGGCCGACTCGGTCAGCCGGTTAGCTTGTTTGATTTCGTTGTGTTGTTTCTGACCGGGTCCGTGGGTGCTGACCCAGACCCTAAACAAAAAGTTGCTGACCCGGCTGACTGGCACCTCGGTCGAACTCCACTTGCGCGACCCCTCCTCGGTCGCATCCCACGTGCTCGACCCCGTCCACCTGTGCGACCCCTGCTCGTCGTCGTTCCTGCCCTCCCTCACCTCCGCCGCTACTGCCCTCCCTCACCTCCGCCCGGTGAACGGAGGGGTCGGATCTGGTGGCTGAACGGCGGTTTTTTGATCGGAAAAGGAGTTTGGGGTGGAGTTTTCCGGCGAGTTTCATGGCGGTTGTGGTTGTGTGTGTGTGTGAGTGTGTGTTTGTGTGTGCGTGTGTGGGGAAGAAGAAAGGAAGAAGACGGTTTGTTGTTTGTGATTGTGTGTTTGTGGTTGTGGTTATATTATTATTATTATTATTATTATTATATTATTATTATTATTATTATTATTATTATTATTATTATTATTATTATTATTATTATTATTATTATTATCATTATTATCATTATTATTATCATTATTATCATTATTATTATTATTATTATTATTATTATTATTAGTATTATTATTATCATTATTATTATTATTATTATTATTATATATTATTATTATTATTATTATTATTATTATTTATCATTTCACACTCAATTAGCAGAGAAATTTAACAGAGAAATTTAACAGAATTGTATATAGAGGTTATTTTTCTCATTCAGCAGAGTCAGCCAGATACATAATCAAACAACCAAGTTTTAGTCAGATGCAGACTCAGTCAGAACTTCTTACTGGGTCAGCTTCTGACTCAGTCAGATCTTACCCAGTCAGTTTTATCAAACAGCCCCTTAGACTCTTTTTGTTATTCTAACTTTTAAAATATAACCTTTTATTTATAAATGTACGTTTTGATATGTTTATTTTTATCAACTTTTACGCGTGTTTTTTCATAATCAAGGTGTACGTAAATAGTAACGTATGGGCAACTGAAACATAAATGTACAAGTCAGAGCTATTTCAAGATTTCATTTTTTATCTTTAAATATAAGATTTTTTTTATTAAAATTTGAATTTACTGTTATGACATGCTTATCTTATATATATTTACATGTAAATTTTATTTTAAAAAACTAGTTGAATCTATTATCTATAATGAAAAAAAGATTTTGATATGTCACGTATCAACATATTATGTCACACCCTCATTTTCCACGTACGGGGTTTTACCGTCAGGCGTGTGACACAACCAGGATCTCAGATAAGCATTAGTTACACCAAACGACTCGATAATTACAAATCATATAAGTTGTTTAATTTTAATGAAACAAACCAATATATTTAAGTAGTGCGGAAGCGAAAACAGGAAAACATTTAACAATGGTTTTTGGAACACGCAAACACGCGTCCAATCCATTACATGGAATTAAGTCTTGAAAACAGTTTGAGATGAATGGGGAATGACATGCGATGGATGTTGTGCTCCTAAACGTGCCACATCAATGTCCTGAGAAAAAACATGCAAAATCTCAGTACAAGACTGGTGAGTTCACAGGTTTATCAGAAAGCAGTAAGTATTAGTAATGAAATTCCCGGATTATGTAATCCAATAAGTATCAGTAATGAAATCCCCGGATTATGTAATCCGATAAGTAACAGTAATGAAATCCCCGGATTATGTAATCCGATAAGTAACAGTAATGAAATCCCCGGATTATGTAATCCGATAAGTATCAATAATGAAATCCCCGGATTATGTAATCCGATAAGTATCAGTAATGAAAATCCCGGATTATGTAATCAAAGCATATAGTGGGCAGCTAATCCATAATGATCACTATGTGTATGAAGTCGCGACCGAGCTGACGTGTAATCAAATAATAAAGTAGGCCCGATTGTGGATCACACCCACAACCTTTAACAGGCTAACTGTTCACCCGTTTGCGAATGTTGTGCTAGCGCGACCTAGCCCGGGTGGGGTATGTCAATCCCAGTAGATCTACTAACAATCACCTCGCTATTTGCATATTAACGGTCCGAAGGGCAAGTATAACAACATAGTATCAAGTATATGCAGTATTACAAAAACCCAATGTAATATAACGTTTATGAAAACAGCATGTTTCTCTCCCCCAAAAAGAGTATAAAGTAATAGTGGGGCTGTAAACTCACCTTGACGTATATGTGTATAAGATGATAATAAGGATTAAACAATGTTCCAACGAATTTCTTCACAAGCACCTAAATGTATATATATTACAAGATTTAAGGTTAAGATTAACAATACGATTAACGTTCGATAAGAATTAGGTTTTCAATAGTTTTAAAGTTTTTTAATAAGTAATATGTTTATAGGATAATTATGGTTTGATTCCATTAGAGGAATTATATATGTATATTTAAGTATTTGGAAACGAATTTAAGTATAAATTCAGATAAGATTTAATATAATACATAAAGCTTTATAATTATTCAATGTTAATTGGAATAACGTTTTGATTAATAACAAATTATTAATCTAACCTTTAGTTGGTAACATTTGGATCAATGAGATTTATTGTTTATTATTTGAAACAAATGATAATTAATAGGTTAAAATAAGATAATAATCCAATTGTATTATTGAATATGTAATGTTTTAATAATACACAATATTAAATCTATTTTATAAAAATTAGACTAATTAAATCATTTCTTTTAAAAGATAATAATAAAATAGATAAATTAATGTTAAAATAAATTACAGAAAACTAATTTGGCGGTTTTAAAATAAACGGAGTTTATAAAATAATTTTTATAATTTTTAGGAATTTTTTTAGTAATTTTTAGAAGCCTAAAAAGCCTCAAAAAAAATAAATGAGATGGCCCGGGGTCAAACTCGGGACCTCAAGGATTGCTAATGCTCGGGGAACCAGTGAACCAAAGGCCGCAGCCGCGAGATAACTCGGTACCAAATTGTTTTAAACTGGTTCACAGGAGTTCCCCCAAATCGAATGAACCCTAAACTGTTTGAATCCGAAATTGAAACCCAATTCGATGTTGATAACGATCGAATCCATGGGGCTTTTGATCTCCATCTAAAACCGAGTAGATTGATGTACAAACTTACTTGATTTTGTTCGAAAATGAGGTCTATGGATGGGTTGCAGGTCCGCGATCGAATGAGGTGATCGAATGTGTAACTTTGTGTGTTTCAGATCAAATGAGCCTCAATGGAAGATTTTAAATGGTCAGACGATTGTTCACTTTCGATTAATTTAATTATAGTTGATGTTTAGTGGTCGATTAATTGGGTGGTCGGCCGAACTTTCGGTCGAAAGTGGAATCGCACTACTCAGCTTTATTTTTTAAAATTTGTTCATGGGTTAGGTTCGACTCATCCACTAGAAGGTGTCGGAAGTGATTAATTCGAATGAAATGCAGTGATTTGGGGTATTGAGGTGTCGTCGCCGTTTGGCCGGAATAGGGGCCGGAGAGATTGGGGGCGACGGGCGGGTGGTTGGGATTTAAGAAATTTATAGAAATGGTCCCTCAACTTTACTGGGTTTATTATTTCATATGGAAACCTTTTAAATCAAGTTTCTTAAATTACAAGATAACCCCCTGAACTTATAAACTTTATTATTATTATTAATAAAAATATTATTATTATTATTATTTACATTATTATTATTATCATTATTATTATTATTATAAAATTAATAAAAATAATATAAAAATCACATAAATACTTTATGAAATAAATCACGAATTTTTCGGGTTGTCACATATTATGCGTTCTCATTTTTATCCTCCATTTCTCTTTTAATAAAATGATAATAGTATATATAGTAACTATATTTTTAAAAAATTGCAAAATAAAAAAGTAGATATTGTAAAAGTTATAAACTGGATTAAAAACACTTTAAAAATATATAAGATAGAAAAATTTTATTGAATAAGCATCTTTTTTTTAAAAAAAGGAACTAATTTAATACCATTTTTTACAAATTTCATAAGGATGATTTTAAATGGAATAAAAGAAGACCAAAATGTTTTAAGAAACAATTAAAAAAACACAATCTTATAAACGAAAATTTAAAATGATGTTATTTTTGTGTTTACTTGAAGTAGTTAGTTATATGTAACTCAAACATATCTTATTTAAAAAGATAACTTCAAATTTTTATAAACTATTTAATAATTTATATTTAACCAATGTATTACATGAGTTTCTATACTAATATTGATATATAAGTCTTCAAACCCGAGCCTTACCATTTTCCACAGTTACTTTAAAAGTATGATATTTTAATGAATTTTTAAATGTGTAATTATGATATACTTATTTTAATCTTTGTACGTTCTAATATAAATTTTATTAAAAATGACAGGGTGAATGCTAAGGTGCTGAAGTGACAGAATAAGGGGGTCTGTAGGTTTTTGCAAAAAGAAATGCCCTTCTCCATCCTAATGCTCGAGTTATGTAACAAAGGTTTAAAAATTCCACAGCCGCATTTTATATTAAAATTAAACCTCATATTAATTTCACGTTGTTTCCCTTGTCGTCATCTTTTTCTTTTCTCGTTTTATTGCTCTAATTTTAAGAACTATTTTCATACCCTTAAACTAAAAAAATCCTATATTTTGTTTTAACTCTGTAAGATATTAAGTTAAAAGTAATTTCCTTATTTCTGTACTTATTTGGTATAAAGGATATCAACTTAAAAAAAGGTTTACTTTTAACCAATATTTTCAAAACCGGACCGGAAAGCGAACCGGACGGCCTAGAGGTTCACTGGTCGGACCGGTCGGACCGGATTACGAACCGGATGACGTCAAAAATATTTAAAAAAATATAAAAAATTCCAAATATTTATATTAACGAACCGGTGTTCCTTAATCCAAAACAACATCCAAAATACATACCATTCAAGTAAACATAGTCCAAATTAATGAACCGGTGTTCCTTAATCCATATCCAATAATATTTTTCTATTAAAATTTAAAAAAAAAAATTCCAAAAACCGGTTCAACCCGGTTCGCCGGTTCCGGTCGGACCGGTCGACCGCACGAACCGGCCGGTTCAACCGAAAACGGTCCAAAACCACCGAACCGAACCGGCTTCATCACCGGTTCCCGGTCGAACCGGTCGGACCGGCCGGTCCGGTCTGGTTTCGAAATCATTGCTTTTAACCTTTTCTATAGCTAGTGTTATATAAAATGTCCTCCTTAAAGTTGTTCACTAATATAAGATAATCTTTTTATCAAGAACAGCAGCTTACTTTTTTTTATCAACCCCTATAGATTATGATTATTTTTTTTTATTGAACAGAAAAAAAAAAAAATAGTAAGAAACGAATCTGAATAATTTTGGACCCATATTCCTAGCCTGTAGCTAACTTGTTTTGACCAATGAAAAAATATATATTTATTTATATACATAATGCAAGTATGGGTTTAAATGAGGTATTGCATTGATCATCCGCATCATACAAAAGCACCTCCAACCATCCAGACACATTACAGCAAAATAATGGCGGTGTTATCAGTAGTAGCACTGAAGACATTGTTCATCTTATTGACTTGTGTAATGATTGTTACACTTGTTTACGGATTTGCCAAGGATTATTTTACATCTTGTTTCGACCCAAACGCCAGGTACACACACATCACACATCACACATGTATAAAAGGTATGTTTAGTAGTGTACTCGGATTTCTAATCTCGCTACTTCGATGGTTAAGAATTAAGATGGAGGTGGACCAGGTGGTCTAAAATCGTAAATAATAGAGTTATAAATGGCTCAAAGGGTAAAAACAAACAAATTTTGTTGTTTTTTTTATTTAGATCAAGTTTCATCATTTTTCTAAACTCTAGATAAATTTTATAAAATTTATTAATGTTTTAAGAAAATTACTCTATAAAATCAATGATTTTATTGTCTATAGTTTTAGTAAATCATTGCGCGCGGTCTTTCTCTCTCTCTACATGTATATGTATATGTAATATGTATGCATATGGATATGTATATGTATATGTATATGCATATGCATATGGATGTGCATGTGCATATGCATATGGATATGCATGTGCATATGCATATGGATATGCATGTGCATCTGGATATCATGCATATCCACATGCACATGCATATCCACATGCACATGCATATCCACATGCACATGCATATGCATATGCATATAGTTATAAGGTGAAATTCTAAGAATCACTTTTTTATCATATTTTTTTCTTAAAATGTCTCTTTGATTAAGTAATCAATATAAATTACCTCAGTTAACAAAGTCGTCTCCAACTATAGAACAACATCGTCCTAACCTAAGATAATCGGCTCAGATGAAGATACATGTCTATATAAGGTCGTTATGAAAAATCATGTTTCCATTCGATCGAATATATTTACGGTCGTCAAACCTTTGTTAGTTCGTCCGAACGAACTTTTGGTCGTCAAACCATCCTAAGTTCGTCCAAGCCTTCTTAAATTCGCCCGAACAAACTTATGGTCGTCTGAACATTCGTAAGTTTGTCCCAATGAACTTACGGTCGTCCAAACCTTGTTAAATGGCTCAAAGGGTAAAAATAACAACTACTGATGTTTTTTTCTTTATTCAGATCAAGTTTCTATCATTTTTCAAAACTCAGATAAATTTTATATGATTCTTTATTGTTTTAAGAAATGATTTTATTGTCTTTAGTTTAAGTGAATCATATTCTATAATTACATACGTGTGTGTGTGCGTGTGTGTATATATATATATATACATATATATATATGTATGAAAGGGATGAATCAAATGAAAACTATGTTTATAATTAAAACCAGGAAAATCAAGGGTTACATAATGTAAGTACGTATTAGAAAAGTATACAACTAAGAGTTACATACATGTATGGGTTATGTATATGTAAGTACGTGTTACCAAGTTTACAATTAAGAGTTACGTACATGTAGCTCCTGCAAGTTACGTATACGTAAGTCGTTTCGTTATCATTGACGTTACTTGAAGTTTATTTGAAAAATATATAATGACCTTGAAAAATATGGTTGAATTTTACTTAATATATTTGTAACAATTAGAAAGTTAAATCAATTATAAATTATATGATTGGCTAGTGGTGGTTTTTATAGTTTTTAATTATAATCATGGTTTTCATTTGATTTCTTTCCTATATATATATAAAGGGGAGGATCAAATGAGAACTAACTTTTTTTGTGAGAACTCTAGGATCCAATCTCAACCTCTAGTTTTCAATGACAAAATTGTAATTAACAAAAACATATCTAAAAAAATTATAAATCAAAAAATAATAAAAATAAAAAAAATAAAAACATAAAAATGTTCCCCTACTTTCCCTCTATCATAAAAAAAATAAAAAATTATAAAAAATAAAAAATATTCCAGTTTTTTTAACAAAATTCGTTTTACACATGGGTAATATTGGATTTACACATGTGTAAATCCAGTACCACACATGTGTATAACTAGATTTACACATATGTAAACAAAGGATGGACGATTTTGTTTTAGAAAAGTATATCAATATGGTAGGCGTTGGAAAGATAAAAAAATACTGAATTTTATGGTGAATTTTTTTTGAAAAAATGATGTCGTAGAAAAAAGTTATGAACGCTTTAAAAAAATAAAAAAAATAACATGTGATTTGCATGTGATAAAAAATAAGTTACTGAGATTGGTTCCTAGATTTGCATGTGTGTGGGTGTCACATTTCTCAAATAAAAGACAAATAACACACAAGTGTGTTGTCAAATTTGTTGCAGGTGGATGCAAGTGGGACTGCTGGATTTTTGCATAGATGTTTCTTTATAGCAGTATGAAAATTTATTCCATTATAATTCAGTCTTTTATAGATTTGCTCAATAGTTTTCGATTACACGTAATATCAATTAACTTTTAATTAGGCGTTTGATAGAACCGATTAACGCTTTATTTTAAATTTGACAATTTAGCTATATTTTATTACTAAATTAACAATCAATGATGTGGTTTATATTCTGTTGACTTTCGGGAAATTAATGATGCAACGTCTTTATTTTAACGTGGCCTTGAATCTGACATTTATTTCAAAAACATTCTAAAGAAAAAGTTGATGTACTGAAAACATGTGAAGATATCATTTTGTTTTGCACATAAGCATTTTTTGCATTGTCACGTATATACATATAAAATTAGAAATGTTGTTTTGCTTAAATGGTAATTGGTCGATCGATCGTAAGTTGATTTATATATATTTTGCGCCTAATTTGAAGTTGATTGGTAAATTAAATCATGAAAAAGTATAAAGCTTGCTTCTGTTTCTTTCGATTTGTTGTATGCGTCGCTTAAAATTCAGCAAAGTATTTACTTTCTAAAACCATTGGACTCACATGTGGTTGTTTACTTGTAAATTTTAGGCTTGGTTTTTCTACAAAGAATCAAGATGGATCCTGCGAGTTGTTTTTATATTTATATTATTTTGGTTCGGAAGGTAATCTTGTTTTTGTTTATATTAGCACCGTAAAAAATATGCTTTCGGTCAATCGTTTTTCCAATCATCAATTCATGTGAACAGCTGTTATGTTTGGGTTAATGAATAATTTAAAAGGTTTATGCCAATTTAGTATTAAAGTTACATCTGTAAGTAACATGAAATTAAATTAAGCTATCGATCGGTTCTATTCATTTTTGTTATGGATTTGTTTCTGCAACACATGATCAGACAATCTTAAGATCCATAAATCACTTAAAGATATCGCCTGAATAGCCTGTAAAGGACCCTATTAAATTAAATTAAATTTTTTCTTGTGCAGTGCTACTATATGCGGATACATTCTTTTGCAGTTATTCAAGTTGTCACCTGAAGAGTCTCTAAAGGACCCTATATATTTTGTGCTGGTGAGACGTCAAAAACGGTAAGAATTTACACATTCATAACCATAATTTTTAAGAGCCGCAAAAACTATACATATCTTTGTACTACTATATGCACATATATTTTATATATATATATATATATATATATATATATATATATATATATATATATATATATATATATATATAGTAATTACCAACTTGATTATGTATCATGGGTTGTATCATGTGCTTAATGGGTTGTATTAACCTTTTGTCTTTTTATTTAATATTTAACTTTTTGATTTTAACCTCATATTTTTACATATTTTACAATTTACATCTCAAGTTCATCTATGGTTACATTTTATAGCATATATTTATTTATTTCTGAGCCACACATTTTTTTTTCTCTTATAAGTACTAGTATCTAATGTTTTATAAATTTTTGAATATTCAGTTGCAATTTTCTTATTTCTGTCTATGTTTGGGTGCATCTTTAATAAAAAAATTGTACGTCATAATGTTTAAGTTATCCAAGCATAATCGTACAACTTGTCAAGAATATTTCAAATTTTCAACTTTAGTATACTTTCTTCCCTTTTCTACAATCTTTAAAATATAACATTTAATAAATTCGAACTTTTACAAACTTATTTTCATCAATGAATTTTTTCTGTTGTGATGTGTTGAATTTTATCAACGTACTAATTTATATATTGGTTCACATGCATGTAGATATTCTTCCATGTGAAATAGACGTCACATAGATTACTATATTGGAGAAAATTAAGTTTTGAATTTTCTTACCCAGGGGTCAAAATTGTATCTTTCAGATGTAGGCATAGGACAAATCTTTATTAAATTAATTTGTAACTTTGCGGGTTGGTTCAACTGTTTTGGGGTCTGAAGTGAAGGGGCTTGAAGTGAAGTGTAAATCTAGAGGTCCTTTTCAACGGTTATTGTTATAAACCTTTTTTTATTTAGGCTTAGGAAAACCAATAATTACCTAGAAAGTATATAGTTTGTAGAGTTAACTATGTTGTCTCGTCTAATTTTATTTTCTTTCTTTTCGAGGCACTTAATTCGTATTTTTATTTTGATTTGATTGACAACAACCAATAAACTAATAACTAAATGTAACAACTATAATCCAAGTAACAAACTAATACCTATAAAATATCGACTATAATCAAAGCATCCAATATTCTAAGGAAGATTGTAATCCAAGGTTGTTGAAAGAACTGAAATTTACTAATTCATAATTTCATATTGGATACGTAATTCAAATTTATGATTAAATCTTAAATGGTAACTTGAACAACAAATTCACTAAAGAACATGTTGTAATTCAAACAACTTAATTATTTAGTGGTTACTTAAAGGCTAAAGTCCCAAACAAGAATAGTTAACAGATTGTAATTCAAACAAAATGCCCAATTCACTTAACAAATTAAATACATAATAAATCTGATTGTAAATAAATGATTCCATGGTAACCTTTTTAGCCTAAACACCTAAATCACTAAACAACAAAATGCATAATGTAATTTGAATCATTGAATAGTCCTAAACATTAGTCAACAAATTGTAATACAAAACTCAAATTAATCACATTTGAGATTAAAATTTCTCACAACTTGTAACTCAAATCATGAAATCAATCCATACCTTAATAGTTGCTCACAAAACCCATTACTGAGTTTCGTTGCTGATGAAAAGGAGGTGAATCGGCGGCGGAGCGACAATGCTTCTGTTATGTGCTCCAAAATGGAAACTTGGTGAATCGCTGTACACTAAAAAACGATTTGGGGAATTACTAGTCCATTTTCAAAGATGAGATCATGATAAGTTTACATTTTGACTTTGAAAACCCATCCATCGCTAACATGTTGTAATTTGGTAAATGATGAATCGATTTTTGAAGGTGAAATTCAGTAATGGAATTTGCCCACCTCTGTATTTTGGAATCCAATGGTCGATTTAGGTTTAGAATCAAATCGATTTTGGGTTACTTTCTTCTTCTCCTCTGCACACTGTAGACTACTATAGAACACACAAACCCTAAAAAATTTAGGACCGTCTTAAACATGGGGTCCCAAGCAACCCATTCACTTGGAATATACTTGCAGGCCGGCCCTGGCTGTGAATTATATAACCTATCCTGTATCGCGCATGTGAAGACATTTTTTATTATGAAAAATAATATTCACATGTAAATCAATTTCTTATATTATTTATTGTAAAGTAATTTTCATTCTTCCATAAAACACTAAAAGTACCACCCATTGAATTAAATAGTTAATAAAAATATCATTTACTTATAATAGTATAGTTCACTCAATAAAGAGATCGGAAACAGCGTTTCCGTGCTTAATAATCTCAACAAATAATTTTCTTTTCACTTATTCAATAAATAGATTGTTATGTATCTAACTTGATTTTATATGGGATGCATAATACTTTGGTGTTTTAAAAGGCTAAATTTTATATTATGAAAGGTGTCTTTTTGAAAGTTTATGATACAACCAGGCCAGCCAGATTTTGTGAAGTTTTATCTTGTAAAAAAATATTTAAAATGAACTTTAGTAAAATATTTGAAAAACCTTTTTACTACTAAATGAAGTACGTTTTCTCTTATATACATATACGTATATGTATATTTGTAAGGGATGTCATTGGACACACGGGATTAGGTTCTGTTGTTTCGGCAAGAGTAATCTATGCTTCACTTGGTTGCTTGATGCTGGGAGCATTAGTTTTTGTGTCTGCCACCGATGGATCTCCATTTCGCGCACAAGTATTCTCACCGTATGTATATATATATATATATTTCCTTCTTTTCTTTTCATTTGTTAGAAATATACAATCAAATGTCATTTTTGCTGATGTTGAAGTTGCCATTAATAAATGATCACCGCAGGTGTATGGTACCATTGTTAACTGACCTTTGTATCCATGTAGTGGTTTTCTCGGTAATTCATTGTTCATTGGTTTCAAAAATCATAATACACACGCGTACATATGTACTGCTATTTATTTGTTTTTTAATCAATATAAGCATATACATACAATTTTTACTTTACAGGTGTGGGTAGCATATAAGGAATCAAGTTGGATAAATGCTTTACTGTGGATACTTGTAATCGTATGTTTTGGGAGGTATCATATGGTTTTATTTATTTTATGCGTTTTATCGATCTTATTATAATTCTAAATTTGTTTATTTAATGTTGTTGATCAATTGAACTTTAATTTAATTCTTTTTCTATCACAGTATGGGGATTTGTGCATACGTAGTGAAGGAGTTGTTCTACCTCTCACCTGAAGAGTCTCTTTTTCTTGTTCTTTTCAGCAAAAGAAGCAGGTAATATATATATATACATATATATACATATATATACATATATATACATATATATACATATATATATATACATATATATACATATATATATATATATACATATATATATACATATATATAGGGTTAGGATCATTACAGAACCACTTTTTATTTTCAGAACTACAGAACCATTGATTTACATAAATGTATATTAAGTCTGATAATACTTGACCTGTTTTACATATGTGTATATCAGACATGAACAATAAACTATAAAAAAACAACTAAATATCACCAGGTTTAACTTACATCTATGTAAACCAATGGTTTTTAATTTCCATTTATGTAAGTCAATGGTTCTTTTAGTTCTGAAAATAAAAAATGATTCTGTAATGATCCTGATCCTATATATATATACACATATATATACATATATATACATATATATACATATATATACATATATATACATACATATATATACATTTATATACATATATATATATATATATACATACATATATATACATATATACATACATATATATATATATATATACATATATAGGGGAGGGATCAAATAAAAACCATATTTATAATTGAAAACCGTGAAAACCACCACTATCCAATTACATAATTTATAATTGATTTAATTTTTGATTGTTTAAAGTATATTTGAGTAAACTTTAACCTTATTTTAAAAGGTCATTATTTATTTTTAATTTAAACTCCAAGGTTGACGATGATAACAAATCGAGTTACGTATACGTAACTTGTATGAGTTAGATGTACGTAACTCTTAGTTGTACACTTGGTAACACGTACTTACATATACATAACCCTTACATATATGTATCTATTAGTTATACACTTTGTAATACGTACTTACATATATGTAAACCCTGGTTTTCACGGTTTTTAATTATAAACATGGTTTTCATTTGATCCCTCCCCTACATATATATATACATATATATATACATATATATATATATATACATATATATATATACATATATATATATTCATATATATATATGTGTGTGTGTGTGTGTGTGTGTTGCATGATATATACGTCCACGTTCTACACTGCATGTAGTAGTTACAAACATTTTCAATTTAGTTTGCTAAAATCTTACTTTGTTTTTTTACTATACATTTAATTGTGCAGAGATATGATGCTGACTGATCCCTTACTAACGCATCATGGCGATGTATGAGTATCATATGCAATTAACTTTATGAAATCATGGATTATTGTTGAGTATACCAACGTCACATTTCTTTTCTAGTAATTGCAATAACCTATCCTAGTCAATTAGTAATGGTATTGTTTGTATAAAAGACTGGTGGTGTTTTTTTTAAGAATTCTATCGTTTCTCTAGTGTGTTGATTTTAATGTCATGAGATCGTTATGGGTAACTGAAATTCACATGAGACCAAAGTAAAATAAGAATACAGATTGACATGAGTTAGGATTTTTAAAGTATATGCCCCTTCATGAATATTCTTATTTCATACACCAAAGAATTTGAGCACCCCATGTAGGGGTTCTAACAGGATTGCGCCCACTTGGAAGGGATAATTGGTTCTCTGGAAATTGCTTTGGATTTATATGTTTGTTAAAAAGAGGAATCAAAGACTACCTAATCTTAAATTGTCAAATTTATGGTATAAATATGGACAATTTAAAAAATGATTACATATTATCAATAAAAACTTTGAATCCAAATTAACAGATACTATAAACGATTAGAAATCCTCTCAGGACACTTACAGCTGGTCATTCATTGCTCATAAAACATGTATTTATATAGCTTTACTAAAATCATGCAGCGGAAACATTTAAAACAACATTTCTTTCCATATATATAAACACTTTTGCAAAATAATACATCGTTAATCAGTTACAAAATACATTGTGCATTACATCACAAAAGCATTATATGAATGGATGCCATCCAAAAGAGTTGAGTAGCCGCCCCGTGCCATCCTCAGCAACATACCTGCCAATTGGAAACACATCAAAAGTCAGCGTTGCTGAGTGAGTTCTAGTTTTAATAAAACATACTTTTCTTTCGATTTAAAACGTTCTTTACTCCCTTTCAAATCATACTATACTTTAGAAGGTGATCACACATCGTACGTACACATAGATAGTATCATTATTATCTTCATCACTCGTTCGTTAACTTTCGTTCATTCAACGTACCTCATTATCATTCATTTCTCATTCGTTCATTTCATACATTCGTTCTTTCATAATTATCTTTCTCATTCATACTTTCGTATATACTTTTTACTGTCTTTTACTTTCTTTTCTCTTACTCTTTTATCGTACTTTACATTCGTCAGTTGACATACATCATACATACATACTGATAATATTTATTATTATTATCTTCATCATTATTTGTTCATTCATTCGTTTCTTCACTCATTACTCTTCATTACTCGAATCTTGTCTCAAGCAATATCCCCGACTCATGCTCGAAAGCTGATGTTATGCCGTGGCCTGTACACAAACCCCCGACTTATGTCCGAAGATTGACATAACACCGGGATACGTGAAAAAGATCCCATTCGAGTCAATCACATGGATTGAACTCTATCCGAGTCTGTTGCAACGCAAGGTCACTTACCTCAATATCTCATCTCATGCAATATCCCTGACTCATGTCCGAAGACTGATACTGTGCCGGGGCCTGATAAACAAACCCCCGACTCATGTCCGAAGACTGACACAGTACCGGGATACGTGATCCACTTCTCATGCAATACCCCCGACTCATGTCCGAAGACTTACACAGTACCGGGATTCGCGACAAGGACTCCTTCCGAGTCTGTTGTGACAACATGATCGCTCACCTCATACATTTGCTTGCAAGCCTTTCATTCGTTTATTCATTTATTAATGCATGCATTCATTCATTACGTTCCTCTTTTCATTATCTTCAACTTTACATTACATAATACTTTTCATTTCATTCGTTAACATACAACGCAAAGGCATGGGAAGACATACATACATAAACAGGAACATAACAACATACAACATCAATCACACAAGGCAACATCGCATACCCATAACATACATCATGCATAACATACAACATGCACAATCACACAACATCAAACATCACACGAATCACGTGCATCACACCATATAAAACCATACGGCATCACACATCGTCATGCATCGCATCATCATCATCATCAGCTCATCATCATAAATCATCCTACGTCATCCATGCCCATCACATCATCTACAACCCCAAAGGTCCGAGCCTACGTCCGCACTTTCCCGAAAGTCAGACAATACTATGGTCATTCAGGCGTATGGACCTTATTCGGTCGCATGGTCTTCTATGCATATGAGAACACTCAGGCGAATGGACCTCCAGTCGCATAGCCTCCAATCGTATGCTTCCCATGCGAATAAACCTCAGTCACATGACATCCGGGCGTATGGACCTCAGTCGCATGACCCTCATGCGAATGGCCCTCAGTCGCACACCTTTCGTGCGTATGAACCTCAATCGCACGACTTATAAGCGTATGGACTCCAATCGCATGACCTTCAGTCGTATGACCTTCATCCGCATTTCATTCAGTCGCATGACCTTCATCCGCATCTCATTCAGTCGCATTACTTTCGTGCGAATAAACCTCAGCCGCACTCCTTTTGTGCGTATAGACCCAGTCGCGTGTCATTCGGACGTATGGACCTCCAGTCGCATAGCCCTAGCTAGGTGCAGAATGCAGTTCATCCCGAACTGCAGCTGCCAAGTTCGACCTCCAAACTCTTCCAAACCTCTTTTACGCTCAAATCAGCCATTCTAAACCTTAGAGAAGCATACCACGACACCATTCAAGCACAACCAAGCCCAGAAACAAACTCCAAACGCATCATACATATACAGATACATACACAAACGGGTTTACACCCAAAATACCCAAAAATGATTTTTAGATGTGTTCCAGCCCTAAAATCATTCAAATACGTGTAAAAGAGGGGTCCTAGAACTCACACAAACAATCCCGTCGACTAGAACTTCGATTTGATCCGTTACACTTCGATTTTCACACTCGAATCCACCCGAACCAAGCTTTTCTCCCTTTTTCTCCTTCTCTTCTCCCTTGGCTGAGTTTCACAAGTGTGGGGGAGGGTGTAGGCTGCCCCCCTCTTAATCCCCCAATCTTCCAAACTTTCTCCTGTTTTTGCAAGTTTGGTCCCTCGACTTTGGGCTTTATTTCTTTTATTTCTTTTTTTTCTTCTTCTTTTCTTCTTTATTTAGCTTTAAAAGAAAATAACCGGGTGTTATATAAATCACCCAACTCCTATAAGGTGAGTATACATAAGGTAAAACTACTATCATGGTGAGCAATGGACAAGTCAAACCTTCTATTAGATAAGTGTGCACAAGACACCACTCCTATCAGGATGAACAATGCATAAAGCAAATTAAGTTCCTATCAGGTGAGAATGCGATAAATGGAAACTCCTATCATGCTATAATACTTCTTTACTTTACTTTCACATATGAACTTTAGTCAGTTTACTTTAATTCCTTCTTTTTCACTTATCATAACAGTACTAATTCTCATAACTTTCTTTCTTTCCCTAGCCGCAAATAATCTTTCATACTATCTTTATCCGTACATTATCATAGGGTCATATACCTACTTTAACATTATGTACGATATATAATATCATGCTAACAAGAACTATACCATATTTCACCCTTTGAAAGTTCCTTTAGATTGATCACGTGGTAATTGTTCCTTTGGAAGTTCCTTTAGGTGGGTTCGAGGGGCATAGACCTATGGTAATTGATCCCATGGAAGTTCCTTTAGATTTACGTGTTCATTACAAACATGCTTTTATGATGGTCCGTCATTAGAAACTTGTAATTGGTAGTAAGTTACGCAAGTGGTAATGGTAAATGAAGTCAGTTACAATTGTTGTTAGTGGTAAGAAGCATTGGTGGTAACTAGGTTTTAGTGGTTTTAGTTGGTATTGGAATAGCAACAACATCTTGTTTATGGTAATTGCTATTTAGGAGTAACTTAGTTATAAACGCTAAAAAGATTAGTAATTAATATAATATTCACTTGATAGTTATAATCATTAACTGTCAACTTAAATGCTATGATGACTCTTCCTTTATATAAAGAAGATCTCTAGTTTAATTTCGGAACATTGTTTTCATACAACTTGGATACTTGTTCTTGTGTTCAATCTCTTTGTATTATCTTATTGAAAATTCGATCAGTCACATAGGAAAATTCAATCTCATAGTGAACTTTATATGATTCACAACAAATATATGGGTCATTTGAATTCTAAAATTTACATGGTAAAAAATCTATTTCTAACGATGCATAAAAGTTGTGTAAATCAAGCTAGAACAGACTTAAGTGTCTATGTGTTTTGGTCTATTCCTTCACTTTTAAAATAATGTTTACAAAATCGGACCTAACATCAAATTGTTGTCTTGGTTCATTGGTTGGATTGGATTTAAAAACATGATGACGTCATATGCATTTAGTAAAATGAATATAATAAAAAAAATACTAAAGCATATTTAACTTGGAAGAACAAACAAATTAAACTAAATTATATATATGTTTTGTTACTCTTTGACGACTAAAAAAGTAAGAGTTCTAATACATGTGTGTGTATATATGATAAGCAATAAATATAAGTATTGAAATAAGTATTCTACAGCTATATATAAGCTCAATAATAAGTTTAAACTTAATAAAATATGGCACATAGTATGACAATTATATTATATGTTTATATATTCTAGTTAATTAACATCAACAAGTTAGCTAGTTTTTCAATTAAAGACTAAGTTTTATCCCAAGAGTTTAAATCTTATAATTTTCAAAAAACAATCATTACTAAACAATTAAATGTGACAAACGGATATAAAACATTGGTAATATAACGATGAAAAAGACCACGCCAAGAATCAAAATCTAGTTTTTAGTTATTTAATAAAACATTAAGGGACTATGCTAGCATTTGACAATACCTTTTTCCGATGGGTTGTACATTCGTAATCCGTTAGTATTTTGATAAGATTTCTAAAAGGATTTACTCTCATATTCTTTCCACTAATAACAATTTTTTCTCATATAAGTACAAATCAAGAACAACAAAATTTGGGTGAGTCGTCTTTCAAAACTTTCTCTTTTTCATATATGTTATACCCTCTTTGTTAATTTTGTGTTACGTCTTATGTCAGAATTGATGTACTCGGTAATAAAGTCCGTCAAATGTAGTCTTGGAGCTCGTGTATGTGCCACATTAGACCAAGGCCATTCCTGAGAATTCTCAAGAGTCTCTACACTAGAAGCGAAATAAAAAATGGTCTTTATAATACGACATATAACAATTCAAAACCGAACAACTTGTATATAACAAATTTATAATACGACAATAGTTGTTATAATAATAAATAAAATGAAACTATTATAGCAATATGACTAAATCTACTTAATTAACCAACCAAAAGGCACTACAAGCGTTTTTGGTATTATTATATTGAATTATGTTTAGATTAGGTAAATGTTATTAGTGCTAAATTATTTAAAATGTTAAAAGGCTCTTAAGTAAAGTTTACTGGGCTAAAATAATCACAATGGTATTGGATTTGTTAATAGATTTATTAATAGTTTATATATATAAAATTTTAAAATACATACATACATACATACATACATACATACATACATACATACATACATACATACATACATACATACATATATATATATATAGGGTAAGGTTCAAATGAGAACGCTGTGTTATTGCGAGAACCCGTCAACATCAATAAAAATCATAAATTTTTTTATTTCAATAACAAGATTACACATATACAAGATTATGATATTTTAATATATGTGTCAATTCGTAAATATAAAAAAGTTTGTATTGGTGTAAGTTTTACTTACAACTTTAAATATATGTGTTTTTTTGCCAAACTTACACCAATGTAAACTATTTTACACTTACGAATTTACATATATACATAAAAGATCATAATGTTATATATGTGTAATAATGTTATTTAAGCAAAAATAATAATAATATTTATTGATCTTGATGGGTTTTCGTAAGTTCTCGCAATAAAAGAGGGTTCTCGCTTGAACCTTTTCCTATATATATATATATATATATATATATATATATATATATATATATATAAAATTTTAAAAAAATTTCGGCCCCTGAGAAGATCAGACTCTGGACAATCACCCACTCGACCCCTAGGGCCACCGCTGTATTACATTATCAATTGCACATCATTGACATGACTCTCTTTCTAGCTCTAATTCCTTGGATAAAACCAAGCTCGAAAATACACATCGTATATGTGGGTCTCTCATTGTTGAACTAGGATATATGTACATGGTAACGTGTCGAACACATCACCTTAACCAAACCAACCACTAATTACTGAAGATCAAACTCTACTAGATCAAACTCTACTATTGAATGATATATATTAGTTTGAGAGGAAAAATTATATACACTACAGTCTTTTTTTTCTCTAACTGAATTTGGTTCCAATTTATTTTCTAAGTCTCAAACTACTGATTTAACATCACCTTGAAATGTTTTATTAATAGTGTATAAACGGTAATAAGTCTCAGATAAAGTGTTATAAATTTCATACTTAATGCAGACAAACCTGATTAGAAGGATTACACATTACATTTACCTTTATATTAGACACACTTAGACTAAAGTTTGTACGTGTTAAGTTCTTGTGATAGTTAACTGTACATCATTCCTTTCTGGGGGTTGTATGCGTAATTTTGTATACTATATAATTCATGGTTCTCCTCGACATCAATTTGAATTCTTTCATGTTTTACTTCACATTGGATCCACCACCATCTCGCTTGAAGGGGATATTAGATACCCTTAGACTATTAAGTTTGTTATATGTTAAGTTCTTGTGATAGTTTACTGTACATCATTCTTTCGTAAGGGTTGTACGTGTAATTCTGTATATTATATATTTCATGGCTCTCCTTTCTTTATGGCATGAAGATTAATCAATTCACACTTTATTATATGGTGGGTTTCACGTTTTCTTCTGTACTTATTTTCTTACTCATATGAGCTATTGAGGAGTAAGCAATGATGTTTTTAAGATCGATATTTCTTAAAGTGGTCAAGGAAGCATATATTATAGCAATCGCCCTTAAAGGATAAATGAAAGGAGTGAAACAAAGTGTCGCTTTAGAAAACATGGGTATTAATTGTGACAACCTGATGTAGCGCGCGGAACGAATCAAACTACTATCACGTTGATTCTGCGAATACCCGTGAAGTTCTTCACCCAAACCCCCAAATTCGACCCAAGAGTCACGAATTTGAAAAGACAAAGTTCTTAATTCTCAATAAAATCAGGTGTCCTTCTACATTACAGAAACTGAACTTAAATAAGAAATCAAACATGCGGGATGGGCCTAAAACAAGCAACCCTAGCCCAAACAAAAGCCCAAACAATAGCCCAAAACAAACTCGAAAACTAGAAAAAACATAAAAGTGGCCCAAAAGCCCATTTAGAGGCCTTATTTCAGGAAATTAACGGGATAACTCGCCTACGGCCTTGGGCCCATTTTCGTGAAGCACGGTCTTGGGCCTCCCAAAAGATTAAGGCCCGCTCTTCAACACTTGGGCCCGCATCACAACCCTAAAAATAGTGGTTAGACGAATTAATATTTTAAGAAATTTTTATTGAGTATTTGAATAACACTTTATGAATGTTATGTGATTTAGTAATTATAATTATATATACATATATATATATTATAGTACCGTAAAAATATAAAGTGTTATGTGAATAAATCACATATATACTATAGTACCATAAAAATATAAAGTGTTATATATATACTAAATCACATAATGTAACATCCGGTATTTTTTTATAAACAATTAAATTTTAATACGTTATTAATTTCAATAATTACAAAAATAATAGTAGTAATTATAATAATAATAGTGATAATAATAATAATAATAATAATAATAATAATAATAATAATAATAATAAAATAATAATAATGATAATAATAATAAGAATAATAATAATAATAATAATAATAATAATAATAATAATAATAATAACAATAATAAACATAAAGTCCAGGGGGTATTTTAACAATTCTGAAACTTTAAAAGAAATTATATAACATGAAATAATAACAATGAAACCGCAGGGACCAAATCTGTAACTTTGAAATTTTCAAACCCAACCCCCCGCCCCTTTCGTTTTTCCGGCGGAATTCCGGCGAGGATTCCGGCAACACTCTGGCGACCACCAAAAACCACCTAAAACCCGATTTTAACAGCCCGAATTACACATAATCGCCTCTTGAACAAGATTCGAACCCCATACACTTCCAAAACGCGTAGAAACGGTCAAAATAACGGTTATAATCCTTACCACTTTTCCCGACCATTTCAAACGGCTAAATAACCCACTCACACACCACTTTAATCAAAATAATACCGTTAAATCGAACCTTAACTCATTGTGAATCTAATGATACTGACATTTCATCAAATCACACAAAATTAAACCAATTTGACCAAATCCTCTGTTCGAACCTGCAACTCTATCGAACACCCACCTCCGAGCCTTATAACTCGCGAATAACATAGGGCTTTTGATTATAAGCCTAATTCGAAGCTCTCTGTACAAGCAATTTGATTTCCATAATCGTTTGATCAACCTTCGACCAACGGATAGGTATTGGTAGTACTACTGGGTTGACACCCCCACCCTTCGACGATTGGTTAACTTGCGAGTTACCAACACAGCTGCCAGCAATCCGGCCAAGGGTGAATATATTCCGTCGAATTTATATGCATAACGTCATTAGGGTTTGGTTGTCTTTAAACACATGTTATGTGGTTTGTGCTTGCAGTATGATTCCATATCAAATTTATACAGCATCAAATGTTTTAAATTTAAACCTGCGAAACTCACCAACATTATGTGTTGACATTTTGAGCATATCTTTTCAGGTGAACATAATCAAAGAGGATAGCTAGTGCAGATGCCTTAGCAGAGACCTCAGGATTTCAATAGATTTGCATATGTAATATTTGTCATTTGTTTTCATATTTGAACATTGTGTAATTTGGATTAGAATCAATAAGACTATGATAGTCGTGGAACTGACTAACCACGACACAAGTCACCATTGTGTCGGGCGACGTCATGACACGAGGATTTTGCATGTATTATATCTCTGTTATTATACCAAGTGTTATGACGATCCCGTCCGTCGCATCCTCGTGTTTCCGCTATAAGCGAGGGTGTGACAGATTGGTATTAGAGCCTTGGTATAGAGAATTAGGTGGAGAATTCGACCTAGACTATAACCTAAGAACCTTCATATAGAATGCATGCTAGGAATTGTGTGCATTTGATTTTACCTAAATGTCTTTCATGATTTGTGTGACACATAGACACCTGTATTCTGGATTTCCTGGCAAAAGGCCTTCGGGCTAAGGCAAGCGTATTCGTATAAATCTCATTGCGAGACCCGTTACGCTACCTGGGGATTTCTGGGATGAGTGATAAACTATGGTTAATACACAAGTCTACAAGGCAAATGGGTCAAGTATATTAAGTCTATGAACTTAATATACAGGTATATTCCTATATACCTAATAATCTACAAGTATGTTCCTACATACTTGATTTTATACATATACACGTGTTATCTGAACATCCCGAGGAAGACATTATTACTCTTAGTCTTTCTCCATGGGATACTTTGATACTAGATGTCAAACAGCTGACACCCTCTTACAAAATGTTAAGTGTTCTAACTGTTACAAGTACTGAAAAGGTACAACGACTGAAGAACAAACTCTCCAGTCGTTTACAAACTACTGAAACTATAACAACTGAAGAACAAACTCTTCAGCTATTGTACAAACTACTGAAAAGGAAACGTACAAACTAGACGCTTGTACAACATCATATTATTAGGGAATTCGGTGATCACGCGTAGCGTCAATCTCTGATATTGAATCCGACCCTATCATGGTTATGACTGAAATTATGAAAATGTGACGAATATGCAGTTATCATTAGAGATAATGTGCTTATGTGCTTATTTGCTATTACATGCTATTATTGGAATACTGGCTCATGGACATAAGGACAATACATTATTTGTGCTTGATGAATCTAAATAATACTATGATGTTAGCTTGGGGTAAGTGAAGCTAAGGGTGATCATGCAAGGTAAATTACCATTACGGGTGCACACGTAATTGCAATTCACCATGCATGAGAAGTTTGGTTAATCTTACCATGAGGTAACGATCATGAGTATCACATGTTTCTATTCTATACCCTAGGGTGCTAGGGTCATAATTCTAGTAAGTCCTTGTTGAAGGCAATCAAACATTGTAAGTCCTTGTTGAAGGCAATCAAACATTGTAAGTCCTTGTTGAAGGCAATCAAACATTGTAAGTCCTTGTTAAAGGCAATCAAACATTGTAAGTCCTTGTTGAAGGCAATCAAACATTATTAACATTTACTCAAGTCCTGTCCTATTTGGAGCCTTCATAGTATTTCCAATCATAATATTGACCTTATGAGACATTTCTCCACTTAACGTTTCAGTAACTACTGAATAATGCTTAGAATGAAAGTGGAATACATAAATGTAGAGGAGTAATGATACTCTCTACACATACAATACGTTATTCTTTAAGATCATGCTAAGGATAAACGGATGTCACGTAACTGGTTTAGGCATCGTTCTAGGTATGCCACGGATGTGGTGGGAACGCTGCGGGGAACCCTATATATAAGCATCCTTGGTATACCAGAATGTGTTTAAACTGGGCAACGTGATGATCCCGATTGACTGAGGCATGGATTGGTTTGGTTGTAAATTATACGTATACACTTTGTGGATCTTGGTACGTCATATTAAACTATTTACACTTTGGAAATGTTTTCTCTACAGTCATCAATTCCCGTGTGGAACCGATGTATAGGTTTGTCCGTAGCCATTTATATACTGGTAAAACCGCCTATACATAAGTTGCGGTAGCTCACATCAAACTTATATTACGTTATTCTTTGGAATGATGCTAAGGAAAATTAAGATGTTATGTAACTAGTTTAAGTATTATTCAAGGTATATCGCGGATGTGGTGGGAACGCTGCGGGGAACCCTATATATAAGCATCACGGTATACTAAGAATGTGCTTAAACTGGGCTACGTGATGATCTTTTTATACTTTAGCCATATGTGATTCTTTTTATACTTTGATTCCTATCAAAGCACACACAAATCTTAAATCATATTCTAAGGCATTGCGTGCCTAAATCAAATGGTTATCAAAATAAACTTTGAATCGTTATCCGTAGTTTTCAAAATCTCGTCAAAGTCTGTGCCTCACCAATAAATACATGCAATGTTGGAAGAGTGGGATGAGTATCTGCTTATAGGTACGCATGTTTCCAATAATGATGTGGTTGACCTAAAACTTTGGTTAGTCAACGTACTCGCTTTGATTTATGAATCAAACGATTACACTTGGAACATCTCATTGTTATTATGCCAAATTCCCGATGGTCGTTTCCATGTTGTATAGCTCATATTACCCAAATCTCATAAAATATCTTAATGATATTTCAAAATGTCTACTCGTCAAAACATACCCTGATCTGGAAACTCTAGCCGTAAGATTGTTACTATTATAGCACGTGAGGTATACCAATCCTCCTAAATCATCTGAATCAAGACGTGAACCCTGCTCAAATCTCTATTTGTCCTAACCCTCCACATGCTTGTACCTACAAGCATTTCAGTTCTTGCAACCCCACTAAGTTTAGTGGAACCGAAGGAGCTACCGGATTAATACAGTGGTTCGAAAGCTTCGAGAACACCTTCCTAAACACCGAATGGCCTTCAAAACTTTAAACCGTTACTTATGGTTCTCAAATCCTCTTAAGGATGTGTTCCATAACTAAGAACAGGCAATGCTGTAGATGGAATTCCTATATCTCGGGGTACTTTGTCTAGGCAAAGTGTAAATGATGATTTGATTCGATCATTGAATCCATTTACTTAACTCGAAACCCTTGAGATGAACGATCACTGATAAGTACGCGTGTCTTCAATAAGGTTATGGCTAACCTCATATCTTGAGAAGTCCATGTATTCCCTTCGATTGCGAATCGAATGTTCACATCTCATTGTAATGTCGTATCATTCTTGTCCTTGATTTCGTCTTTCTGATTTAAATTATTCAAGATTTGAACACCATCTCAAACTTTGATCTTAAGCTTTTTTGCATGATCTTTCCTTTGTTACACTGATAAAACTAGAAAGTTTCCGAATTCCTAATTGACATTAATTTTCCTTTCGTCGTTAAGCCAAACTTCATACTGCTTGCACCATAGGAAATGCAAGAATTTGCAAGTCAACCTATGACTAAGAACACTCGTATCTCCTAAATGATTCTATCTCATCAAAGCAGGGGAGATTCCCTTACTTTGATGAATCTCTATTTCGATAAATTGTTTCCCATTGGTTTGTTTTGTGAAATTTCATCCTCTGGATTAGGGTGACTTCCTTATCTTGAGGATTGACTTCAATTATTCTCATTGGAACTTACATTTCACAAATGACATGATCTCACTAAAATAGGATCGAAACCCGTATTTTGGTGACAAATGTCAACCTTTGGTTATTTTCTTGTTATTAGCAAGCTAGGCATGAATTCCATACATTGATGACTTATCTCAATTCTTGGTCATCAACTTACCATGGTTGTAATCAAGTGACAAGAAGCATGAAGTAACTTGAAGGGTGAACCAATGTTGGTGATTCGACCTATCAAGCCAAAGCATGATCTCTGAACCTGAAAGGAGACCCGATCGTATTAAGTTGATTTTGATTCCAAGTTTGGAGCACTTAAAGTTCTTAAATCGATTTCCCTCCCTTTATCCACATATTTTAACCTAGCTATATGGAAACATTTATTCCTTATCTATCGATTTTCATTTTGAAGTTATCATCAAAACGTGATTGTGCGATGGTAGTCTTCCTAAACAATCCCTATGCTGAAGATATTATCAACTTATGAACGTGACTTTCTAGTCATATAAATGTTCTCAGCTGAACTCATGGTTTGTTGAACTGCGTATGTAAACTTACTTAGATATTGCTACCTTGCAAAACATGTTTACAAATACCTTTCCTATTATTCGCGTCACTCCTTGAACCGCTTTTGAATCCTTAACCTTGAAGATCATTAAAATTTCTTGAAGATCATTAAAATTCTATCTTGGATTGGAACAACAAGACTTTAAAAGAGAAGTTCTGGAGAGAGTTAACAGCAAAGAGAGGAATTACTTTTGAGATTGAGTTATTTGGAGCCAAAACATTCATAATATATGTTGAACCCGTGTTCAGCAAAGATGGGGAGAAAATTGGTGTTAATTACATGGGCATGGAAATCACTGATCAGGTGAAAAAGAGAGAAAAGATGGTAAAACTAAGGGAAGAAATAGTTGTGTAGAAGGCCAAGGAGACAGAACTTAATAAAACTATTCATATTACAGAGGAAACGATGAGAGCAAAGCAAATGCTAGCAACTATGTCACACGAGATAAGATCTCCATTATCAGGGGTCGTTAGCATAGCAGAAATTCTATCAACAACAAAACCTGATAAAGATCAGAAACAACTTTTGAGTGTCATGTTGTCTTCTGGTGATCTAGTCCTTTAACTTATTAGTGACATCCTCGACTTTTCCAAAGTTGAGTCAGGAGTTATGAGGATGGAGGCCACAAAATTTAGGCCAAGAAGAGGTGATGTCCCAGTGGAGGTTATTGGTGATGATTTACGGATTAGACGAATTCTCACCCACTTGATCAGCAATGCCATCAAGTTTACCCACCAAGGAAAGGTTCAGAGTAATCTTTACGTAATAGCAAACCCATTAACTCACAACGTCGAGAAATTAACCTGCATCTATTTCAAATATTCGTATACCGTGGTATGACGTTAAAACATCAATCGTTATTCTGAATGATTGATTCATTTTCTGTTTTAATAATATTCTTAACCATCATTATGAACCCATTCCAAGATCTTCGCATAGCGTGTTATTCTCAGACCGATGGTTGGTCAAAGGAGAAATACATATTCACAAGATATGCGTTAAGGTCGTTTCTTATGGCGACGTTTGGGATTCTTAAATTCTGACGGATAACCTTTCTTATCATTGTTGGTCTTATCTTGATTTCTAGACATCACCTGACCACGAAATTACATTCTGGAAGTTGTGATTATAAGTCTAACATACCATGGTAACTCGTCATCATTTCCAATGTTTCCTCTCAACAACGACAGCATCTGGATTATCATTGGTCGTTTGACTAAGTTAGCACATTCCATTCCAATTCGGGAAGATAATGAGTTGAGAAACTGACTCGTATCTATATCAATGAGATAATCAGCCAACATGGTGTGCCATTGAACATCATTTCCGATCACGATGGTCGATTCATCTCTTGTTTCTGGAAAAGTCTCCAAACAGCTCTCGGAACTCAACTGAATCTTAGCACAACTTATCACCCGCAAACCGACGTTTCATGTTTCAAACCTCACCAATTGCCTCGCCGATGAAAATCTCCACACTCCACTCGACGAAGTCCAAATTGATGAATCTGTGCATTTTATCGAGAAACCTGTGGAAATTATGGATCAGGAAGTCAAACAACTCAGACGTAGCCGGATACCTATTGTCAAAATCCACTGGAAATCTAAACGTGGTCCAGAGTTCACCTGGGAACGTGAGGACCAAATAAAACCCCAGTATCCTCATTTTTTCGTTTCAGCCTCCTCGTGATTAAAATTTCGGGACGAAATTTCCTAAAGCAGGGGAGACTGTAACATCCGATATTTTTTTATAAACAATTAAATTTTAATGCGTTATTAATTTCAATAATTACAAAAATAATAGTAGTAATTATAATAATAATAATAATAATGATAATAATAATAATAATAATAATAATAATAATAATAATAATAATAATAATAATAATAATAATAACAATAATAAACATAAAGTCTAGGGGGGTATTTTAACAATTCTGAAACTTTAAAAGAAATTATATAACATGAAATAATAACAATGAAACCGCAGGGACCAAATCTGTAACTTTGAAATTTTCAAACCCAACCCCCCGCCCCTTTCGTTTTTCCGGCGGAATTCCGACGAGGATTCCGGCAACACTCTGGCGACCACCAAAAACCACCTAAAACCCGATTTTAACAGCCCGAATTACATATAATCGCCTCTTGAACAAGATTCGAACCCCATACACCTCCAAAACGCGTAGAAACGGTCAAAATAACGGTTATAATCCTTACCACTTTTCCCGACAGTTTCAAACGGCTAAATAACCCACTCACACACCACTTTAATCAAAATAATACCGTTAAATCGAACCTTAACTCATTGTGAATCTAATGATACTGACATTTCATCAAATCACACAAAATTAAACCAATTTGACCAAATCCTCTGTTCGAACCTGCAACTCTATCGAACACCCACCTCCGAGCCTTATAACTCGCGAATAACATAGGGCTTTTGATTATAAGCCTAATTCGAAGCTCTCTGTACAAGCAATTTGATTTCCATAATCGTTTGATCAACATTCGACTTCGGGTTATACCGCGGCTTGTTCTTAGTCTGTTCTATCAGCAAATCGACACAAAACAGGTAATTAAACACCTGTACACACTCGTTTACACATGGGGAATCAAAGCCCCATGTTAATTTCAGTAATTCTTATCGAATTCGTGTCCAATTGAACCCAAATTGAATTAGGGTTTATAAGAAATTGGGGGAAATAGGGAACTATGCTTAAAAACAATTGGAACCAGGTTTAGGCGTGGCCACGGCCTTTGGTTCACTGGTTACTACGCTCTATGTCCAACAGAAGGTCCCGTGTTCGAACCCGGGCACCTGCAATTATTTCTTTTAAAGCTTTTTAAGCTCCTAAAAATTATGGAAAAATCCTTAAAAATTATAAAAATAATTTTTATAAACTTTCCTTATTTAAAATACTACATAAATATTTTCTGTAAATTTATTTCATTTAAAAACCTTAATAATCCTTATAAAATAATATATATAAATCATATAAATAACTACTTTTATAAAAATAAACATTTAATTGTGTATAAATATGAAATAATCACGGGAATCATAGAAATTACACAACATGTAATTTCACAAATTGTTTACGAATATAATTATAAATTATTTCTTATAAAATATATTTTAAATTAATTAAACTTAAATATATAAATCATCAAATTTATAAACCCACTCAAATATATATAACTGATTGTGGACGTCAAACCGAACCGACTCGAATTCAATCAAACATATCAATTCGCGCTGAACATGTTCTAAAGGCTGAGTTATAATCATTAATAGGTATTGATCGTGTTTGATCGTGTATTGCTATTCTGTGAAGTCTTTGTGCATTACATCAATTCAAGGTGAGTTTCGTGGCCCCTTTTTATGTTTATACAAGTTTTCAATGTTTTCAATCAATGGGGGAAAAGTATGCTCACCCGTTTTTAATGCTGTACACTGTATATTCTGTTTTCATACTTGGAATCAATGTGATACTGTATTGCATGCATACATGGTGTTATTCTTGGGAACACTCATACAACCATTAATTCCGGGTTTGGAACCAACGGATAGGTATTGGTAGTACTACTGGGTTGACACCCCCACCATTCGACGATTGGTTAACTTGCGAGTTACCAACACAGCTGCCAGCAATCCGGCCAAGGGTGAATATATTCCGTCGAATTTATATGCATAACGTCATTAGGGTTTGGTTGTCTTTAAACACATGTTATGTGGTTTGTGCTTGTAGTATGATTCCATATCAAATTCTATACAGCATCAAATGTTTTAAATTTAAACCTGCGGAACTCACCAACATTATGTGTTGACATTTTTGAGCATATCTTTTCAGGTGAACATAATCAAAGAGGATAGCTAGTGCAGATGCCTTAGCAGAGACCTCAGGATTTCAATAGATTTGCATATGTAATATTTGTCATTTGTTTTCATATTTGAACATTGTGTAATTTGGATTAGAATCAATAAGACTATGATAGTCGTGGAACTGACTAACCACGACACAAGTCACCATTGTGTCGGGCGACGTCATGACACGAGGATTTTGCATGTATTATATCTCTGTTATTATACCAAGTGTTATGACGATCCCGTCCGTCGCATCCTCGTGTTTCCGCTATAAGCGAGGGTGTGACACATAACATTCATAAAGTGTTATGTGAATAACACTTTATGAATGTTATGTGATTTAGTAATTATAATTATATATACATATATATATATACTATAGTACCGTAAAAATATAAAATATATGAATGTATGTCATGCATGTATATAGTAATTGTTTACGTATGCATGCATGTATATAAAGAACCATTACCATACATATATATATAGTTTACGTATGATAATATTGGTAGCGCTACTTAGGAAAATATTTTGCACCAACAGGATGAGTGTTGTGCTGCTATTTAAATATTTCCTGCACCAACAGAATGAGTGTTGTGATGTTATATTATCTGATTTTGTGAATTATTTCGTGACAGTATGAATTATGTGTGTGAGTAGATTTGGTTGTAATTGGTGCATCAATAAAATATTTTGTCAGGAAATAAACCTATGATCTCACCAACTTTATGTTGACTGTTTTGAGTATGCTTTTTCAGGTGAAAATGACTAACAATGTTGACTTCTCTTTTGATGTGTACAACGGCTGGGGTGAAGTCGTTGGAAGAGTTTGTGTAAATCTAACTGTCAACATCTACGATGGCAGTGTTGTGGTGGACGCTCATTTCCATCGCATTTGAAGATGCTTTAGTTAAATAAAAGTTATAATAAGGATTATATCAAATTTTGACCTTATATGTAATGATGTAATCCGAACTTATGTTATATAATCAAGTTATGTGTTTTATGTGTTAATATTGTTTGTAATTTAATTCCTTATAATTAAATGCGTTCTGAACAAACAAGTCACACCCAAATCGCTTCACGCTTCCGCCGGGATGTGACAGGTTGGTATCAGAGCCATTGATTATAGAGAATTAGGTACTACGAAAATACCTAGACTATAACCATATGCTCAAATAATGAAGAACAAAGTATTTGATAAACATATATAATTGTGTGATATGATTTTGTATAGAATTCTATGATTTTATGCTTAACTTTAATAATTATAATAAAAATATGTGACACGTAAAATATCTATGAAAATATATGACTAACCATTTTGTGAAAAATTATAAAGAAATTTTTGCAGTTATGAATTCAGATAGTTACTACAATGAGACTGATCCTTCCAAATGCTTAGACCATAGCAACTCTAAGGAAATGACACCTGACCCAGAACCCCAACAAGTTATGGAAATCCCTCAACCGGAAGTTGAAAATGAGCCAAAATTTTATGTTCGACATGCACCGGTACACATTGGAGGATATACAATTAAGACCCTAGGAAAAAGATACGACGTGGAGACAGAGTTGTAGCTAAGCAAGCCAAGGATATAGAAATACAAAATTCTGATTCCTCTGAAAACGAAGGTAAAATAATTAAAAGACAAAAGCTGAATGAGGATCAAGTGAAGACCGCTCAGCGGACCCTTTGGAAACTCAAGAAAATACAACAAGGAATCTGGAGAATCCAAAATGATATCAAGAAACTCAAAACACCTAAGAAAAATATCTTTAGAAAGATATGAGAATGGATTCGCAAGAACTAGAAAGCTATAGTCTAACTTGTCAGAATAAAGAAATGAGAACTTAATGATATAAATGTATATATCTTTGTGTTTAAATGTTTATTTGTTATGTACTATAATTTACTATAGTGAATCATGCCGCCAAAAAGAAACACTCAGCCTGTACGAAGAACAGCCCGAGTGGGACGACCTAGAACCCAACTTGGGGAAGAAACACCCGTGAATAATGACACAAATAAGAATGACATGATTTCTCAAATAGTAGCTCAACAAATAGAAGCTATGTTACCTACTCTGATAACCCAACTACAACAAAATCTTAACTTTAGAACCACCTCACACCCACAGGAAAGGCCTGAAAATATTAATCCAGAAGAACGACAGGAGGAAGACATCCTGAATGGAGTCTCAAAAGGATGTTCTTACAAGACCTTTAGTCCTGCAAACCTCGAGAATTTGATGGAAAAGGAGGAGCTATGCAAGCCTTACGATGGTTAGATGAAATGGAAGCAGTCTTAGAAATTAGTAACTGTGCCGATAATTACAAGACACTGTTTTCTTCGCATTCACTGAAAGGAGAGACACAATCCTGGTGGAAAATGGAGGTACACACTAAAGGTAGGCATATTATGAATAAGATAAGTTGGGATGATTTTAGAAATCTAGTGATAGAAAAATATTGTCCTTATAATGAAATAGAAAAATTAGGGGCTGAATTTTTGGCACTAGAAATGAAAGGAGCTGCACATCGAGAATACACCGACATGTATAATGAACTGTCCAGGTTAGTACCACATCTGATAACCCCTGAATCGAAAAGGATAGGAAGATATATTTGGGGACTAGTATCACAAATAAGAGGATTAGTAAAATCCGCAAGACCCAAAACTTTTCAGGAAGCAGTAATCCTGTCAGGAAGTTTAACAGATGAAATGATCAGAAATGGATCATTAAGCAATCCAAAAATAGGAGAGAAAAGAAAGTGGAATGAAAACCACACAGGAAAGAAATTTGGAGAAAACCCTCAGAAAAGAATGACCCGACCTCCACAAAGAAATTTCTTAGGAGCAGCTCAGGAAAAGAAAATTGAAAGGCAACCACGGTGCAATATCTGCCAAAGATATCATTCAGGAAATTGTATGACAGTAGTTTGTTATAATTGCAAGAAGAAATGACATATATCCCGAGATTGCAAGAACCCCACCAACCCTAAACCAGTCTACTTTCAGTGTGGAAACGAGAACCATTTTCATAATGAGTGTCCATAACGGAAAGGCAAGGCTCTAGTTAACCAAAACAACCCCCGTGGAAGAGCTTTCGTAATACAAGCTGAAGAAGCTCGCCATGAACCAGAAGTGGTAACGGGTACGTTCCTTATCAACAACCAGTACGCAACAGTATTATTTGATACAGGTGCAACTCGTAGTTTTATTTCAAATACCTTTAGACCATCACTTAGTTTAACCGCTGAGAAATTAAGACATAAATATGTGATAGAATTAGCTGATGGTAAAATAATCGAAGCTGGCGAAATTATTCCTAACTGTATTTTGAACTTAGACGAATATTATTTTGATATAGATCTGATTCCTATTGAATTAGGAGGATTTGATATTGTAGTAGGTATGGATTGGTTAAGTAAGAACCATGCTGAAATTATATGTGATAAGAAAATGATAAAATTCCTTTGATTAAGGAAAATAAAACTCTCTATATATACGGTGACAGACCAAATGGTATTATTAAATTGATTTCCTGCGAAAAAACACAAAAATGCTTAAATAAGAAATGTTTAGCTTTCTTGGCTCATATAGTTGATGCAAAGCTTGATAAAGGGAATTTAGAAAGTGTTCCTATTATTAATGAATACTCCGATGTTTTTCCTGATGAATTACCTGGATTACCACTCCCTCGCCAAGTAGAATTTAAAATAGAATTAATACCAGGAACATCCCCTATTGCTAAAGCACTGTATCGTTTAGCACCAACTGAAATGAAGGAACTGATGACCCAATTACAAGAACTGTTAGATAAGAGATTTATACGTCCTAGTGTATCACCTTGGGGAGCACCAGTTCTGTTTGTCAAAAAGAAAGATGGAACTTTTAGGATGTGTATTGATTATAGAGAACTCAATAAAGTTACCATAAAGAATAGACATCCTCTCCCTAGGATTGATAATTTATTTGATCAATTACAAGGATCTAGTTATTTTTCTAAAATAGATTTAAGATCTGGATATCATCAGTTAAGAATACAGGATGAAGATATATCAAAAACTGCATTCAGGACTAGGTACGGACATTATGAATTTCTTGTAATGCCATTTGGGTTAACCAATGCTTCAGCAGTATTTATGGATTTAATGAATAGAGTGTGCAAACCCTATTTAGATAAATTCGTTATAGTCTTCATAGATGACATTCTGATTTACTCTAAAAATAAGGAAGACCACGAACAACACCTGAGATTAACTTTGGAATTACTACGAAAGGAAAAGTTGTATGCAAAATTCTCAAAATGTGAATTTTGGAAAAGAGAAGTGCAATTCCTAGGACACATAGTTAATCATAATGGGATTCAAGTTGATCCAGCAAAGATTGAAGCAGTCAAGAAGTGGGAAATTCCAAAAACCCAAACTGAGGTACGACAATTCTTAGGTTTAGCAGGATATTATAGGAGATTTATAAAAAATTTCTCAAGAATAGCTCAACCTTTGATAGAATTGACCCAGAAAGATAGGAGTTAAGTATGGGAAGAAAAACAAAATGAAGCCTTTGAACTCCTCAAAAATAAGTTATGTAGTGCACCCGTTTTAGCTTTGTCAGAAGGGACAGATAATTTTGTAGTATATTGTGATGCATCACATCAAGGTTTTGGATGTGTGTTAATGTAAAAAGACAAAGTAATTGCGTATGCATCTAGACAACTTAGGGGTAGTGAAAAGAACTATATCACCCATGATCTAGAATTAGGAGCAATAGTATTTGCGTTAAAAATTTGGAGACATTATCTGTATGGGACTAAGTGTATAATTTATACGGATCATAAAAGTCTGCAACATATCTTTGATCAGAAGATGTTAAATATGAAGCAGAGAAGATGTGTAGAATAATTAAGTGATTATGACTGTAAAATCAAGTATCACCCTGGTAAAACAAATATAGTTGCTGATGCTCTAAGTAGAAAAGAAAGGACTAAGCCATTACGAGTACGTGCTATGAGAATGGAATTACATTCAGATTTGTTAAATCAAACTCGGGAAGCCCAACAAGAAGATATGTTGAAACTAAAGGGACAATTAAAAGATATGAAGGAAGAAAAAGATGGAATTCTAAGGTTTAAAGGGAGAATTTGGGTACCTGACAATAGCATGATTAAAACAATTGTCCTACAAGAAGCACATAAGTTAAAATATTCTGTACATCCAGGAAATAATAAAATGTACAAGGATTTGAAAAGCCAATACCGGTGGCCAGGCATGAAAAGATCAGTCGGAGAATTCGTGGAACAATGTGATATCTATTCAAGAGTAAAAGATGAATATCAAAAACTTTCAGGATACTTACAGTAACCAGAGATTCCAGAATGGAAATGGGATCAAATTACAATGGACTTCATAACCAAACTACCAAGAACCAGAAATGGATACAACACAATTTGGGCTATAATAGATAGAGTGACTAAGTCAGCTCATTTCTTACCCATAAGAGAAGATTATAAAATAGAAAGATTAGCAAGGGTTTACATAAAAGAAATTGTGTCTAGACATGGAATACCTGTATCCATCATATCAGAAGAGATAGTAGATTTACTTCCAGATTTTGGCAAACATTACAAAAAGCCTTAGGAACCCAAGTGAACTTAAGTACAGCCTATCATTCACAAACTGATGGACAAAGCGAAAGGACAATACAAACACTAGAAGATATGTTAAGAGCTTGTGCTATAGATTTTGGTGGAAATTGGGATAGCCACTTACCATTAATAGAATTTTCATACAATAACAGTTATCACTCTAGTATTGGGTTAGCTCCATTTGAAGCTTTGTACGGAAGAAAGTGTAGATCACCTTTATGTTAGAATGAAATATGTTGGAATGAAATAGGTGATAGACAACCTACAAGTCCTGAATTAATCCAAGAAACCACGGACAAGGTCACTGAAATTAAAAATAGATTGAAAGTAGCTCGTGATCGATAGAAAGTTATGCAGATAAACGAAGGAAACCATTGGAATTTCAAATTGGAGACAGAGTCTATCTAAAAGTATCTCCCTCAAAAGGAATATTCCGATTTGGAAAACCAAGTAAGCTAAACCCTAGGTATGTTGGTCCATTTAAAATCATTGATAGAATTGGTCCTGTAGCATATAAGTTAGAATTACCTCAAGAATTAAGTGAAGTACATAACACCTTTCATGTATCCAACTTCAAGAAATGTTTAACAGACTAGAATTTAAAGGTACCAATTCAAGAAGTCAAAATAGATAGGAAACTTCATTTTATGGAAGAACCAGTAGCCATCATAGACAAGGAAGTGAAGAGATTAAGAAAGAATAGAATTCCTATAGTGAAGGTTAAGTGGAATGCAAAGAGAGGACCAGAATACACATGGGAAAGAGAAGATGAGATCAAGAAGGAATACCCTCACTTATTCAGAGGTAATGATCAGATAAGTTCTTCTCAATTTTAAGAAACCACACTCCAAGGAATTTCGGGATGAAATTCTTTTAACAGGGGAAGAATGTGACAACCCTAAAAATAGTGGTTAAACGAATTAATATTTTAAGAAATTTTTATTGAGTATATTTGAATAACACTTTATGAATGTTATGTGATTTAGTAATTATATATATATATATATACTATAATACCAAAAAAATATAAAATACATGAATGTATGTTATGCATGTATATAGTAATTGTTTACGTACGCATGCATATATATATATATATATATATATATATATATATATATATATATATATATAAAGAACCATTACCATATATATATAGTTTAAGTATGATGCATACATAACATTTCACGTATGCATGTATGTATATACATCTATAAATCATGATGCACCCATATATATATATATATATATATATATATATATATATATATATATATATATATATATATATGAACTAAGTTGAATCAAACTTCATTGAGATATAACAAAAACAAACCACTTCTTAACAATCTAAATACCAAAACAAACACGACCAAACTCTCATCTCGGTTCTTTAGGATAACATAACACCCGAATTAAACCGTTAAACATGGTCATTAACACTTTAACCAATTAAGAAACCTAGCACTTCTCCTTGGCTGCCACTTTGCATGCCACCATGATCATCCCTCCAACCGCCACCTAAGCCTATGATATTGACTAACCAAGCCTAAGGGAAGACACTCATCTAAGCTAGTGTTAGAGCTCATGATTGTTCCATTAATGGAAACCGACCCATTGCTTCATAAAAACTCTCGGACTTTACCATTTCAAACACAAACACCACTTCCAATCTCCCTTCATCTCTCGACCCCCACACAACCATCAACAACCACGACCACCACCAGCTTTGTTTCCACTATCTCTCGAGTTCCATAAAACATAACCATCACCATCCATAACCATCACCACCATCACCATCTGTAACCATCACCACCATCACCATCCGTAACCATCAACACCACCTTCACAACTTTTTCTTGATTATCCATCATCATCACCACATTCGAGCATCACCATAACTACCAGCTTCCACTCTCCCTTGGATCCCAAAAGGCTCGGTTCTCATAAACAAAGAAGCAACATCATTCATAAGGTTTTTAAATCTCCTTAATATATCTTGAAATCAAAGGTTACACATGTGTTATAAACACATATATATAATTAGTTTTGGTGCATATACACCAAAACTAATCTTAAAATGTGTTGAAATTCCTAATTCTCATCAAGTCACAGTAATGAAATATTAAAAATTCAGAAAACTTGTGACAAAAGTATATTTTGGGATTTATAAGATTAAATCTTGAAATATTAAGAAAATTAAGTAAAAATACAAAATAATCGCGATTGTGAGAATAAACATTATAAAATTAATAGAAAAATATTGATTTATCATTCTGTAAATTTTAGTAAAAATATAATAAGTAAAATAATTTGTGCAAATTATTTAAAAAAAGAAAATACTCAAAAATATAAATAAATTCGAGAAAATTATGGAAAAATCATAGAATGACTCTCTTGAGATATAAAGGCTCCAGGAATTATTTTGTAATTTATTTCCTTTTTATGATTGAAAAATGAATTTTTAAGGGATATGTAAAGGAAAAATCAAAAGAAATACTTAATCAGTACCATAAATCGTGAAAAATTCAATGAAGACATTATAAATCAAATTCAACATTTTTGGAGTTATATAGATATTTTTAATGAATTTTGGGAATATTGTAAGATTTACAGAAAGAAATCTGTTATGAATTAGACATCAGGAAATTTATGTGATGATAAGTAATATTCTATAAAATTTTGTAAATTTTTGGATAACAGTAGCTATTTTTGGTGATTTATGGAGAATTTGTGATAATTATAACAATTTATTTATAATAAAATAAAAATTGGAAATTTATGGTAATATTATCTGACTATATTACAGCTGAATTTTTAAGAATTGGTTATATCTGAGGTTCTAAAAATTTTAAAGAAATTTTATCTAAAGTAAAAAATTATTTTTATAGGTTACATTTTGGAGAACATGTGAGACTCATAGCCCCATTTTGGTGTTTGAAAAGTTTTTGGGGGAAAAAATATACTGTTTATGTTTATCCATTATTTTGTAAACTGTTTTGAGATGTACTGTCATTTGTGATACAACCATTAATTCGAATAATGAACCGTCTGATAATATTAGTAGCGCTACTTACGAAAATATTTTGCACCAACAGGATGAGTGTTGTGATGCTATTTAAATATTTCCTGCACCAACAGAATGAGTGTTGTGATGCTATATTATCTGATTTTGGGAATTATTTCGTGACAGTATGAATTATGTGTGTGAGCAGGTTTGGTTGTAATTGGTGCATCAATAAAATATTTTGTCAGGAAAACCTATTATCTCACCAACTTTATGTAAACTGTTTTGAGTATGCTTTTTCAGGTGAAAATAACTAACAATATTGATTCTCTTTTGATGTGTACAACGACTGGGGTGAAGTCGTTGGAAGATTTTGTGCAAATCTAACTGTCAACATCTACGATGGTAGTGTTGTGGTGGACGCTCATTTCCATCGCATTTGAAGATGCTTTAGTTAAATAAAAGTTATAATAAGGATTATATCAAATTTTAATCTTATATGTATTGATGTAATCCGAACTTATGTTATATAATCAAGTTATGTGTTTTATGTGTTAATATTGTTTGTAATTTAATTCCTTATAAATAAATGCGTTCTGAACAAACAAGTCACTCAAATCGCTTCACGCTTCCGCCGGGATGTGACATTAATTTTCTTAAAAAGATGTAGATTCTCAATTTTAAAAGAATTCCCGCCAAGATGACGGTTCCGGCCGTTAGTGCCTCTAAATGAGCTTCGGGTAATCAAATATGAACTGGTACCATAGGCATTTGATGGCGAAAAAGGTGAAAAAAGCAATCCACAGAAAGATTTGGCACCAATCACTAAATTTTGTAGTTAATAAATGTCACACCCTCAATTTCCACGAACGGGGTTTTACCGTTAGGCGTGTGACATAACCAGGATCTCAGATAAGAATCAGTTACACCAAACGACTCGATAATTACAAATCATATAAGTTGCTTTATTGTTAATGAAATAAACCAAATATATTTAAGTATTGCGGAAGCGAAAACAGGAAAACATTTAATAATAGTTTTGGAACACGCAAACACGCATCCAATCCAATTTATGTAAAGTACATGAAATTAAATCTTGAAAACAGTTTGTGATGAACGCGGAATGACATGCAGTGGATGCTATGCTCCTAAACGTGCCACATCAATGTCCTGAGAGAAAACATGCAAAAGTCAGTACAAGACTGGTGAGTTCACATGTTTATCAGAAAATAGTAAGTATCAATAATGAAATTCCTGGATTTTGTAATCAAAGCATATAATGGGTAGCTAGTCCATAATGATCACTATATGTATGAAGTCGCGACCGAGCTGACATGTAATCAAATAATAAAGTAGGCCCCGGCTGTGGATTCCCCACCACAACACAGTAAAACAGGATAACCGTTCACCCGTTTGACCAGCTAGCGCGACTAGCCCGGGCGGGGTATGTCAATCCCAGTAGATCTACTAACAATCACCTCGCTATTTGCATATTAACGGTCAGAAGGGCAAAGTATACAAACATAGTATCATGTATATGTAGTATCACAAAAACCCAATGTAATGTAACGTTTATGAAAACAACATGTTTCTCTCCCCCAAAAATAGTATAAAGTAAAAGTGGGGCTGTAAACTCACTTGGCGTGTAAGTATGTATATAAGATGATTAAATAGGATGATAATCGTTGTTACAACGAACGCCTTCACGAGGTACCTAAACATATATATATATTTAAGATTTAGGTTATTAATAAGGTTTAACGATTATACGCGAACTAGGGTTTCGATAGGAATTTGGGGTTTTTATAAGTAATATGTTTTAACGTAATCATTTATGTTTGAATTTAATTAAAAGGAGTATTTATTTAAATATTCTAGAAATGACTTTAATTAGTAATGCCTATTAATATTATAAAGATTTTATTGCTTCAAGTTCGATTTTACATAAATAATTATTTAGTTATTTTCAAAGAACTTATTTGTATCAACATATAAGGTTTAAGTATAAGTTTTAAATAAACATTTTAAGATAACTATGATTTTAAAAGAATAATGTTTGAACCGAAATAAATCTATTAGTTGAAACCCATTTTTAATAGGGTTTAACCAAGAATAATATTTTTAAAATGTTTTTAGAACAATTATTTAAAAATAGAAAAATCCAGAAAATTATTTGGTGGTCTGAAAAATATTAAAAGTTTACAAAAACAATTTTTATATTTATTAAAAATTTTCTGTAAAATTAATTTGGGCTAAGCCCTTAAAAAAATATATGGAGGTTGCCCGGTTTGAACCCGGGACCTCCAACTCACACAACCACCAGCATACCAGTGAACCAAAGCCTAAGCCACGATTATCCCCGGGTTCCAAATATTTTAAACACAAACACAATTGAACCCAATTCCCGTATGAACCCTAGATTTGATTTGGGTCAAATTGACCCTCGATTTGATTATGTTTACGAAAACATTCATGGGGCTTTTAATCCCCACTTAAAATCGAGCGTGTGGGTGTGTTTAATTACCAGAATGGTGTCGATTTGATGATTAACCCACGAAGAACAGGTCGCGGGTGGTGGTGGTGATCGAACGCGATGTCTGTGTGTGTTTTATTTGAAAATGAATGGTGCAATCGATCAGAGGCATATGAAGGTTCATTTATAGTCAATTAATTAATCGATTTTTAGTGTTAGAGGTGATTGTGGCCCGGTTGTTCGGCCGAAAATAGGGGTGGTCGGATTTAGTGGTTTTCGCACTGGTATTATTAAATTGAATGGGCTCCTAGGTTCGATTCATCCACGAAATTGTGTCGGGAACTTTATTTGGGTCGAAACCGCGTTATTTGTGGAGCTTGGCTCTCGCCGGAGAGACGCCGGAGGGGTGGCCGGACGGGATGAGGGTCGACGGGGAGGGGGGGAATGGGGTTGGGTTTTAAAAAAATTACACATCTAGTCCCTGTAGTTTCCAAGGGTTATTATTTTATGTCAAAAGCTTTTACAAAAAGTTTTAACTTTTGCACTTTAACCCCCTAAACTTTTTAATTCTTATAAAACAATTTTATTATTATTATTATTATTATTATTATTATTATTATTATTATTATTATTATTATTATTATTATTATTATTATTATTATACTATTATTATTATTATTATTATTATTCTTACAAAATAATAAAATAGATTAATTCGCGATAAACGGGGAAAGTTTGTTTTAATAGTATAAACCGAAAAATTCTGGTTGTCACATTATCTTCTTGTTGCAGGAATTTTCATCCCGAAAATTAAAACACTAGGGTTAACAAACTAGTGATGAGCAACAGGTCAGTTATCTAAAACATAGACGCGCTAGGTTTTCTGACGGTTTCTTAAGAAATAGAGGTCTGATCTTTGAACAGTTGTGGGTACTTCTTCTTCATCTATTCTTCACGTTCCCAGGTAAATTCTGGTCCACGCTTAGAGTTCCATCTAACGCGCACAATGGGAATTTTGCTACGCTTTAGTGTTTTTACTTCTCGATCCATAATCTCTACTGGTTCTTCAACGAAACGAAGCTGTTCATCGATTTCCAGTTCTTCTAATGGAACAACCAGTGATTCATCAGCAAGACACTTCCTTTGGTTTGACACGTGAAACACATTGTGTATTCCACTGAGTTCGTCAGGTAGGTTCAGTTGATAAGCCACCGGGCCAATCCGTTTGACAATCTCAAACGGCCCCACGTACCTAGGGTTTAGTTCCCCTGTTTTCCAAAGTGTATTACACCTTTCCAGGGTGAGACTTTCAACAGTACTTTGTCACCAACCTGAAACTCCAATGGCTTACTACGCTTGTCAGCGTAACTCTTTTGTTGATCACGTGCTGCTGCCATACGGTTACAAATTTGCACGATCTTCTCGGTCGTTTCGTGCACAAGTTCAGGTCCTCTAAGTTGGCTTTCTCCTACTTCTGCCCAACAGATAGGGGATCGGCACTTACGTCCATACAGTGCCTCAAATGGAGCTGCCATGATCGAGGTGTGATAACTGTTATTATAGGATAACTCAACCAATGGTAAATGAGTTTCCCAGCTGTTGCCAAAATCAATCACACAGGCACGCAACATGTCTTCCAGTGTCTGTATTGTACGCTCACTTTGACCATCGGTCTGCTGGTGATACGCGGTACTCATATCCAGCCGCGTTCCCAATGATCGTTGTAATGATTGCCAGAAGTGAGAAGTGAACCGAGCGTCACGATCAGAAATGATAGATATCGGCACGCCATGCCGGGAGACTATTTCCCTTAAATAGATACGTGTCAGCTTCTCCATTCGATCAGTCTCTCGGATTGGCAGAAAGTGTGCGGATTTCGTTAAGCGATCTACTATAACCCAAATGGTATCGCATCCGCTGGGAGTCCTAGGTAACTTCGTGATGAAGTCCATTGAGATCTGCTCCTATTTCCACACTGGAATTTCCAGTTGTTGGAGTAAACCGGATGGTCTCTGGTATTCCACCTTAACCTTAGAACAGGTTAGGCATCTGCTTACATATGTGGCTATCTCCGCCTTCATTTTCGGCCACCAGTAAAATTCTTTCAGGTCCTGATACATCTTGTCTGAACCTGGATGGATCGAGTAACGTGATTTATAAGCTTCATCCATTATCAGCTCTCGCAAATTCCCGTACTATGGTACCCAGATCCGTTTCATAAAATAACGGATTCCATCAGTTTTAATCCCCAACTGTTTCTCCATACCTCGCATAGATTCTGCTTTGAGATTCTCCGCCTTCAAAGCCTCAAATTGAGCAGCTTTGATTTGCACTGGTAGGTTAGAGTGGATAGTCATTTGCAATGCGCGCACCCGACGAGGCTTTAGGGTTTCCTTACGACTAAGGATATCGGCTACCATATTAGCCTTAGCCGGATGGTACTTGATCACACAGTCATAATCATTGAGTAATTCTAACCACCGTCGTTGCCGCATATTCAGTTCCTTCTTGTCATATATGTGCTGGAGGCTCTGATGATCTGTATAGATCGTGCACTTGGTTCCATATAAGTAGTGCCTCCAGATCTTTAAGGCAAATACTACAGCTCCCAGTTCCAGATCATGCGTTGTGTAGTTCTTCTCATGCACCTTGAGCTGTCTAGATGCATAAGCTATGACTTTGTCACATTGCATCAATACACATCCCAAACCCTGGATGGATGCATCACAGTAAACAACAAAGTCATCAGTTCCTTCTTGTAAGGCTAGGATTGGTGCGCTGCAGAGTTTGTCTTTAAGCGCCTGAAACGCTGTTTCCTTTTTGCTGCCCCACTTATAAATTATTCCCTTATGAGTTAGGGTAGTCAAAGGTTGCGCCAATTTCGAAAATCCTTCGATGAACCTCCGATAATAGCCAACCAAACAAAGGAATTGTCGTACCTCAGTAGGCGTCTTTGGTGTCGGCCAATCCTTGATTGCTTTAATCTTTGAAGGATCAACATGTATACCCTTTTCATTCACCACATGCCCCAGGAATTGCACTTCACGTATCCAGAAGTCGCATTTTGAGAACTTCGTGTAAAGCTGTTCATCTCTCAGCAATTCCAGTATAGTCCTCAAATGTCCCTCATGATCTTCTTTATTAAAGGAGTAGATCAGTATGTCATCAATGAAGACAATGACAAACTTATCCAAATAAGGTTTGCAGACACGGTTCATGAGGTCCATGAAAACTGCTGGGGCATTGGTTAGCCCAAAAGGCATTACAGTGAACTCGTAGTGCCCATAGCGAGTCCGAAACGCAGTCTTTGAGATGTCTTCCTCTCGAACCCTCAACTGATGATAACCTGATGTCAATTCAATCTTGGAATAGTATCTAGATCCTTGCAATTGGTCAAATAAGTCATCAATACGTGGAAGTGGATACCTATTCTTGATTGTCACCTTGTTCAGTTCGCCGTAGTCGATACACATCCTAAAGGTTCCATCTTTCTTTTTAACGAAAAGCACTGGAGCTCCCTAAGGTGAAGAGCTGGGACGTATGAATCCCTTGTCTAACAATTCTTGCAATTGCTTAGACAGCTCTTGTAGTTCGTTCGGTGCCAAACGGTACGACGCCCGAGCGATCGGAGCTGCTCCAAGTGCTAACTCAATCTGAAATTCCACCTATCTGTGTGGAGGAAGGCCAGGTAGGTCTTCGGGAAATACTTCTGGGAAGTCTCTCACAACGGGAATATCTTCGATTTGCCTTTCATCCGTCTTCGTTTCAGTAACAAGTGCCAACAAGGCAAGGTGTCCTTTCCTGAGACATTTCTGAGCCTTCAAATAGGATATGATGCCGACCACCGCACCCACCTTTTCACCTTCCACTGTAAGAATTTCATCGTCCGAAATAGGTAACTTGATCAGCTTCTCCTTGCAAATGATCTCAGCACTGTTCTTGGATAACCAATCCATCCCGACCACTACATCGAAGCTACCGAGTGTGACAGGAACAAGATCTATGCAGAAAGTGTGTCCAGATAAGCCTAGTTTACAGTTTCTAAACACCTGGGTTGCTGTTATCATCCTACCATCGGCTATTTCTATGGTGTACTCAGAAGTCAGGTTAGTAGGTACCATTCCTAGTACGTTGCTAAATTTCATGGATACATAACTTCTATCGGTACCGGAGTCAAATAAAACAGAGGCATAACACCCATTAATAGAGAATCTACCAGATACTACAGTAGGGTCGTTTCGAGCCTCACCTGAGCCCATAATGAAGACTCTGCCTCTGCCACCGCCACCACTGTTGTTGTTGTCTTTAGGCTTTTCAGTAGCACCACTATTTCCATTCCCTTTTAGCTTTGGACATTCCCTTTTAAAGTGACCAGGTTGACCGCATTCATAACACCCAGTACGGTTATAGTTTTGCTGCTGCTGTTGTGGTGCTTTTCCCGCGAGGTTTACCCTGCAATCCTTGGCAGCATGCCCAAACTTTCCACACCTCTCACAAGTGTTCCTTGTGTATTGCCCATTATGATGACAGTTACATTTATTGCACTTCGGAAGATTTCCGTGATATCCACCCGATTTCCCCATGTCATGAGAAGATTGGGACGAGTTGAACTTCTTGTGTTGAGGTTGATAAGTAGAGGATGAAGATTGCTTTCCGCTGGCAGATGGTTCCCATTTCCTCTTGTTATTGTGGAAACCAGATACAGCACCACGCGGGGGCAGTTTACCCTGCGCGACAGCCTGTTCAGTCAACTTGTGGGCCAGTTGGACAGCTTCCTGAATGGTAGCTGGTCTAGCAGTGGTGACCATGCTCTGAATTTTAGGTACTAGTCCATCGATGTACCTTTCAACCCGTTTGTAAGCCGGGTTGACCATAGTGGGACATAAGGTGGCCAACTCGTGGGAACGAGTCGTGTAGGCTTCAACCTCGGAACCCACCATTTTTAAATTCTAGAATTCAGTTTCTAGTTTCTGCACTTCATCTCTGGAACAGTATTTCGTTTTCAGCAACCTCTTGAATCCTTCCCAAGTCATGGCATTTGCAGCTTCAACACCCAACATCTGGACTTACGTATTCCACCAGCTCAGTGCGGCACCATCCATAGTACCAGCAGCATATTTCACCCTACTCTCGGCAGAGCAGTCACAGATTTCAAACACCGACTCCAGTTTTTCGAACCAACGGAGCAGTCCCACTGCTCCCTTAGTTTCCCTGAATGGATTTGGTTTGCAGTCCATAAAGGACTTGTAGGTGCAAGCTGGTTGTCCAATGGGATTCTGTTGTGGAGGTTGTTGGCTTGCCAACGCAGCGGTAACACTCTGACTGATTATCGCCGCCAATTCTGCAGGCGTCATGGAGAAGCTACCTCTTCCGCGTCCACGTCCTCTTCCAAACATTCTTTAAGTTACCACATACATAAATAAGTAAATATCCAACCGGATATCAGAATTCAAAGTTATCAGTCACGGGAGAATAACCCCTTTGTCTTGGAATGGCAAGGAAAAGAAGTCCAAGAATTTAAAGCAACAGACAAACTAGAGGATCAGTTCGAATCCGAGGGATTAAGACACACATCATGGTTTGAATTTCATTTGAATCCAAGGTAAGAGTGAGCATTCATACAAGTAGAATTTGAAGGATAGTTTTCATATCAATAGTCATGTTCCATGAAAATTGAAAGTTTCATGTTCACGGTATAGAAACGATGACTTATACCGACTACAATGTTACCACCCGACCAAATTCACCAGACTTAGCATGCACGACAAATTACAATTACGTGTGCACCCGTAATGGTAATTTGCTTTGCATGATCATCCCCGGTTCCTCCTATCAGGCTAACATATCTTGTCAAGTACAGTGGTCATCAATGATAGAAGTACTAAATATGTATGTATTATATCGGGGTCGATCAATCAAAGTATACGAAAGGGTCAGTAAAGTTTAAGAATCGTTGACACGCCAAGGTAATTTGACCCATTTGCCATAGAGACCTATGTATTGACCATAGTTTATCACTCATCCCAGAAATCCCTAGGTAAGCATAACTGGTCTCACAATGAGATTTATACGATATGCTTGCCTTAGCCCGAAGGCCTTTTGCCAGGAAATCCAGAATACAGGTGTCTATGTGTCACAGGGATATGTTAAAACAAAAGTTTTCAGGTAACCAAAAGTTCAGGAAATTCGTAAGTAACCCTTCCCGTGACTCACAGTAACTCGGAGTCACCATCCCTGTAGTCGTAAGCTCACAGGGATATGTTAAAGCAAAAGTTCTCAGGCAAACAAATTAAGTAAGCACAGCTTAATAATCTATGTGTGTGTAACTAATGCAAATTCAACTATAGTCTAAAATGCAATGCAGATGAGATGCAAAGTTCATTTTAGTTCGCTATAACTAATGCTCTGATACCAATCTGTCACACCCTCAATTTCCCCGAACGGGGTTTTACCGTTAGGCGTGTGACAGTAAGTATTAGTAATGAAATTCCCGGATTTTGTAATCAAAGCATAATATGGGTAGCTAGTCCATAATGATCACTATGTGTTTGAAGTCGCGACCGAGCTGACATGTAATCAAATAATAAAGTAGGCCCGGGCTGTGGATCCCACACCGCAACACAGTAAAACAGGATAACCGTTCACCCGTTTGACCAACTAGCGCGACTAGCACGGGCGGGGTATGTCAATCCCAGTAGATCTACTAACAATCACCTCGCTACTTGCGTACTAACGGTCCGAAGGGCAAAGTATACAAACATAGTATCATGTATATGCAGTATCACAAAAATCCAATGTAATGTAACGTTTATGAAAACAGCATGTTTCTCTCCCTCAAAATAGTATACAGTAAAAGTGGGGTTGTAAACTCACATGGCGTGTAAGTATGTATATAAGATGATTAAATAGGATGATAATCGTTGTTCCAACGAACGCCTTCACGAGGTACCTAAACATGTATATATATATATTAAGATTTAGGTTATTAATAAGGTTTAACGACTATACGTGAACTAGGGTTTCGATAAGCATTTGGGGTTTTTATAAGTAATATGTTATTAAAGTAATCATTTATGTTTTGATTTAACTAAAAGAACTATTCATTTAAATATTCTAGAAATGACTTTAATTAATAACGCCTATTAATATTATAAAGATTTATTGTTTCAAGTTCGATTTTACATAAATAATTATTTAGTTATTTTAAAAGAACTTATTTGTATCAACATATAAGGTTTAAATATAAGTTTTAAATAAACATTTTAAGATAACTATGATTTTAAAAGAATAACATTTGAACCGAAATAAATTTATTAGTTGAAACCCATTTTTAGTAGGATTTAACCAAAAAATAATATTTTTAAAATGTTTTTAGAACAATTATTTAAAAATAGAGAAATCCAGAAAATTATTTGGTAGTCCGAAAAATATTAAAAGTTCACAAAAACAATTTTTATATTTATTAAAAATTTTCTATAAAATTAATTTGGGCTAAAAGCCCTTAAAAATATATGGAGGTTGCCCGGTTCGAACCCGGGACCTCCTGTTGGACATGGAGCGCAGGAACCATCAAACCAAGGGCCGTGGCCGCGATATTCCCCGGGTTCCAAATCCTTTAAACACAAACACAATTGAACCCCAATTCCCGTATGAACCCTAGATCTGAAATTGACCAAATTGAAGGTCGATTCGATCTTGATAGCATCTGCAACAATGGGGCTTTTATTCCCCATGAAAAATCAAGCAAGTATATGTGTTTAATTACCAGATTCGATGAGGTATTGGTGATGAACTTAAGAAGAACAGTCGCGGGTGGTGGTGGTGATCGGACGTGATGTCTGTGTGTGTTTTATCTGAAATTGAATGATACAATCGATCCGAAACAGATGATGGTCCATTTATAGTCAATTATTTAATCGATTTTTAGTGTTAGTGGTGATTGTGGCCCGGTTGTTTGGTCGAAAATGTGGTGGTCGGTTTTAGTGATTTTCACACTGGTATTATTAAGTTGAATGGGGCCCTAGGTTCGATCCATCCACGAAATTGTGTCGGGAACTTTATTTGGGTCGAAACCGCGTTATTTGTGGAGCTTGGCTCTCGCCGGAGAGACGCCGGAGGGGTGGCCGGACGGGATGAGGGTCGACGGGGGTGATGGGGATTTTAAAAAAAATTTACACATTTAGTCCCTGAGCTTTGCAGTGTTTATTATTTTATGTCTTAAGTTTTCAAAACAAGTTTCATTAATTACATTTTCAACCCAAAGGTTTATTAGGGTTAAGTTTTTAATAAATTTTTATTTCTAATTTTATTATTATTATTATTATTATTATTATTATTATTATTGTTATTAATATTATTATTCTTAAATAATAGTAAAATGGATTAATTCACGATAAACGGAGAATGTTAGTTTAGATAGTATTAGCTGAAAAATTCAGGTTGTCACATTATCCCCTTGTTGAAGGAATTTTCGTCCTGAAAAGTAGGATACAATAACACCAAACGTCAGGTTTAACAGCAACAATAGAAGAGTGTTCAGCTCACTTGGGTTTCTTGGATTTCCTAAGAAGTGGAAGTCTGATTGTTGAATAGTTGTGGATACTTCTTCTTCATTTGGTCCTCGCGTTCTCAGGTGAATTCTGGGCCACGCTTAGAGTTCCATCTAACACGCACAATGGGAATTTTGCTACGCTTTAGCGTTTTGACTTCTCGATCCATAATCTCTACTGGTTCTTCAACGAAACGAAGCCGCTCATCGATTTCCAGTTCTTCTAATGGAACAACCAGTGATTCATCAGTAAGACACTTCCTTAGGTTTGACACGTGAAACACATTGTGTACTCCACTGAGTTGGTCAGGTAGGTTCAGTTGATAAGCCACCGGGCCAATCCGTTTGACAATCTCAAACGGCCCCACGTACCTAGGGTTTAGTTTCCCCCGTTTTCCAATGCGTATTACACCTTTCCAAGGTGAGACATTCAACAGTACCTTGTCACCAATCTGAAACTCCAATGGCTTACGATGCTTGTCGGCGTAACTCTTTTGTCGATCACGTGCTGCTGCCATACGGTTACGAATTTGCATGATCTTCTCAGTCGTTTCGTGCACAAGTTCAGGTCCTGTAAGTTGGCTTTCTCCTACTTCTGCCCAACGGATAGGAGATCGGCACTTACGTCCATACAGTGCCTCAAATGGAGCTGCCTTGATCGAGGTGTGATAACTGTTATTATAGGATAACTCAACCAATGGTAAATGAGTTTCCCAGTTGTTGCCAAAATCAATCACACAGGCTCGCAACATATCTTCCAATGTCTGGATCGTACGCTCGCTTTGACCATCAGTCTGCGGGTGATACGCAGTACTCATATCCAGCCACGTTCCCAATGATCGTTGTAATGATTGCTAGAAGTGAGAAGTGAACCGAGCGTCATGATCACAAATGATAGATATCGGCACGCCATTCCGAGAGACTATTTCCCTTAAATAACTACTTGTCAGCTTCTCCATTCGATCAGTCTCTCGAATTTGCCAGAAAGTGTGCAGATTTCGTTAAGCGATCTACTATAACCCAAATGGTATCGCATTCGCTGGGAGTCCTAGGTAACTTCATGATGAAGTCCATTAAGATCTGCTCCCATTTCCACACTAGAATTTCTGGTTGTTGGAGTAAACCGGAAGGTCTCTAGTATTCCACCTTAACCTTGGAACAAGTTAGGCATCTGCTTACGTATGTGGCTATCTCCGCCTTCATTTTCGGCCACCAGTAAAATTCTTTCAGGTCCTGATACATCTTGTCTGAACCTGGATGGATCGAGTAACGTGACTTATGAGCTTCATCCATTATCAGCTCTCGCAAATTCCCGTACTGTGGTACCCAGATCCGTTTCATAAAATAACGGATTCCATCAGTTTTAATCTCCAACTGTTTCTCCATGCCTCGCATAGATTCTGCTTTGAGATTCTCCGTCTTCAAAGCCTCAGATTGAGCAACTTTGATTTGCACTGGTAGGTTGGAGTGGATAGTCATTTGCAATGCGCGCACCCGACGAGGCTTTAGGGTTTCCTTACGACTAAGGGCATCGGCTACCACATTAGCCTTACCCGGATGGTACTTGATCACACAGTCATAATCATTGAGTAATTCTAACCACCGTCGTTGTCGCATATTCAGTTCCTTCTGGTCATATATGTGCTGAAGGCTTTTATGATCTGTATAGATCGTGCACTTGGTTGCATATAAGTAGTGCCTCCAGATCTTCAAGGCAAACACTACAGCTCCCAGTTCCAGATCATGCGTTGTGTATTTCTTCTCATGCACCTTGAGCTGTCTAGATGCATAAGCTATGACTTTATCACGTTGCGTCAATACACACCCCAAACCCTGGATGGATGCATTACAGTAAACAACAAAGTCATCAGTTCCTTCTGGTAAGGCTAGGATTGGTGCGCTGCAGAGTTTGTCTTTAAGCGCCTGAAACGCTGTTTCCTCTTTGCTGCCCCACTTGTAAATTGTTCCTTTATGAGTTAGGGCAGTCAAAGGTTGCACCAATTTTGAAAATCCTTCGATAAATCTCCGGTAATAGCCTGCCAAACTAAGGAATTGTCGCACCTCATGTCACACCCTCAAAATCCACGTGCGGAATTCTACCGCGAGGCGTGTGAACAAACCAGGATCACAGTCAATAGTTACTTGGAACGACTCTATATGCAACGTTTAACATAACAAACCAAAGTTTAAACTTTATAATTCATGCGGAAGCGTTTAAACAAATAAAACAAACCCAAAATATAAAGATAAACATATATATATCATTGTTTAAGCGTTAGGATGCATGCTTGACCCGTGTAGTGCTCCTAACAGCAGTCCAGATTTAATGACCTGAGAATAACATACTAAAAGTCAACACACGGTTGGTGAGTTCAAGAGTTTGCGTTTAAACATAACAGTTTAATAAAAGTGTATATCAACCCAATGGTTGGTAAGTTCAAGAGTTTGCGTTTAATCATAACAGTTTAACAAAAGTGTAATCAACCCAATAGTTGATTAGTTCAAGAGTTTGCAGTTAAACATCCCAGTTTAACAATAGTGTGTATCAACCCAACGGTTGATCAGTTCAAGAGTTTACAGTTAAACGTCACAGTTTAACAATAGCGTATATTTAAGCATGTGCATTGTAATGGCTAGCTAGCCCATTCACAAATGATATTAAATAGTGATTTCGACATTGAAGCTGACTGTGTTATGTTTGCCTCCAGCCACGATGTCATATCGTGACAAATGTTCATAGGACAAATTGCACCCGACTGACCTCGAGTCACACAGGTGGGGCTCGTCACACCCAGTAGTACTACCCAACTTTCCCCGCTATCCAATATTAACAATTCGAAAGTGTGAGGACTTTTATCATAATAAACAGCACTATATTAATATCCATACACATCTTAGATATATAAAAAGCGTTTGTAACTTTACCAGTATGCTATCTCCCCCGAAAGAGTTTTAGTAAAATAGTGGGGCTTGAACTCACCCAAAAGAGATTTAGTAAAACAGTGGGGCATGAACTCACCCAAAAGAGATTTAGTAAAACAGTGGGGCATGAACTCACCCAAAAGAGATTTAGTAAAACAGTGGGGCATGAACTCACCCAAAAGAGATTTAGTAAAACAGTGGGGCATGAACTCACCTCAGTTCTCGTGTGATGTTAATAAGCTAGTAAATTCCTCCTATGGAATTATAATTCACATAAGTAATTTAAATACAAATTCATAATCTGGTGTTCAATTGATCTTTTGGTTTTTCGAGGATTTGTTATAAACGTTAAATCATTTAATTATTGTTGTTATTTCTTTAATAATTAAAGATTTATATAAAATTTAAATAATGATTTTAACATATCATTATATTCTAAATAAATTGTAAACGTTATTTAAACATGTAAGTTTATATTTAATTTTTGTAAGATTTTATAAATATTTAAATTTATAAAATCAAATTTTGCATTTATATTATCAGGATTAATCCATAAATAATATAATGTTCGTTAATGATTCAATGGTTTAAATTATTATTAAAAATCCATTTTTATAAAGATTATAATTTATTACATATGTTTTATTTATTTAAATAAATAAATAAATAAGCTTTTAAAGAATTAAATTTCCAGAAAATAATTATTTAATTTCTAAAATAAATAAAGTTTATAAAAATTATTTTTATAATTTTTCAGAATTTTCTGTATTTTTAAAAGTCTCAAAAAGGCTTTTAAAAAAAACATGTCGGGGGCAGGGTTCGAACCCCTGACCTTCTGTTCTCAATCACACACACAAACCAGTGAGCCAAGGGCTCTAATTCGCAATAGAACCCGGTCTGTATTTCTTTTAACAACTAAATCCCGGTTTCCCCCAAATCACATAAACCCTAGAACACAAATCGACCAAATTGAGCATGCAATCGGATATGTTAATGTATGGATTCATGGGGCTTTTGTTCCCCACGATAAATCGAACGTATTGGTGTAATCAATTACCTGATTCTAAGTTGGATTGATGCTGGACACTCGATGAACAAGCCGCGACTTTCGTGGTGTTGATTAGGTAATCAAATGGTGATATCAATCAAATTAATTTCACAGGTAGTTTCAAATGAGGCTAATGATCGAATACCCTCTATCAATTTCAGTTTATAATGGTTCTAAGTAGGAGTTCGAGTGTGTTGCAGGTCGCGGAGATAGATAGGATTGAATTGAGGATTTTGTGTGTTATGTGGTGCAATTGAATGCGTAGACAGGTTAGGTTCATTTATAGCATTGTGTAGGTGCGATTAATTCCCTTAAAAATAGAATTGTAGTGCGATCTTGGTTAATGGGTCGGCCGAAAATTAGGTTCAGTGGGAAACACACCTAATCAACTCGATTATTCAAATTGTAGTGGTCCCCGAGTTCGATTTATGCACTATATGGTGTCGGGATGGTTTGATTGAGCCAAAACCGGCTAAATATGGCGTTTGGGAGTCGCCGGAGGCCGCCGGAGAGCGGCCGGTGGGGTTGCCGGAAAAACGAAGGGGACGGGCGGGTGGTTTGGGATTTTTAATAATTTACACAATGGCCCCCTGTACTTTAGATGTTTTATTATTTCATGATTTAAGTTTATAAAACAAGTTTTAGAAATTACAAAACTAACCCTGGACTTTATTAAATCAATTTAATAATTTTATAAATTATTATTAATAACAATAGTTTCATTATTATTTATTAATTAATAATATTATTATTATTATTGTTATTATTTTTATTATTATTAACATTATCATTAAATAATAATAAAAATAAACTATAAATTCACATAAAAGTTTTTATTAAATCATGAAAATTTTCGGGTTGTCACATCATCCCCCTGTTAGAGGAATTTTCGTCCCGAAAATTAAGATGTACTGGCAACATCCTTGAACAGGTTAGGATACTTGCGCATCATTTCGTCCTCTCGTTCCCAAGTGAACTCAGGACCACGCCGGGAGTTCCACCGAACTCTTACGATCGGAATCTTCCTATGTTTTAGTTGTTTAACTTTCCAATCCATAATTTCCAGAATATAATTTCGTGGTAAGGTGATGTCTAGAAATCAAGATAAGACCAACAATGATAAGAAAGGTTATCCGTCGGAATTTAAGAATCCCAAATGTCACCATATGAAATGATCTTAACGCATATCTTGTGAATATGTATTTCTCCTTTGACCAACCATCGGTCTAGGAATAATACGCTATGCGAAGATCTTGAAATGGGTCCACAATGATGGTTAATATTATTAAAACAGAAAATGAATCAATCATTCAGAATAACGATTGATGTTTTAACATCATACCACGATGTACGAATATTTGAAACGGATGCAGGTTAATTTCTCGACGTTGTGAGATAATGGGTTTGCTTTTACATAAAGATTACTCTGAACCTTTCCTTGGTGGGTAAACTTGATAGCATTGCTGATCAAGTGGGTGAGAATTTGTCTAATCCGTAAAACATCACCATTAACCTCTACTGGGACATCACCTTTTCTTGGCCTAAATTTTGTGGCCTCCAACCTCAGAACTCCTGACTCAACTTAGGAAAAGTCGAGGATGTCACTAATAAGTTGAAGGACTAGATCATCAGAAGACAACATGACACTCAAAAGTTGTTTCTGATCTTTATCAAGTTTTGTTGTTGATAGAATTTCTACTATGCTTAACGACCCCTGATAATGGAGATCTTATCTCGTGTGACATGGTTGATAGCATTTGTTCAGGAAGGCTACCATCACACAATCACGTTTTGATGATAGCTCAAAATGAGAGTGGATAGATAAGGAATAAATGGTTCCATATAGCTAGGTCAAATAAGGATAAAGGGAGATAAATCAATTTACGAAGTTAAGTGCTCCAAGCTTAGAATAAAAATCAACCTAAAACGATTGGGTCTCCTTTCAGGTTCAGGGATCATGCTTTGGTTTGATAGGTTGAACCACCTTCTCCTGACGGACTATCTTGGTTTCATGCTTCGATAACCAATTCATACAGTATTAAGTCTATGTCAAAGACATGACCTTCTTGTACTAATTACTACCATTGGTTATTTCTACTAAGTAAAATGATTTCTAAGCAACTAGGGTTAATGCTAAGTTAAAGAATAATTCCAGAAGAATCAAAGCTATTATCAACCCTGGTATCAAATAGATGTGTAGCTATTGATGATAAGGTACATACATGTAACAACACTTAGTCTTGTCAAATGTGGCTTGCTTCAGTCGTAAATGTATGACCATGTGATGTATTACCTTGACTGATATGACCTTTATTTCCATAATTGAACTGTTCTTACTTTCTAGCTATAGCCATTTCCTAATTCTGATTGTTTCTAACTTGTCCTGGGGTCCTAATCGACCTAGGGCACACTTATAGTAATGGTCAGAACTCCAACCTTCTTAATGTCCCGTTTAACACACGTTAGCTTAATCATATTAACCAACATAGCTAGGTTCACAACATTGGCATTCTTGTCTACCTTACCGGTAGATTGCTTGTTTGACCCTCCAACTTCTTTCTACTACTCACTAGATTTTTCCAGTGTCCTTAATTCTATTTGGTCTAATGTCATAAGGTATGACATCAGCTTTGTCAATTCATGGAGTTTGTCAGTATAAAAAGCACAACCTAACCCTACCATTGCACGATTTTAGAATTACAATTCTAACTTTTGCATTTCATTCCTTAAGTAGTAGTACTCAATCACCAAGGCTTTGAACTCACCTCAATAACCCTATATATAAGCATCACCGATATACTAAGAATGTGCTTAAACCGGTTACATGACATCCTAATTTTCCTTAGCATCATCCCAAAGAATAACGTAATGTATGTATAGAGAGTATCGTCCCTCTTCTATATTTCCTGTAGTTCACTTTCATTCTAAGCATTCAATCAGTTCCTCAGTTACTGAAATACTAATTGGTGGAATGTCTCTTAAAATGATTGGAAATATCATGAAGGCTCTAAGTAGGACAGGACTTAAGTAATAGCAAGGGTTAGTAATGTTTTGTTACCCTTAACAAGGTCTTACTAGAATTATGATCCTAGCACCCTAGGGTATAGAATAGAAAACTTGTAATACTCATGATCGTTACTTCTCCCACGTCCACGTCCTCTTCCATACATTCTTTAAATTACCAAATATCAAAAGCTATCAGTCGTATGAAAATAGACCTTTTGCCTTGAAATGAAAAGGAAGAGAAATTCAAGGATTTAAAGAAACAGACAAGCTAGAGAATCAGTCCGAATCCGTGGGATTAATACAAATGTCATGGTTTGAATTTCGTCCAAATTCAAGGTAAGGGTGAGCATTCCTACAAGTAGAACTGATAGATAGTTAATGGCTATGTTCTATGAAGACCGAGACTTTCTTGTTCAATGTGTAGGAATGATGACTTATACAGACTACAATGTTACCACCCGACCAGATTCACCGGACTTAGCATGCACGACAAATTACAGTTACGTGTGCACCCGTAATGGTAACTTGCTTTGCATGATCACCCCGGTTCCTCCTATCAGGTTAACATATCTTGTCAAGTATAGTGGTCATCAATGGTTGAAGTACCAAATATGTATGTATTGTATCGGGGTCGATCAATTAAGGTATACGAAAGGATCAGTATAGTTTGGGAATCATTGACACGCCAAGGTAATTTGACCCATTTGCCTTAGAGACCTGTGTATTGACCATAGTTTATCACTCATCCCAGAAATCCCCAGGTAAGCATACCAGGTCTCGCAATGAGATATATGCGATATGCTTGCCTTAGCCCGAGGACCTTTTGCCAGGAAATCTAGAATACAGGTGTCTATGTGTCACACAAGTTCATTTGGTTCATGGAATTCAAAACCTCGATAAGATTTTCATAGATTAGACATAAAGTCTAAGGATTTGAACCTACGATGAGAAGTTAAGTTTAGGAAGACTAGGAACAAGTAACTAACTAACTGTGTGCGGTTATAGTCTAGTGTATATGCAACCTAGTTCTCTATAACCAATGGCTCTGATACCAATCTGTCACACCCTCAAAATCCACGTGCGGAATTCTACCGCGAGGCGTGTGAACAAACCAGGATCACGGTCAATAGTTACTTGGAACGACTCTATATGCAACGTTTAACATAACAAACCAAAGTTTAAACTTTATAATTCATGCGGAAGCGTTTAAACAAATAAAACAAACCCAAAATATAAAGATAAACATATATATATATCATTGTTAAAGCGTTAGGACGCATGCTTGACCCGTGTAGTGCTCCTAACAGCAGTCCAGATTTAATGACCTGAGAATAGCATACTAAAAGTCAACATACGGTTGGTGAGTTCAAGAGTTTGCGTTTAAACATAACATTTTAACAAAAGTGTATATCAACCCAATGGTTGGTAAGTTCAAGAGTTTGCGTTTAATCATAACAGTTTAACAAAAGTGTAATCAACCCAATGGTTGATTAGTTCAAGAGTTTGCAGTTAAACATCCCAGTTTAACAATAGTGTGTATCAACCCAACGGTTGATCAGTTCAAGAGTTTACAGTTAAACGTCACAGTTTAACAATAGCGTATATTTAAGCATGTGCATTGTAATGGCTAGCTAGCCCATTCACAAATGATATTAAATAGTGATTTCGACATTGAAGCTGACTGTGTTATGTTTGCCTCCAGCCACGATGTCATATCGTGACAAATGTTCATAGGACAAATTGCACCCGACTGACCTCGAGTCACACAGGTGGGGCTCGTCACACCCAGTAGTACTACCCAACTTTCCCCGCTATCCAATATTAACAATTCGAAAGTGTGAGGACTTTTATCATAATAAACAGCACTATATTAATATCCATACACATCTTAGATATATAAAAAGCGTTTGTAACTTTACCAGTATGCTGTCTCCCCCAAAAGAGTTTTAGTAAAATAGTGGGGCTTGAACTCACCCAAAAGAGATTTAGTAAAACAGTGGGACATGAACTCACCCAAAAGAGATTTAGTAAAACAGTGGGGCATGAACTCACCCAAAAGAGATTTAGTAAAACAGTGGGGTATGAACTCACCCAAAAGAGATTTAGTAAAACAGTGGGACATGAACTCACCTCAGTTCTCGTGTGACGTTGATAAGCTAGTAAATTCCTCCTAAGGAATTATAATTCACATAAGTAATTTAAATACAAATTCATAATCTGGTGTTCAATTGATCTTTTGGTTTTTCGAGGATTTGTTATAAACGTTAATTCATTTAATTATTGTTGTTATTTCTTTAATAATTAAAGATTTATATAAAATTTAAATAATGATTTTAACATATCATTATATTCTAAATAAATTGTAAACGTTATTTAAACATGTAAGTTTATATTTAATTTTTGTATGATTTTATAAATATTTAAATTTATAAAATCAAATTTTGCATTTATATTATCAGGATTAATCCATAAATAATATAATGTTCGTTAATGATTCAATGGTTTAAATTATTATTAAAAATCCATTTTTATAAAGATTACAATTTATTACATATGTTTTATTTATTTAAGTAAATAAATAAATAAGGTTTTAAAGAAGTAAATTTCCAGAAAATAATTATTTAATTTCTAAAATAAATAAAGTTTATAAAATTATTTTTATAATTTTTCAGAATTTTCTGTATTTTTAAAAGTCTCAAAAAGGCTTTTAAAAAAAAACATGTCGGGGGCAGGGTTCGAACCCCTGACCTTCTGTTCTCAATCACACACACAAACCAGTGAGCCAAGGGCTCTAATTCGCAATAGAACCCGGTCTGTATTTCTTTTAACAACTAAATCCCGGTTTCCCCCAAATCACATAAACCCTAGAACACAAATCGACCAAATTGAGCATCCAATCGAATATGTTAATGTATGGATTCATGGGGCTTTTGTTCCCCATGATAAATCGAACGTATTGGTGTAATCAATTACCTGATTCTAAGTTGGATTGATGCTGGACACTCGATGAACAAGCCGCGACTTTCGTGGTGTTGATTAGGTAATCAAATGGTGATATTAATCAAATTAATTTCACAGGTAGTTTCAAATGAGGCTAATGATTGAATACCCTCTATCAATTTCAGTTTATAATGGTTCTAAGTAGGAGTTCGAGTGTGTTGCAGGTCGCGGAGATAGATAGGATTGAATTGAGGATTTTGTGTGTTATGTGGTGCAATTGAATGCGTAGACAGGTTAGGTTCATTTATAGCATTGTGTAGGTGCGATTAATTCCCTTAAAATAGAATTGTAGTGCGATCTTGGTTAATGGGTCGGCCGAAAATTAGGTTCAGTGGGAAACACACCTAATCAACTCGATTATTCAAATTGTAGTGGTCCCCGAGTTCGATTTATGCACTATATGGTGTCGGGATGGTTTGATTGAGTCAAAACCGGCTAAATATGGCGTTTGGGAGTCGCCGGAGGCCGCCGGAGAGCGGCCGGTGGGGTTGCCGGAAAAACGAAGGGGACGAGCGGGTGGTTTGGGATTTTTAATAATTTACACAATGGCCCCCTGTACTTTAGATGTTTTATTATTTCATGATTTAAGTTTATAAAACAAGTTTTAGAAATTACAAAACTAACCCTGGACTTTATTAAATCAATTTAATAATTTTATAAATTATTGTTAATAACAATATTTTCATTATTATTAATATTAACATTATTATTTTTAATAATAATATTATTATTGTTATTATTTTTATTATTATTAACATTATCATTAAATAATAATAAAAATAAACTATAAATTCACATAAAATTTTTTATTAAATCATGAAAATTTTTGGGTTGTCACACCTCAGTAGGCGTCTTTGGTGCTGGCCAATCCTTGATTGCTTTAATCTTTGAAGGTTCAACATGTATACCCTTATCATTCACCACATGCCCAAGAAATTGCACTTCACGCAGCTAGAAGTCGCATTTTGAGAACTTCACGTAAAGCTGTTCATTCCTCAGTAGTTCCAGTATGGTCTTCAAATGTTCTTCATGATCTTCCTTATTACGGGAGTAGATCAGTATGTCATCAATGAAGACAATGACAAACTTATCCAAATAAGGTTTGCAGACACGGTTCATGAGGTCCATGAAAACTGCTGGGGCATTGGTCAGCCCAAAAGGCATTACAGTGAACTTGTAGTGCCCATTGCGAGTCCGGAATGCAGTCTTGGAGATGTCTTCCTCTCGAACCCTCAACTGATGATAACTTGATCTCAAGTCAGTCTTGGAATAGTAGCCAGATCCTTGCAATTGGTCGAACAAGTCATCAATACGTGGAAGTAGATACCTATTCTTGATTGTCACCTTGTTTAGTTCGCGGTAGTCAATACGCATCCTGAAGGTTCCCTCTTTCTTTTTAACGAAAAGCACTTGAGCTCCCCAGGGTGAAGAGCTGGGACGTATGAATCCCTTGTCTAACAACTCTTGCAATTGTTTAGACAGCTCCTGTAGTTCGTTCGGTGCCAGTCGGTACGGCGCCCGAGCGATCGGAGTTGCTCCAGGTGCTAACTCGATCTGAAATTCCACCTGTCTGTGTGGAGGAAGGCCAGGTAGGTCTTCAGAAAATACTTCAGGGAAGTCTCTCACAACGGGAATATCTTCGATTGGCCTTTCATCCGTCTTCGTTTCAGTAACAAGTGCCAACAAGGCAATGTGTCCTTTTCTGAGACATTTCTGAGCCTTCAAATATGATATGATACCGACCACCGCACCCACCTTTTCACCTTCCACTGTAAGAATTTCATAGTCCGAGATGGGTAACTTGATTAGCTTCTCCTCGCAAACGATCTCAGCACTGTTCTGGGATAACCAATCCATCCCGACTACTACATCGAAGCTTCCTAGTGTGACAGGAATAAGGTCTATGCAGAAAGTGTGTCCAGACAAGCCTAGCTTACAGTTTCTAAACACCTGGGTTGCTGTTATCGTCCTACCATCGGCTATTTCTATGGTGTACTCAGAAGTCAGGTTAGTAGGTACCATTCCTAGTACTTTGCTAAATTTCATGGATACATAACTTTTATCAGCACCGGAGTCAAATAAAATAGAGGCATAACACCCATTAATAGAGAATCTACCAGATACTACAGTAGGGTCATTTCGAGCCTCACCTGAACCCATGATGAAGACTCCGCCTCTGCCACTGCCACCACCATTGTTGTTATCTTTAGGCTTATTAGTAGCACCACTATTTCCATTCCTTTTTAGTTTTGGACATTCCCTTTTAAAGTGACCGGGTTGTCCGCATTCATAACACCCGTACGGTTATAGTGTTGCTGCTGCTGTTGAGGTGCTTTTCCCGAGAGGTTTACCCTGCAATCCTTGGCAGCATGCCCAAACTTTCCACACCTCTCACAAATGTTCCTTGTGCACTGCCCAATATGATGAAAGTTACATTTGTTGCACTTCGGAAGGTTTCCATGATAGCCACCCGATTTCCCCATGTCATGAGAAGATTAGGACGGGTTGAACTTCTTGTGTTGGGGTTGATAAGTAGAGGATGAAGATTGCTTTCCACTGGCAGATGGTTCCCATTTGCTCTTATTATCGTTGAACCAGATGCAGCACCACGCGGGGGCAGTTTACCCTGCGCGACAGCCTGGTCAGTCAACTTGTGGGCCAGTTGGACAGCTTCCTGACTGGTAGCTGGTCTAGCAGTGGTGACCATGCTCTGGATTTCAGGTACTAGTCCATTGATGTACCTTTCAACCCGTTTGTAAGTCGGGTTGACCATAGTGGGACATAAGGTGGCCAACTCGTTGGAACGAGTCGTGTAGGCTTCAACCTCAGAACCCACCATTTTTAAATTCCAAAATTCAGTTTCTAGTTTCTGCACTTCATCTCTGGAACAGTATTCCTTTTTCAGCAACCTCTTGAATCCTTCCCAAGTCATGGGATTTACAGCTTCAACACCCAACATCTGGACTTGCGTATTGCACCAGCTCAGTGCGGCACCATCCATAGTACCAGCAGCATATTTCACCCTACTCTCGGCAGGGCAGTCACAGATTTCAAACACCGACTCCAGTTTTTCGAACCAACGGAGCAGTCCCACTACTCCCTCAGTTCACCTGAATGGATTTGGTTTGCAGTCCATAAAGGACTTGTAGGTGCAAGCTGGTTGTCCAATGGGATTCTGTTGTGGAGGTTGTTGGCTTGCCAACGCAGCGGTAACACTCTGACTGATTATCGCCGCCAATTCTGCAGGCGTCATGGAGATGCTACCTCTCCCGCGTCCACGTCCTCTTCCAGACATTCTTTAAATTACCACATACATAAATAAGTAAATATCCAAACAGATATCAGAATTCAAAGTTATCAATCGTGGGAGAATAACCCCTTTGTCTTGGAATGACAAGGCAAAAAATCCAAGAATTTAAAGCAACAGACAAACTAGAGGATCAGTTCGAATCCGAGGGATTAAGACACACGTCATGGTTTGAATTTCATCCGAATCCGAGGTAAGAGTGAGCATTCATACAAGTAGAATTTGAAGGATAGTTTTCACATCAATAGTCATGTTCCATGAAAATTGAAAGTTTCTTGTTCACGGTATAGAAACGATGACTTATACCGACTACAATGTTACCACCCGACCAAATTCACCGGACTTAGCATGCACGACAAATTACAATTACGTGTGCACCCGCAATGGTAATTTGCTTTGCATGATCACTCTGGTTCCTCTTATCAGACTAACATATCTTGTCAAGTACAGTGGTCATCAACGATAGAAGTACCAAATATGTATATATTATATCGGGGTCGATCAATCAAAGTATACAAAAGGATCAGTAAAGTTTAGGAATCGTTGACACGCCAAGGTAATTTGACCCATTTGCCTTAGAGACCCATGTATTGACCATAGTTTATCACTCATCCTAGAAATCCCCAGGTAAGCATAACTGGTCTCACAATGAGATTTATACGATATGCTTACCTTAGCCCGAAGGCCTTTTGCCAGGAAATCCAGAATACGGCTGTCTATGTGTCATAGGGATATGTTAAAGCAAAAGTTTTCAGGTAACCAAAAGTTCAGGAAATTCATAAGTAACCCTTCCCATGACTCACAGTAACTCGGAGTCACCATCCCTGTAGTCGTAAGCTCACAGGGATATGTTAAAGCAAAAGTTTTCAGGCAAGCAAATTAAGTAAACACAGCTTAATAATCTATGTGTGTGCAACTAATGCAAATCCAGCTATAGTCTAAAATGCAATGCAAATGAGATGCAAAGTTCATTTTAATTCGCTATAACTAATGCTCTGATACCAATCTGCCACACCCTCAATTTCCACGAACGGGGTTTTACCGTTAGGCGTGTGACATAACCAGGATCTCAGATAAGCATCAGTTACACCAAACGACTATAAGTTGATTAATTTTAATGAAACAAACCAAATATATTTAAGTATTGCGGAAGCGAAAACAGGAAAACATTTAACAATGGTTTTGGAACACGCAAACACGCGTCCAATCCATTTTATGTAAAGTACATGAAATTAAATCTTGAAAACAGTTTGTGATGAACGTGGAATGACATGCAGTGGATGCTGTGCTCCTAAACGTGCCACATCAATGTTCTGAGAGAAAACATGCAAAAGTCAGTACAAGACTGGTGATTTCATAGGTTTATCAGAAAACAGTAAGTATCAGTAATGAAATTCCCGGATTTTGTAATCAAAGCATAATATGGGTAGCTAGTCCATAATGATCACTATGTGTTTGAAGTCGCGACCGAGCTGACATGTAATCTAATAATAAAGTAGGCCCCGGCTGTGGATCCCACACCACAACACAGTAAAACAGGATAACCGTTCACCCGTTTGACCAGCTAGCGCGACTAGCCCGGGCGGGGTATGTCAATCCCAGTAGATCTACTAACAATCACCTCGCTACTTGCGTATTAACGATCCGAAGGGCAAAGTATACAAACATAGTATCATGTATATGTAGTATCACAAAAATCCAATGTAATGTAACGTTTATGAAAACAGTATGTTTCTCTCCCCAAAATAGTATACAGTAAAAGTGGGGCTGTAAACTCACATGGCGTGTAAGTATGTATATAAGATGATTAAATAGGATGATAATCGTTGTTCCAACGAACGCCTTCACGAGGTACCTAAACATGTATATATATATTTTAAGATTTAGGTTATTAATAAGGTTTAACGATTATACGCGAACTAGGGTTTCGATAAACATTTGGGGTTTTTATAAGTAATATGTTTTTAACGTAATCATTTATGTTTGGATTTAATTAAAAGAACTATTCATTTAAATATTCTAGAAATGACTTTAATTAATAATGCCTATTAATATTATAAAGATTTTATTGTTTCAAGTTTGATTTTACATAAATAGTTATTTAGTTATTTTAAAAGAACTTATTTGTATCAACATATAAGGTTTAAATATAAGTTTTAAATAAATATTTTAAGATAACTATGATTTTAAAAGAATAACATTTGAACCAAAATAAATTTATTAGTTGAAACCCATTTTAGTAGGATTTAACCAAAAAATAATATTTTTAAAATGTTTTTAGAACAATTATTTAAAAATAGAAAAATCCAGAAAATTATTTGGTGGTCCGAAAAATATTAAAAGTTTACAAAAACAATTTTTATATTTATTAAAAATTTTCTGTAAAATTAATTTGGGCTAAAAGCCCTTAAAAATATATAGAGGTTGCTCGGTTCGAACCCGGGACCTCTTGTTGGACATGGAGCGCAGGAACCATCAAACCAAGGGCCGTGGCCGCGATATTCCCCGGGTTCCAAATCCTTTAAACACAAACACAATTGAACCCCAATTCCCGTATGAACCCTAGATCTGAAATCGACCAAATTGAAGGTCGATTCGATCTTGATAGCATCTGCAACCATGGGGCTTTTATTCCCCATGAAAAATCGAGCAAGTATATGTGTTTAATTACCAGATTCGATGAGGTATGGTGATGAACTTAAGAAGAACAGTCGCGGGTGGTGGTGGTGATCGGACGTGATGTCTGTGTGTGTTTTATCTGAAATTGAATGATACAATCGATCCGAAACAGATGATGGTCCATTTATAGTCAATTATTTAATCGATTTTTAGTGTTAGTGGTGATTGTGGCCCGGTTGTTTGGCCGAAAATGTGGGTGGTCGGTTTTAGTGGTTTTCGCACTGGTATTATTAAACTGAATGGGGGCCTAGGTTCGATCCATCCACGAAATTGTGTCGGGAACTTTATTTGGGTCGAAACCGCGTTATTTGTGGAGCTTGGCTCTCGCCGGAGAGACGCCGGAGGGGTGGCCGGAGGGGTGGCCGGACGGGATGAGGGTCGACGGGGGTGATGGGGATTTTAAAAAAATTTACACATTTAGTCCCTGAGCTTTGCAGTGTTTATTATTTTATGTCTTAAGTTTTCAAAACAAGTTTCATTAATTACATTTTCAACCCAAAGGTTTATTAGGGTTAAGTTTTTAATAAATTTTTATTTCTAATTTTATTATTATTATTATTATTATTATATTATTATTATTATTATTATATTATTATTCTTAAATAATAGTAAAATGGATTAATTCACGATAAATGGAGAAAGTTAGTTTAGATAGTATTAGCTGAAAAATTCGGGTTGTCACATTCTGGATTTCCTGGCAAAAGACCTTCGGGCTAAGGCAAGCATATCGTATAAATCTCATTGCGAGACCAGTTATGTTTACCTGAGGATTTCTGGGATGAGTGATAAACTATGGTCACTACACAAGTCACTAAGGCAAATGGATCAAATTACCTTGACGTGTTCCATTTGGTAATCTAAGCTACGCTTGTCCTAAACTAAAGAGAGACTTGTTTCCCTAGTACTCGTGCCTTGCTGAATTTAATCAAAAAACCCAGTTTTCTTAACCCATCTATCTTACAGTAATTGTCCATACTTTGAATATTTGATATAGAATGCATCTATTGAATATATCAAAGTGTGAATTCTCACCAAATCTGCTCATTTCATACCCATTCGTGAGAAAGACAAGATGGAGAAGCTTGCAAGGATTTACATCAAAGAAATTATCTCTAGACACGGAGTGCCAGTGTCTATCATCTCTGATCATGACGCACGATTTACATCTATCTTTTAGGATAAACTTCAGAAGGCTCTAGGCACTCGCCTAGATATGAGCATATGTAAGGCCCCGTTCCGGGCACCTCACAGTTGGTCGTCATTACCCATAAAACATACATTTAATAAAAACCATGCAGCGGAAACTTTAAATTTACTATAAATGCTTTTGCAAAGTAATACAACCCGTTACAAAATATCATTTGTTTGCATTACATTAGAAAAACATCAACAAAAGAATGCCATCCCAAAAGAGCTGAGTAGCCGCCTCGTGCCATCCTCAGCAACACTACCTGCCAACTGGAAAATACATAAAAGTCAGCGTTGCTGAGTGAGTTCTAGTTTTGTAATAAAACATACTTTTACTTATTTAAAAGTATCCTTTCGTGCGTGCGTTCATACATCATACGTACACAGAAATAATATTCGTTATTATCTTCATCATTCGTTATTCATCGTTATCTTTAACTTCTCGTATGGATTCTGTCAGGCTTTACCCACTTCATAGCACTTGGCTATGATTACTGTGGTCGAATGACAAGAATCCCGTTCATACTTACTTACGCACATTGAAAGGTGAATTGTACCAATACCATAGGCTACACCCCGAACGTTATTAGCTACCGGGCCGAAGTCAACATATGAACAACAAAACGTATGCCACGGTACTAGAGGTAAGCGGTAGAGGTACCATGACCATGGTCAATCACATAGAAGGACCAATCGCGTTATTCAATGCTTGCAAGACATAATTCGTTCGTTCATTAATGCATGTATTCATCATCATTCTTCTTTTCGTTCATTCGTTAATACATGCATTCATCATCATGTTCCTCTTTCATTATCTTTCACTTTACGATACATAATACTTCATTAATTCATTTCTCGTTATTCGTAAAGTTTCAGAAAGATAAGCATACACAATCACAAGGAACATACACACATCATACATATTCATCATGCATTCATCATCATACATTCATCATCATACATTCATCATCATACATAGCATCATACCTTACTTAACAATATTTTAATAATATTGTTAACAATAATATACTAATAATAATATTAGTAACAATTAGGGTTAATCATACTCATCATTATATGCATGAGACATCATTATTTATTAACCCTAGTCAACCCTGGTCAAACCTCGAACTTCGGACTTACTGGAAATTCCTGAAAATTTCTAAGTGTTTAGGCGTTTTAGCCCTATGGGCGTATAAGCCCTCTGGGCGTATGAGCCCTGTTAGCCGTATGAACACTGCTGGACTTTTCACTTAACACTTAGATTTATCAACTGGTCAAACGACCACACTGTTGGTCGTATGACCACTGGTGGTCGTACCATCCCTGGACTTGGGAACATATTTGGATCATACGACCACTGTTGGCCGTATGAGTCCATACTTAGAAAATTTCATCATAGTCATACGACCACTGTTGGTCGTATGAGTCCTGTGGGTCTCATACTTAGAAAATATCACATTTGTCCTACGACCACTGTTGGTTGTATGAGTCCTATTGGACTCAACACTTAGGAATATAATCTTGGTCATACGACCACACTACTGGTCGTATGAGCACTGGTGGACTTATCAACCTGTATTATTTATTCTTAAGTCCAAATTTCAGTAGTATTAGTAACCTGTTCAGATATCTAAGCCCCAAACATCAAAATGCCTAGTTCTAAACATACATACATGATTCTTAGGCATAAATCTAACATAATCATAAACATGCATACAATCATTTCATACGGGTATCATCCCAAACTTTACAAAAACATATATATATGCATTTCCAGCCCCAAATCGTTTAAAAATCAGTAAAAAGGGGTCTAGAACTCACCTTAGCTGCTCTTCAAGTTCAAACTCTTCTGCTCGAGCTTTTCCAAAGGATCCGAAAGCCTAGATGTGTCTAAAACACACAAACCCGAACACACAAGACACATTTATAAGCTCACATACGGTTCTAGAATCATCTAAAATTCAAAAATTCGAGATTTCTTACCAAAAACTTCAAATTCTCCTTCTTTCTCTTTCTAAAACTCGAATTCTGCTTTCTCTCTCTGAAATGTCCGAAGAAGGTAGTGATGTGAAACAAGGGTGGGCGGCCATACCACCTTTTGTGCCAAATAAATATAAACTTTGCATATTTGGCACTTTTGGCCCCTTCACTTTGGTTGACTTTTGTTTCTTTCTCTTTTTCCTTCTTTTTCTTTCTCCTTCTTTTATTTTCTTTTTTAAAAGAATATACGGGTGTTACAAGTCCACCCCCCTTATATAGGTTTCGTCCCCGAAACCTGTATTCTTCAAACAGCTGTGGGTAGTGCTGTCTCATCTCTTCTTCAGTCTCCCACGTAGATTCGGATCCCTTCCTGTGCTTCCACTGTACACGCACAAGAGGAACCACTTTATTCCTCAACCTCTTTTCTTTACGGTCAATGATTGCCACTGGTTGCTCCACGTAGTTGAGCCGTTCGTCTACTTCAATATCCTCCAGTGGAACAATCATATCTTCATCAGCTAAGCACTTCCTTAGATGAGATACATGGAATGTAGGATGAATTCCACTTAACTCATCTGGCAATTCGAGTCGATAGGCCACCTCTCCTACCCGTGCGACAATCCGGAAAGGTCCTATGTATCTCGGGCTTAGCTTACCTCGTTTCCTGAATCTAATGATTCCCTTCCAAGGCGAGACCTTCAACATGACTCAGTCACCGACCTTGAACTCTATCGGTCTTCGCCTCTTGTCAGCATACGACTTTTGCCTATCTTTCGCCGCCTTCATGAAGGCTTTGATCCTTTCTAATTTCTCAGTCGTTGCTTCAATCACCTCGACACCTCCCAGTTCCTTCTGCCCAATGTCTCCCCAACATACGGGCGTCCTACATCTCCTACCGTATAGCATCTCGTATGGTGGCATGCCAATGCTGGCATGATAGCTATTGTTGTACGAGAATTCTGCTAGCGGCAAGTGATCATCCCAACTTCCTCCAAAATCGATCACGCACGCCCGAAGCATGTCTTCGAGTGTTTGGATCGTCCTCTCAGACTGACCGTCCGTCTGAGGGTGATATGCTGTACTAATGTGTAGTCTCGTCCCCATCGCATCATGAAACCTTTTCCAAAACTTGGAGGTAAACCGGGTGTCACGATCAGACACAATAGACACCGGCACACCATGACGAGCTACGATTCTTGATGAACAGATCCGCCAATCTTTCAGATGAGTATGTTTCACGGATCGGTAGGAAGTGGGCACTCTTTGTCAAGCGGTCAACTATCACCCATATAGCATCATACCCCTTAGGGGTACGTGGTAACTTCGTGATGAAATCCATGGTGATATGCTCCCACTTCCACTCAGGTATATCCAACGGTTGGATCTTCCCGTAGGGCTTCTGGTGTTCCGCCTTCACTTGTAAACAAGTCAGGCACCTACTTACGTACTCCACCACGTCGCGTTTCATACCCGGCCACCAGTAATCCTTCTTCATATCGTGGTACATTTTGGTAGCACCGGGGTGAATGGAGTATCGGGTCTTATGGGCCTCATCCATGATTCTTCCACGTAGATCCCCGTATCGAGGAATCCACATTCGCCCAAATCGGGTCTTAACACCAAGAGTGTTCTCACCCAATTCCGTAACTAGGCCTCTCACCCTTTCGTAGTTAAGACGATCTTCTTTCAAAGCCTCGTCTTGAAACTCCTTAACCTGTGTCATCACATCGGGGGTCATGATCAGCTGATAAGCCTTCACCCGAATCGGCTCAGGTCTTTCTTTCTTTTCGGCTAAGGGCATCAGCCACCACATTGGCCTTGCCCGGATGGTAATGGATTTCGCAGTCATAATCCTTTATGAGCTCTAACCATCGCCTTTGCCTCATGTTTAAATCCTTCTGCTCGAAGAAATACTTCAAGCTTTTGTGGTCTGTGAAGATAGTGCACTTTGTCCCGTATAGGTAGTGCCGCCAAATCTTCAACGCAAAAACCACCGCGGCTAATTCTAGATCGTGTGTGGGATAGTTGACTTCGTGGGTCTTCAGCTGTCGAGATGCGTAGGCTATCACCTTTCCACGTTGCATCAACACACAACCTAGCCCAGAATAAGATGCATCCGAATAGACCACTAAGTCTTCACTCCCTCAGGCAAAGTCAAGACAGGAGCTTGCGTTAGTCTTGCCTTCAACTCCTCAAAGGCCTTCTCCTGTTCCCGACCCCACACGAATTTCACGTCCTTACGAGTCAATTTTGTCAAAGGTGAGGCTATCTTTGAAAAGTCTTGAATAAATCTTCTATAATAGCCCGCCAATCCAAGAAGCTACGAATCTCGGATGGCGTCCTTGGTGATTTCCATTGCATCACGGCCTCAACCTTTGCTGGGTCCACCATTATTCCTTCTGCATTCACTACGTGACCCAGAAATTGCACCTCGCGTAACCAAAAGGCGCACTTGGAGAACTTGGCGTACAATTTCTCCCTTCTCAACGTTTCCAACACTTCCCGAATATGCCGGCATGCTCTTTTTCACTTCTTGAATAAATCAGAATATCATCGATGAATACAATTACTGATTTATCCAACATTGGTCGGCACACTCGGTTCATCAAATCCATAAAAGCAGCCGGCGCATTGGTCAACCCAAAAGACATGACAAGAAACTCGTAGTGACCATAGCGCGTACGAAAGGCTGTTTTAGGGATATCTTGTTCCTTCACCTTTAGTTGATGGTAACCCGATCGAAGATCTATCCTTGAAAACCAACTGGCACCCTGAAGTTGATCAAACAAGTCATCGATCCTTGGTAAGGGGTATCTGTTCTTCACCGTCAGCTTATTCAGCTCGCGGTAGTCGATGCACATCCTCATACTACCATCCTTCTTCTTTACGAACAGAACCGGAGCACCCCAAGGTGAGATACTCGGTCGGATAAACCCCTTATCCAGCAGCTCCTGCAACTGGTCCATCAACTCTTTCATCTCCGTCGGAGCCAAGCGATACGGTGCTTTTGCGACAGGTTGGGCACCCGGTATCAGGTCGATCTGGAATTCGATCTCTCGGTCAGGTGGCAATCCCGATAAGTCTTCGGGAAACACGTCTGGAAAGTCACACACCACTGGCACATCGCATAGCTGTGGTGTTGCGTCTCTACATTCTTTACATAACATAAGTAGGCGCTACATCCGCGCCTCATACACTTTCCCGCCACCGCCATCGAGATCACCTTCGGAATCATCGTAACTCGATCGCCATAAATCGTCACCGGACTCCCGTCTCGCCGTCAGTTTAATCATCTTCTTTCGGCACACGATATTCGCTTCGTAGGTTGCTAACCAGTCCATCCTAACACTACATCAAATCCTCCTAAAGGCATCACATGTAACTTGGCAGCAAACCTATGACCATCTAATTCTATGGTACAGTCCTCTATCACATCAGTAACTCTAGTGGACTTACCAATAGCAGTTTCTACATAAAAGGCTCACTAATGCTTTTGCTACTAACAGGCAATTTAGCACAGAAAGTAGCAGAAATGAAACTCCTACTAGCACCAGAGTCAAATAACACAAAAGCAAGAGTTTGGTTTACTAGAAACGTACCTGACACCACATCGGGGTCCGTCCTAGCCTCTTCCTGCGTCATGGTGAAAGCCCTAGCCTTTGCCTTTGGTGCTTCTCCTCCCGTCTTCTTCTCCCCCGAGCCCTCAGCCCTCGGCTTCTTGCAATCTCTGCTCATATGACCACTTTCCCCACAGTTAAAGCACTTGCCCATCCGACAATCCTTGGCCATATGCCCAGTCCTCCCACACTTGAAGCAGATGTTGTATCCCCACTTGCACTCCCCTGAGTGCTCCTTTCCACACTTGCCACACTTCCTCACCCCAGCTCCAGACACGACCACTCGGCGGTCATCTACCCTTGTCTTCTTGTTGTTTGTCGAAGTATCACCCCGACCAAATCTCTTCCCCTGCCAGTTCTTCTCTCCACTTCCTTTCTTGCTTCCCTCAGCCTTCACCAAAGCAGCACGTTCATCGAATAACCTTCCCGCCAAATCCACTGCCGACCTGAAAGTGCTTGGTCGGGCAGAAATCAAGTGCCAACGAATTTCAGCTGGCAGCCCCTGAATATACCGGTTGATCTTTCGAGACACCGGCGTCACCTGCTCTGGCACCAACAGCGCCAATTCATTAAACTTGGTGGTATATTGTTGGTGGGTCATCGTCCCCGCCTCCAACTGCAGGAACTCTCTCTCTATTCTATCCATTTCCCGACGAGGACTGAATTCCTCGATCACCAGCCTTTTCAACTCAGCCCACTTCATCTTCCCTATAGCCCTACTACCCTCGGCTTGGACTATATTTTTCCACCAGCATAAAGCCGACCCTGTAAAAGAGTGGGTAGCAAACTTCACCTTCTTGTCCTCCTGGCAATCACTAATATCGAGGACAGCTTCCATTTCCATCACCCATTGGTGAGCATCAGTAGCAGTACCCGACCCATCAAAAGTTGGGGGTTTGCACCTCATGAATGCCCCGTAGTTACAACCCCGGGCGGTCTCCCGTAGTTGTTCTTCTTCCTCTTCCTCTTCGTCATCAGATAGTACCGTCTCTGCTTCCGTCTGTTGTTGTCTTCCTGAGGACCGATTCCTCCCTCGTCTATCGTCTTCACGTACTGCCTTTATCACTTCAGTCACTACAGACGGTAAGATCGTCTGCATGACTTGGTGCACCTCCTCGATCACCGTCTCTTTCACCGAGGCTCTCACATTATCACTCTCATCCTCCCCCCGAGGGAGTAGTATTAGGTTCTTCGGGAACCTTCTTCTCTTTTCTAGGCCTACCTCTTGTGGCTCGTGGTTCCGCACCACTTCCGCCACTGCCTCCACCAATTGGGGCTTTAGATGATCTACCACCGACCATCTTCTACTACACTGAAAGATTTAAACACCAACACGGTCATTCAAGGAAATAGCTCAGTTTATGTCAAGTATAGTAAGTCCCTAATTACAGTGGCCAGTTGTGATTAGCCACTTACTCTACTCTTCACACCCCGAGCATTACCTGTCCTGACTACATTAGTATCTAAGTCTAACAGTACACATAAACACATAACATGCGCACGTAACACTGGTTAACTTTCAAGAAAATACCTGATGGCACGCAGCTACTCAGATGACATTCTCATTCTCCCTGTCCCATTCTCAGTTTAAGTTTTGGTTTGTTTTTAAAAAAATTTACCCATTTCACTTAAACTTTGGCTCTGATACCAACTTGTAAGGCCCCGTTCCCGGGCACCTCACAGTTGGTCGTCATTACCCATAAAACATACATTTAATAAAAACCATGTAGCGGAAACTTTAAATTTACTATAAATGCTTTTGCAAAGTAATACAACACCCGTTACAAATATCATTTGTTTGCATTACATTACAAAAACATCAACAAAAGAATGCCATCCCAAAAGAGCTGAGTAGCCGCCTCGTGCCATCCTCAGCAACACTACCTGCCAACTGGAAAATACATAAAAGTCAGCGTTGCTGAGTGAGTTCTAGTTTTGTAATAACATACTTTTACTTATTTAAAAGTATCCTTTCGTGCGTGCGTTCATACATCATACGTACACAGAAGATTTCGTATTATCTCATCGTTATTCGTTCATTCATTCGTATATTTTACTTATCGTTGGATTTGTCGTATGGATTCTGTCAGGCTTACCCACTTCATAGCACTTGGCTATGATTACTGTGGTCGAATGACAAGAATCCCGTTCATACTTACTTGCGCACATTGAAAGGTGAATTGTACCAATACCATAGGCTACACCCCGAACGTTATTAGCTACGGGCCAAACTCAACATATGAACAACAAAACGTATGCCACGGTACTAGAGGTAAGCGGTAGAGGTACCATGACCATGGTCAATCACATAGAAGGACCAATCGCGTTATTCAATGCTTGCAAGACATAATTCGTTCGTTCATTAATGCATGTATTCATCATCATTCTTCTTTTCGTTCATTCGTTAATACATGCATTCATCATCATGTTCCTCTTTCATTATCTTTCACTTTACGATACATAATACTTCATTAATTCATTTCTCGTTATTCGTAAAGTTTCAGAAAGATAAGCATACACAATCACAAGGAACATACACATCATACATATTCATCATGCATTCATCATCATACATTCATCATCATACATTCATCATCATACATAGCATCATACCTTACTTAACAATATTTTAATAATATTGTTAACAATAATATACTAATAATAATATTAGTAACAATTAGGGTTAATCATACTCATCATTATATGCATGAGACATCATTATTTATTAACCCTAGTCAACCCTGGTCAAACCTCGAACTTCGGACTTACTGGAAATTCCTGAAAATTTCTAAGTGTTTAGGCGTTTTAGCCCTATTGGGCGTATAAGCCCTCTGGGCGTATGAGCCCTGTTAGCCGTATGAACACTGCTGGACTTTTCACTTAACACTTAGATTTATCAACTGGTCATACGACCACACTGTTGGTCGTATGACCACTGGTGGTCGTACCATCCCTGGACTTGGGAACATATTTGGATCATACGACCACTGTTGGCCGTATGAGTCCATACTTAGAAATTTCATCATAGTCATACGACCACTGTTGGTCGTATGAGTCCTGTGGGTCTCATACTTAGAAAATATCACATTTGTCCTACGACCACTGTTGGTCGTATGAGTCCTATTGGACTCAACACTTAGGAATATAATCTTGGTCATACGACCACACTACTGGTCGTATGAGCACTGGTGGACTTATCAACCTGTATTTATTTATTCTTAAGTCCAAATTTCAGTAGTATTAGTAACCTGTTCAGATATCTAAGCCCCAAACATCAAAATGCCTAGTTCTAAACATACATACATGATTCTTAGGCATAAATCTAACATAATCATAAACATGCATACAATCATTTCATACGGGTATCATCCCAAACTTTACAAAAACATATATATAGGCATTTCTCGATGAGTAAAAATGGTCTACAATCACTAAGGCAATGGATCAAACTACCTTGAGTGTTCCAGGTAATCTAAGCTAGCTTGTCTAAACAAAGAGAGACATTTCCCTAGTACTCGTGTTCTGAATTTAATCAAAAACCCAGTTTTCTTAACCAAAAACTTCTATCTTCAGTAATTTCCCATACTTCTGAATCATTCTGATTAATCTCTATTGAAATATCCAAAGTAGTGAATTCTCAAATCCGCTCATTTCATACCCATCGAGAAATACAAGATAAACTTGCGGATTTACATCAAAGAAATATCTCTAGACACGGTTGATTGTCTTTCTCTCTTTTTCCTTCTTTTTCTTTCTCCTTCTTTTATTTTCTTTTTTTAAAAGATATGAGCATAGCCTATCACCCTCAGACTGATGGCCAAAGTGAAAGAACCATACAGACTCTTGAGGATATGCTTAGGGCTTGTGTTATTGTTTTTGGAAAGAACTGGGAAGGTCATCTAACTTTAGTAGAGTTCTCATATAATAATAGCTATCATTCGAGCATCAAGGCGGCACCATTCGAGGCCTTATATGGACGTAAATGTGATCACCACTTTGCTGGGCAGAAGTTGGAGATAGTCAACTTACTGGCCCAGAATTCATCTTTGAAATCCATGAGAAATTGTCCAGATAAAAGAACGCATGGCTGCTGACAGGGAGAAAAGCTACGCTGATAAACGCCGCAAGCCACTTGAATTTCAGGAAGGAGATAAAGTTTTGCTAAAGGTATCTCCCTGGAAGGGAGTTATACGCTTTGGGAAACGAGGGAAATTGAACCCTCGCTATGTGGGGCCTTTTGAAATTGTCAGAAGGATCGGCCCAGTAGCCTATGAATTAAATCTACCTACTGAACTTGGTGGTGTGCACAATGTTTTTCACGTATCCAATCTAAGGAAGTGTTTATCCGACGAATCACTGGTTGTGCCTTTAAAGGAACTGCAAGTAGATGAGAAACTCAGATTTGTCGAGGAACCAGTTGAAATCATGGATAGGGAAGTTAAACAACTAAAGCATAGCAAGATTCCGGTTGTCAGAGTTCGGTAGAACTCCCGGCGTGGTCTTGAGTTCACCTGGGAACGAGAGGACGAAATGATGCGCAAGTATCCTAACCTGTTCAAGAATGTTGCCGGTACATCTTAATTTTCGGGACGAAAATTCCACTAACAGGGGGATGATGTGACAACCCGGAAAAATTTCGTTACTTTTAATTGAATTATAGGGTATAAACAAGTAATTTCTTAAACTTGTTTGTATTTATTTTATAAATAAATTTATGTGTTATACGTAAAATTTAATTAAACTTAAAATATTAAATAAATAATAATATTAATAATAATGTTAATAATAATAATAATAATACTAGAAATAAAATTTATTATTATTAACTAAACCCTAAAAGTTTGGGTTAAAGATGTAATATTTTGAAACTTATTTTAAAACTTTTAGCATAAAATAAAAGAACTTGGAAGTTGAGGGACCATTTCTGTAAATTGTTTAAAAAATCCCAACCCACCGCCCATTTTCCTGATCACCCTCTCCGGCCACTATTCCGGCCGTACTCCAGCGAAGATCAAACACTCCAAATCACACGGTTTTGATCAAATCAAACCATCCCGACACCTTCACATGGGAGAATCGAACCTGAGCCCACAATAATTTAAGAAATTGGATAGTTCAAGTGCGATCTGAAATCAAAACAACTTTCGACCACTTTACAACCATTATCGAGCACTAAACTAATAATAATCAAAAGTAAACACGCACTGACAATCGTCTGACCATTTAAAACCTTCCATCGAGTCCCATTTGATCTGAAAACACACAAACACATCAATTTGAACAGACCCCTTGGCCGCGACCTGCAACTGATCGAACACCCTCTGTAGAGCTTCGAAACAGGTAACTAAACACACCTATGTGATCGTTTCATCATGGGGAATAAAATCCCCATGAATCCATACGTTATCATAATTGATTTGGGCATCAATTTGAATCAAATTGTAGAAGATAAATCAAGGCTCGGCAAAACATCATTTGCGAAATCCAGATCCACGCGACAGGAAGAAGTCATGCGAGAAACAGCCTGTGCGAAAGCAGATCCCACGTGAGAAGCAGCTCTCACGCGAGAAGCACACCATGCGAGAAAGGAATCCACGCGAAAGACAAAGCCGCGCGAGAACTCCATGTTTTGTATAAATAGCTTGTTTTCGTTTTTGTAATTAAGCTTTTCATTCATTATCATATTGTACTGTGCGAAAACTGCACAAGACCTTTCATAGGTTGTTTATTTCAATCATAGAAGCAATTTGTGTTCAATTCAATCTTCTCTTTCATCCAATCATGTTTACATTCCGCATTCTCATGATTGAGATCGTGTGTTATTGATTTCTGGGAGATTTCAGAGGTTTTACAATTGGTATCAGAGCAATCGGCTCTTGAACCACGATTTGGAAGAGAATTGGATTGAGTTTTACTCATATTTGAAGAAATTCATCTTTGATAACTTTAGATTCTGATATGGAGACGTTATTCTGCTCGATTTTGGAGGATTTGGACTGATTTGGACCGATTTTAACTGAATAGTGGACTTTAAGTAAATTTTAATCAAATTAAGCTTAAATTGACTTAAATTCATTAAAATTGGATTAAAATGGGTTTAATCAGACATTTTCATTGATTTGGAGGTGGTTCTCGCTTGATCGAATAGTTGGAGATTAGATTCTGCTCGAAACTTGACAATTTTCGCTCGATCTGTGAGTTTTCGCGTGCGAAAACAGGGTGTTTTCGCTCAGACAGTTAGATCACCTTTTGTGCGATTTCGCACACACTGCTGTCTCGCGCGAAAAATTGTGCCGCGCGAAAACACTTTTCGCTCGAGTTCTTATTTCGCACGAAATCAGAGTTTTGCCTTTCTGATCAATATGGCTTCAACAACACCGAATTTGAAGCATCTTACTGCTTCACTTCATCTAGACACGGAAATTGGTACTGGTAACAAGCCACCGAGGCTTCTCTGTGAAGATGATTATTCTGATTGGGCTTTCTGTTTGAGAGATATGTTATTTACACGGAACCGAAGATGTGGAGATCAATCCAGTATGGTCCTTACATTCCGTTGTATAAAAATGATAAAGGAGAGATGGTTCAGAAACCTGAACATTTGTGGGATGAAGATGACATCAAGAGGTTGGAACTTGATGATAAAGCTTATGCTGCTATCACTATGGCACTTACTACTGAGATTTCACAAAAGTTTCAAGAGTTCAGGGGTGCTAAAGTACTATGGGATGCTTTGGAGTCTAGATTATGGGCAACAAAGACATGAGAGAGAGCAAAAAGGATATGTTGAATCAAGAATTCAACATGTTCAATCATATTGTTGGTGAAGAGCTGGAAGTTCAGATGGCCAGGTTTGTTAGACTGGTAACAAAGATGAAGAGTGCGGGTATTACTCTGGAACCCATCACTGTGAACAAGAAGTTGCTCAATTCACTTCCATACAGTTGGAATAACAACTGTACTTTGATAAAGAGAACTAAAGACTTGTATACTCTTCAGTTGACCGATCTCATTTCAACTATCAAGTCTTATGCTATGGACGATAAGCAGCGAGCTGCTAATCATCTCAATTCTCTGGGTGCTGAAGGAACTGCTCTCTATGCAAAAATGGCTAGTAATCCGAATTACTATGTCAGTTATACACAAATGTGTCAGCAACAACAATCTGGAAGTGCAGCATCTTCTTTTATACAACCAGCAGTAAACCACCAAGTTCATGTTCCAGCTGCTCAACACTATTCCCCATCATCCATCAACAAGTCTCTCAATCTCAAGATTCTCATAGTGGTCAACATGCTTATGTTGCTATCACTAATCCATCAAAGCAGACTGTTCAGATTGCTGAGGAGCATCTTGCTCTTTTCACCACATTCATGTCAAGTTATAAAGCTTTCATGGCCGGAAGACTTACTGCTCCAAATGTATTGGTTGATGATCTTCAACAAGTCAATCCTGATGATGTTGAAGAGAATGACATCAAATATCAAATGGCCATGGTTGTTTACAGGGCTAAGAACTTTGCCAGACGAACTGGGAGGAAAATGTTTGGCATTAACAACTCTAGCAAAATTGGTTTCGACAAGTCTAACCTGAGGTGTTACAACTGTGACAAACCAGGTCATTTCGCCAGAGAATGTACTGAACCAAAGACTGGTCAAACTGAAGGCCCCAAGAAGATGGTGACTGTGGAGATAGAGCCAAAGAAAGACAAGGCAAGTACTTCAGGTGGTAATAAAGCATTAGTTTCTCAAACCAATGCTGAATATGATTGGTCGGATCAAATGGAAGCCCTTGATCTACATTTCTCTACTGCCTTTATCGCAAAGATTGTTCCAGAACCAGAAAAAGAAGAGAATCTGTTTGCTGAATTTGTGTCTTATGATTTGTTGGAGGGTTTGTTTGCTACGGTGGAAGAAGAGAAGGAGAAAGTTGAAGTTGAGAAAGTGAATTCTGAACAAGAGGTTATGAAAGTTGAAGACTCAAAGGAGAGAGTTGAAGAAGATAAGGAGACAGGTGAGAAGAAAGATCAGGTTGAGAAGATTGCTTAAGAAGAGAATGTGATTGAAGAGTACACTATCGAGCTTCCAGTCAAAAGCCCATGTGTTGATCCAAAGACTGTTGATGTTGCTCCAGTGGAAGAACCAGCTGCTGAAATGAAAGCATTCATGGTCAAGAAGGTTGACGAAACAGAAGGGGAAACTTCAGAACCCAAGGTATATGATAGCTTATGTAAAAATTCATGTGTTGAGAAAGTTCAAAGATACAGAGTTCACAATGAGAGCCTGATAATGGAATTGAAAAACTTCAGTATCAAGCTTGCAAACACAAGTCAAATGAAAAGATTTTTAAAGAAAAACTTGAAGGTTTAAAGAAAACAATATATAATTTAAAATTAAATCTTCATGATAAAGAATGTACCAATAATGACTTGACAAATAGAAATAATGAACTCGCTTTAGAAATTAATAGGCTTAACAGTGAATTAGCCACATCTAAATTGACTGTTGAGAAATTTGAACTTTCATCAACAATGGTTGAAGGAATAATCAAGTCACAAATGACTCAGAAGATCAAAGGAGGAAGTGTGGTGTTGGATTTTCTAACATTGCTCCTCCAATTAATCATGATTATTCATGTTTACCTTCATCTGATAACATTTGTGATTCTGATATGGTCTATGGGATTGGTTTCTCTCCATCTCAAAATTTAAAACCTTCAGTCAAAATAAATTTATCTGTTGATCCTATCATAGTACCCAAACCTAAACAATCACCTGAAAATCTTTTTGCAGATAAATTGAAGGTGGATGGGTTGGTTGAAGATTGGGAGAGTGAGAGTGAGGAAGAGAATGAGAATGAATGTTTAAAAAATAAGAATGTAAAAGTTTTATAATCTGCTTGTAAACAAAATTTGTCTGGAAATGAAAAGAAGGTTGATTTGAATGAGTTGAAATCTAATAGTAAAAATAATTTGAATGCAAATCAAAGGGCAAATCAAAAAGAAAGAATTGAAAAGGATTTTAAAAGTAGATTTGTTTCTAAGGGTGTAATTGAAAATGAAGAGCATATTTTTAAAGAAACGAATTCTCGATTCTTTAAAAATAAACTTCATTATAATGCTAACCTTGTGAATAAAGATATGTGTAGCCCAGATTTGCAAGTGAATGATTCTTCTACATTCAATCTCAAAATTCAAAAGCCTGGTCCTTCTCCAGCACCAATTCGTATATCTAAGCCTGGTCCTCCTCCAGCAAATTCAAAGTCTGGTCCTACTCCAGCAGAATCAAAGACTGTTCCTATTCCAACACCACCAATTCCAAAAGTCAAAACTGCCAAATCTCCAATCCAAAGTGGTCATAATTCATCGATTTCCTCGAATCTGCAAAAGAAGAATTTGCAATTGTCAAACGAGACAAAGATTCGAGAGACTGTGGAGAAAGTTAAACCTAGTCAATCTGACTTTCGTTTTTATGACAATTTTCATAATTGTCATCCACAGTTTGTTTTCCACACACAACAAAAGAGATGCTTTCAGTGTGGAAACACAAATCATTTGGCAAATAAGTGTCCTTTTAGACAAAAATCATTAAGTAAACAAAGATTTCATAATTCTATTTCTCATAATAGAAAAATGTTTTTCACTCGTGGAAAATTTTCAAATAATATGAAATCAAAGGTTGTTAATGGTTTTAATGTCAAACGGGATAAGAATTTGACTAATGATGTAATAGAAAATGTCAAGATTAAAAGCATAAATGAAAAGAATGATGTGCAAACCGAATATAATAATATCAAATCATTTTGTCTTGCTGCAACACAAAATGTGCTCAAGTCTTGTTTGACTTGGGTACCAAAATCTAAGTAATTTTGTTACGAATGCAGGGACAACCGCAAAAGACTACTGAAAGTCTATGGCATGTAGATAGCGGTTGTTCAAGACATATGACTGGGAATTTATCATTATTACAAAATGTTCAGTCATATAACGGAGGAAGGGTGATTTTTGCGGGAGACAAAGGAGGACGTATAACAAAACGTGGTACAGTTACAAATGGCGTCCTTAGTTTTGAGAATGTTAATTTTGTTGAGGAATTAAACATAACCTGCTAAGTGTGTCTCAAATAAGTGACAAACAATATTCTACACACTTTACTAATAACTAATGCTTAATATTAAAACCAGGTTTTGTTGTTCCAGATGAATGGGTTTTGATGAGGACTCCGAGAGACAATGACACATATCTTCTTGATATGCATTGTTCTAATTCTTTGGTAACAGCTTCTTGCTTACTATCCAAAGCCTCGGAGAATGATTCCATGTTATGGCATCGTCGATTAGGACATGTCAATCTTAAAAACATGACTAAACTTGTACGTGGAAATCAAGTTAGTACATTTACAAATGGCGTCCTTAGTTTTGAGAATGTTAATTTTGTTGAGGAATTAAAACATAACCTGCTAAGTGTGTCTCAAATATGTGACAAACAATATTCTACACACTTTACTAATAACGAATGCTTAATATTAAAACCAGGTTTTGTTGTTCCAGATGAATGGGTTTTGATGAGGACTCCGAGAGACAATGACACATATCTTCTTGATATGCATTGTTCTAATTCTTTGGTAACAGCTTCTTGCTTACTATCCAAAGCCTCGGAGAATGATTCCATGTTATGGCATCGTCGATTAGGACATGTCAATCTTAAAAACATGAATAAACTTGTACGTGGAAATCATGTTATTGGTTTACCTGAAAAAGAATTTCAATTAAATGAACACTGTTTGTCATGTTCAAAGGGTAAACAACATAAACTTCCTCACAAACCAGTTGCACACAACTCAGTCGAATCAATCTTACAACTCTTACACATGGATCTTTTTGGTCCAGTAAGTGTTTTAAGTTTGGGTCGAAGATCTTACTGTCTGGTTGTTACTGATGACTTTTCTAGATTTACTTGGGTGTTTTTCTTAGCATCTAAGGATGAGACTCCACACCTTTTGATCAAGTTCATTACTTTGGTGGAGAATCAGACAGAGAAAAAGGTAAAATGCATCAGAAGTGACAATGGGACAGAGTTTTGCAATCAAACTCTGAATGAGTTTTGTGAATCCAAGGGAATTGCCAGACAATTCAGTGCTGCTGGCACTCCACAACAGAATGGAGTTGTAGAAAGAAGGAATAGAACATTGATTGAAGCTGCTAGAACGATGATCTCTGCTGCCAAATTACCTTTGTTCTTTTGGGCTGAAGCAGTAAATACTGCATGTTATGTTCAAAATCGTGCTTTAATCAACAAAAGATTAAATAAGACTCCATATGAAATATTTTATAAACACAAACCTAAAGTTAAATATTTTAAAGCTTTTGGTTGTTGTTGCACTTTGTTGCATACAACTGAATCTAGTTCAAAATTTTCTAAAAAGGCTGATGAATGTTACTTTGTGGGATATGCTGCCAATAAAGTTGCATATCGTGTTTATAATAAAAGAACTAGACAAATAGTCGAGTCATTTAACATTGATTGGCACGAGCTTAACATAACTGATGCAGGTTCAGCTCCTTCATGGGTTTATGATTATGAATCTTTGTTCATAAATTTTAAAATTTCTAAACCTTCATCTGCAGATTCTACTTCTCAAGCAATCTCCTTGGACAACAAAATCATTGAGGACCTTTCATCTTTGATATCTGATGATTCTGCTGTTGCTTCATCATCCAAAGATATTCCTACAGTTTCTGTACCTGTATCTGCATGTTCTGAGTTATTAGATGTTTCTTCAGAACAAATTCCTACTCAGGAGCTGGAAGAATCATTGAGTTCTCCATTATCTTTATCTTCTTCAGAAACTATACATACACCGATAGAAATCATTCAAGTTCCTTTTGAAGAATCTCCAAATGTGTCTACTGCTTCTGAAACTCCTATTTCAGATGACACACTTGAAGAAACTATTGTGTGTCAATCTCAACATTCTGAAGATGTTATTGATAATGTTGAACATATTACCAATTTGGAAGATGGAATAGTTGCCGATGAGATTCCTCAATTAAGAATACATAAAACTCATCCAACTGAAGCAATCATTGGTCCGTTGCACGAAGGTGTAATTACCAGAAGTCGATCAGGGACAATCAATACATGTCTGTATGCTTGCTTTCTATCACAAATAGTGCCCAAGAATGTGGAAATGGCACTCAAAGAAAATAGCTGGATAGAAGCAATGCAAGATGAGTTGATGCAATTCAAGAAGCTCAATGTTTGGCATCTTGTTGAACTTCCAAAGGATAAGCTTCCGATTGGGACAAAGTGGATTTTTAGAAACAAGACGGATGAAAAAGGTGTTATAGTTCGGAATAAAGCACGTCTTGTTGTGCAGGGATTTTATCAAGTTGAAGGATTGGATTATGAAGAAGTGTATGCTCCAGTTGCAAGACTAGAAGCAATACGCATATTCTTAGCCTTTGCTTCATACATGAACTTCAAGGTGTACCAGATGGATGTTAAAACTGCATTTTTATACGGAGAAATGAAGGAAGAAACCTATGTTTGTCACCTCCTGGATTTGAAGACCCAGATCATCCTGATTATGTATACAAGTTGGATAAGGCACTATATGGATTACATCAAGCACCTCGTGCTTGGTACGCAACTCTGACTGAACATTTGCTCGCACATGGTTATTCAAGAGGAGCAATTGATCAACCTTATTCCTACGAAAATCAGGCGATGATATTATTTTGGTTCAAATCTATGTCGATGATATCATTTTTGGTTCTACTAATGAAAGTATGTGCATGGAGTTTGAAGCAGTTATGAAGAAGAAATTTGAAATGAGTTCCCTTGGAGAAATTTCCTTTTTCTTGGGTATTCAAGTTACTCAATCTGATACTGGTATTCTCATTCATCAAGAAAAGTATGTTCAGACTATTCTTGAGAAATACAAGTTTCAAGATTCCAAAGTAGCTCCAACTCCAATGGCTTCTCGTCCTACTCTTACTCCGGATCCATTAGGAGAATCAGTTGATCAACATCTTTACAGATCGATGATTGGTTCCCTCATGTATCTCACTGCAAGCAGGCCGGATGTCATGTTCCCTGTTTGTCAGTGTGCCCGCTATCAAAGTGATCCAAAGGAATCACACATGAAAGCTGTCAAGCGGATTTTCAAGTATCTCAAGGGTCAACCTAAACTTGGTCTTTGGTATCCTCGAAATTCCGATTTCAATTTATTTGCTTATACTGACAGTGATTATGGTGGTTGTAACTTAGACAGGAAATCGACCACAGGAGGATGTTAATTCTTGGGTAACCGACTCATTTCTTGGCAGTGTAAGAAGCAGAACACTGTATCCACATCCACTGCCGAAGCTGAATATGTGGCTGCTTCGAGTTGTTGTTCCCAGCTTGTCTGGATTCAGCAACAACTTCTCGATTATGGTCTCAACATTTATGACACACCAATTTGGTGTGATAACACGGCAGTACTAAACATCGTGAAAAATCCCATTCAACACTCTAAAACTAAACACATTGACATCCGCATCCATTTTATCCGCGACTGTTTTGATCGTAAACTTATTCATCTAAAACAAGTGCCGTCAACTGAAAATATGCTTATTTATTTACCAAGGCATTTGATCATTCTCGATTTGATTTCCTTGTGCAATCATTGGGAATGATTAACTTTGGATAAATTGGTTTAATGAATCTTTACAAAAAGATTTTTTTTAAATAAAGAATAAAATTGCAATTGTTTCCTTTTCTTAAAAGGACAATCACAATTTTAGGGGGAGAAAATTAGAAAAACAAGTTCTGAAAAATATTTTTGGTCTTAGGGGGAGTTAAGATCAAAGCATTGCCAAAATCAAAAGAAGAAATTTTCATACTTAAAATGAGAAATGATATTACACAGTTCAAAACGAGTATAAGTACTTTCAAAGGCATAAATACGAATACACTTGGATTATGTTTGATATGTCGATAGGCTTTGCTTTCAGAAATGAAAAGATCATAATTGTTTGATTACACTTGAATTAAAGAAATATGATTAGTGGGGAACATATCAGGATTATGTACCAAAAATGTTCTAACACAGACTGAGAGATATAATCTTGTCATACTCAAGCCTGTATGTGATTGATTCAGTGATTATCATAACTATATATATATATATATAAGATAAAAATACAAAAAGAAACAAAGGAGAAAAACACAAAAAGAAAATAATTGAGCAAAAAGATGCCAACAAAGGCCATATAGGATATAAGATGCCAAGAAGCACAACAAATCAAAAGATATGTCTAAAAGACATACATACTATATGGTATATATTTTCTATTTTGAGAATAGTTTTTAACTTTGGAAGGCAAAATCGAAAGATGGGGCATGTAAGTCCGGATGGCTTGTAAGTCCTAAACATCTTGAGAGGGCAGACGTAAGTCCGGATGGCTGTCAATAAGTCCTTAAACTTGTTAATATTCCGGGTTAAGAAATATTTCTCAGGCTAGTTATGCTCAAATAGTTATATTTAGGAATACAATAAATAGTATCACTGATCATCAATGCATGGTTTAAGTCAAATTGGGGTGACTTGAAATCTCAATAGTGTCTTGAAGGATAATAATTATTCTACAGAAGTTCTGATTGTGGGATCCACTGACTTATATTAAATCAACACAAAACATGATATATATCACTCATTATGTTTCTGAGTAAAACATGAAGTATAAGTTTAAAGCGGACAACAGATATTGACAATCAACTTAACCAGTTATTTTAAATAAAGCCGGACAGAGTCTTAACTTGACAAAAGAACTATATGATCTCATTATGAAAATTCTTACAAAAACATGCAAATCCGATCTTGATTCTTTAATTGTTTTCATTCTTTTGTTATTTTGTGTGTAAGTGTTTGTTTTTATTTCACTTTTTTATTTTTAGGACAAATAAATAACAAGAAAATTTTGAAAATTGAAGATTCATTAAATTAATTGGTCACTTGGTAAATAACATTTTATGTTGACTTAATTCATTGAAAATAAAAAGATTGAAAGTTGTGTAAAGGTTTGAAAAAGTTTAAAAGTTGAAAAATTTGAAAACTTTGAAAAATTCTTCATCTCGTGCCACAAGAAACGTCACGTGAAAAGGGGGTTTTTGCGAAATCGGTTTTCGCGTGACTTGTCAGGGGTATAAAAGTCACAGTGAACAAGACACAATCACTTTTCGCTCACACTCACACCCGAAAACCCTTTTCGCACATCATCCGAATTCTCTTTTCGCATACACCAAAATTTGTCATCTTCTCACTCTTGTTGTGATTTTGTTCCTCATTTCGTTCTCAGTACTTTCATTGTGTTCTTTAAAGGTATAACACGTTTGATCTGGTTACTGTAGATTTGAAATGATAAGGGGAACTTAACATCTTGATCTAAAATCTTACATAATGGTCTTAACATTTGAAATTGAACGATGAAATACACCTAATAGACTTAGGCGACAGCAATGAACTGCATTTCATAGATCAAATCGATATTTGAACGGTTAATTTGAAAGTCACTGTTGTGCGAATCGCGTAGAAATGAACAGACGCGAAAAAGGGTTGTCGCGTGAAACTGATTCGCGCGTGAGTCTTGGTTTCGCGTGACATACACATGTTGCTTGAACCCAGTTTTTGCAAAGTGTTTTCGCGTGCACATTAGTTTCGCACGAAACAGTAATGTCGCATGAATAGCTCTTTTCGCGCAAACTAATTTCTCGCATGAGTTGAGATTTCGCTTGACAGAAAGCCGTCAAATTTTCTAAGTGTTGGATGCTTTTGTTTCTCAAATGATATTGTACACAATCACATTTTGCTGATAAACCTTAAGTATAATAAACATTGAGATGATAAATTATTTCTAAGTGTTGAAATCTCTATATGAAAGTGTTTTAATATTCAAAGTGTTCAAAGTATAGCCTCAAATGTTATTATGTTCTAAGTGTTCTAATCTTGATCTTATTTGACAATGCAGATGGCACAAATGATTTTCAATAAAAATCATAATTGTGTTGCCTATCTAGACGAGGTTCCGGAAGAAAAGGAACTATTTTCTTCAATGATCGAGGGACTGAAGAATTCTCGGATTGTATATGCCATATCTGCTGATCCAGCAATATATTCTGAGCTTATTGATTCTTTCTGGAGCACTGCTGCTCTGGAAAAAGACCAAGCTGGTAATCAGGTTATCACTGCCACAGTCAAGGAGAAATGAGTGACTGTCTCACAGGCTATTCTAAACAGAGTGTTACTGTTTGATGATCAAGATAATGCTCCAACTAGACTTGAGGATGATGTTGTGATAGATTGTTTGACTCGTATGGGATACGAGTATAGATATCCAAGTCTGGAAAAGAAGTGGTTACCACCATATTGGAAATACTTATTTCACGTGATAATCCACTGTCTAAGTAATCTGAAGGCTGGGATGGACAGTCTTAGTGCTGTGTTTGGTTCTTTATTGGTCTCTCTGGTGGATGATATTCCATTCAGTATTTCTGGCGTTATATTTCAAGAGATGCTGAAAAACGCTAAAGCCAATCCAGGGAGAAAGTTTATTATGTACCCGAGATTTATGCAACTTATCATCAATGATGCTTTTCCTGAGCTTGCCACTCAGAGATCTCCAAAATATGTTGTACAGACGATTAAGAAGGAGATTTTTACACACCTCACTGGAGCCAGAGGAAACAAATGCTCTGGTGAAAGTTTTGCGAAGATCGGAAAATTCTCTGAGATTGAAGAAAATGTTGATGAGTTTGGTGAAGGTGCTCATACTGATGAGGCACAGACTGGTGCTTCTACTTCTACTACTAGAGATAATTTGGATGAAGAGATTGAGAAGTTGTTTGAAGATGAGCCTATACATGAAGGGAGAGTGGAAGATGAAGTGCACTCGGCTTCTAGCTCCGAGACTGATAGTGACCAGATTGGTAATGTTCCTTATGTTCTTCAAACTAATCAAGCTCCTACTACTCCAACATCTTCTAGACCGAATGATGAAGCCAGGGATACTGACTATATTCCTGAAGAGTCTCCAAGTACCTCCTCACGAAGAAAACGTATGGCAAGAAGGAGAGATTTTCCAGTTAGAAAGAGAGGTCGTGGTATTATACCCAGAATACCAAGAACACATGTGGTTGTCACTGAAACTGATCAAGATCAGACAACCAATGTGACTTCTTCTGCTCCTGAGACAGAATCAGTTCCTGTTTCTAGAGCAGCCATTGTTTCTGGATCTGGTTTTTCCTACACCTCCTCATCAAGAGAATTTAGAGTTTGATGTTGATACACTTTTGAATACTCCTCCAGAGTTTCAAAGGAGAGAGGAATCATCAAGCACTCCTGGTTCTATCACTTTAGAAGAACGAATAAAGAACTTGGAGAAAGAAAACTTTGAGAATATGAAGTTGATTGCTGAATTAAAGAAAGGCAATGATGAAAAGACAAATCTGATAAACATGATTCATCTCGACTCAGCTATCAAAGACACAAGATTGGCATCTCTTGAACAACAAATGAAGAGCATGTTTGACTACACTTCTGGGTTGGAGAGACAACTGAATGAGCTGAGAGAATTCATTTCACAGACTTATTTTCATCAGCCACCAATCATAAGGTCTACAACTGTAATTGGTGAATCGAGTAGACGATCTCCAAGCCCTCCTCCTACTGTGAATGTTCAAGAAAAGGAAGTGGTTAACGAAGCTCAAATCTCCACTGAACAGCCAAGTGTTAGCACTACTGAGGATGTTCCTATTTCATCTGAAGTACCTATCACCGAAGCTTACACGTCTACAGCTTTCGTTGAACCAGAGCACATGTTCACTTTACCTATTGTTCGTGAACAGGAGGATGAAGAGTTAGTTGATTATGCTGATTCTGATGATAATGAGGATGATGATGATGAGGATGACGATGAAAATGATGATGATGATGGTGGAGATGATGGAGGTAATGATGGTGATAATGATGATGGAGGTGATAATGATGGAGGTAATGCTACAGGTTCTTCTTCGAGTCCAACTGGAGATACTAACACTGATAATGTCGATCGACTAAGTGTTAGTGATCCAGAAGGATATGATCCACTGGACCCTGCCATGGAAAGTGTGTATGAAAAGGAATAAAGAACGTCTAGTCATTAAACATGTTTGGGTAATACCTGATGAATAGGTGGTGTTGATGACTTTGAGAGATAAATATACATATTTACCGGATATGAATTGTAAGGCCCCTTTCCCGGGCACCTCACAGTTGGTCATCACAGCAATGATTACATAAAACGTTAAACATTAGAAATTTACGCAGCGGAATTAATTTAACAAAAGCCATTCATTTCATTATAATCACTGTTGTTAAGCAATACACCATAGTTTAATCATGTTACAAAATAGTTATTCAATTGCATTACGAAACAACAGTATTATCATGTAAGAACGGATGTCGGTCATGCCTACCGAGTAGCTCCACCCACGTGCCATCCTCAACAACTTTTTACCTGCCAACTGAAAAATGCATAAAAGTCAGCGTTGCTGAGTGAGTCCTATTTTATAATAAAACATACTTTACTTTTGTTTAAGAACCCTCCTTTACTTTTGCATGTGATCACACATCATACGTACACATAGGTAATATCATTATTATCTTCATCATTCATTCATTTTATACTTTTATCATTATCTTTCTGATTCTTTTGCGACAACAGAGTCGCTCACCTCATTAGCAATCACAAGGATTGCACGTCATCCGAGTCTTTTGCGACACAGAGTCGCTCAACACATTAGCGATCTCAAGGATTGCACATCATCCGAGTCTTTTGCGACATAGACTCGCTCACCTTATTGTCAATCTCAAAGATTGACCCTGTGTGCATCCTTCGGGGTAGCTAACCCGCATCACAGTTGAGCTAACGATAACAAGGCCGTGCACCTCTTTACATCTGCTTGTAAGATTTTCGTTCATTCATTTACGTTCCACTTTTCTTTATCATTAATCTTTCACTTTATTAATGATAATACTTTCTGTCCCGATCATGAACATACCACGTAAAGTCATACAATAATAATATTAATAACATTAATAATAGGGTTAACAAAAATGTTAATAATAATAATAAGGAATCATAAAAGCAGTCATGATTGTGCTTGGAATTAAACATTTATTAACCCTAGTCAAATATCGTCCAACCCTAATTGCACAGACTCCCACAAAATTCCTGAAAATAAATTCCAAGTGTTGGACGCATGTGCCCTGTTCAGACGCATGGCCCCTGTTCGGACGTTTTGCCCTGCACGGTCATCCTAAACAAATCTCCTAGACAGTTAGGCACTATTCAGATGCATGGGCCTGACTTAGACGCATGGGCACTTAGGTGGTCGGGCACTGTTCGGACGTCTGGGCCTACACTTATCCATTTTTCACTTAGACGCATGGACTATTCAGACGGTTGGATGCTTTTGGCGTTTGAGGAATCCCAGACGTATGGGCCCCGTTCAGACGGTTAGGCCCTGTTTGGACGTACGGGCTTACTTAGCACATTCTAAGGAAACTTTTAGACGGTTGGGGGTACTGTTCAGACGGGTGGGCATCAAATTTGCACTTAAATGACATAAATCAGTCCCAAATTTGTCCTAAATCAAATTCCATGCTTAGTACTAACATTCTAAGCATCATAACACATTCATAATCATAATCATCTCATCATTTACCACCAAAACATACACCTATCCACATACACGTTCACACACACATTCGGGTAGAAACATAATTTTATAAAAACACACACACATGCATTTTCCAGCCCTAAAATTGTTTAAAACATATTAAAAAGGGGATTCTAGAACTCACCTTTGCTGCTTTTGAGCTTATACCCTTCTCTTGAGCTTTTCAGACGGTTCTAGCACCTAAAACACACACACATATACAACCCGAGCACACAATCACATTTATAGGCACATAACCGAGTCTAGAATCGTCTAAAGCATCATAAATTCGAGATTTCTTACCAAAAACTTCGAAGTTTCCTTTTTTCTCTCTACAAATCCGAGTTCCCTGCTGTTTCTCTCTCTAAATCCGAATGAGAAGAAGTGTACACAGGCAATATGGGTGGCCATCACCTTTATTCACCAACTTTAAAACTTTTGTCCTTTTTGACACCTTTACTCCTTCAACTTGGTTGTCATAGCTTTTCTTTCTTTTTCTTTACTTTTATTCTTTTCTTTATATCTAAAAAAAATAACCAGGTGTAGTCTCGAAACCTGTTATTCCTCAAACAGATGAGGGTAATGCTGCCTCATCTCTCCTTCAATCTCCTATGTAGTCTCGGATCCCTTCCCGTGCTTCCACTGTACTCGCATAAGAGGAACCATTTTATTCCTTAACCTCTTCTCCTTACGATCAATGATCGCCACTAGTTGCTCCACGTAATTGAGCCATTCATCCACATCGATGTCCTCCAGTGGTACAATCATATCTGCTAAGCACTTCCACAGATGAGATACATGGAATGTCGGGTGAATGCACTTAACTCATCGGGTAGTTCCAACCTATAGGCCACCTATCCTACTCGAGTAATGATTCGGAAAGGCCATATATACCTTGGGCTCAACTTGCCCCGCTTTCTAAACCGAATGATACCTATAGTTCTAACCTATAGGCCACCTCTCCTACTCGAGTAATGAGACCTTTAACATAACCCTATCGCCCACCTGGAACTCAATCGGTCTACGCCTCTTATCGGCATACGACTTCTGTCTATCCTTAGCTGCCTTCATGAAGGCTTTAATCTTTTCAAGCTTCTCCGTCATAGCCTCGATCACTTCAATGCTCCCCAACTCCTTCTGACCAATATCACCCCAGCAAACAGATGTCCTACATCTCCTACAGTATAGCATCTCGTAGGGTGGCATGCCAATGCTGGCATGATAACTGTTGTTGTACGAGAATTCTGCTAATGGCAGATGGTCATCCCAACTCCCTTCAAAATCGATCACGCACGCTCAGAGATGTCCTCGAGTGTCTGGATCGTCCTCTCACACTGACCGTCCGTCTGAGGATGATAAGCCGTGCTGATGTGTAGTCTCGTCCCCATCACGTCATGAAATTTCTTCCAAAACTTAGATGTAAACCAAGTGTCACGATCAGATACAATAGACACTTGCACGCCATGACGAGCTACAATCTCTTTGATAAATAGATCCGCGAGCCTCTCAGAATAATAAGTCTCTCAGATCGGTAGGAAGTGAGCACTCTTCGTCAAACGGTCAACTATCACCCATATAGTGTAATACCCTTTTGCGGTACGTGGTAGCTTCGTAATGAAGTCCATGGTGACATGCTCCCACTTCCACTCGGGTATATCCAATGGTTGGATTTTCCCGTACGGCTTCTGGTGTTCCGCCTTCACCTGCAAGCAGGTAAGGCATTTACTCGCATAGTCCGCTACGTCCCGCTTCATCCCCGGCCACCAGTAATCTTTCTTCATGTCGTGGTACATCTTGGTAGCACCGGAAGAATGGATTATCGAGTCTTGTGAGCCTCGTTCATGATCTTTCCAAGTAGATCCCTGTAACAAGGAATCCACATTCACCCATATTGGGTTCCAACACCGAAAGTGCTTTCACCCAACTTCGTAACTAGACCTCTTATTCTTTCGAAGTTAAGATGATCTTCTTTCAAAACCTTGTCTGGAACTCCTTGACCTGCGTCATGACGCCAGAGGTCATAATCAGCTGATAAGCCTTCAACTGAATCGGCTTGGGAGTCTCCTTCTGGCTAAGGGCATCTGCCACCACGTTGGCCTTGCCCGGATGGTAATGGATTTTCGAAATTGTAGTCCTTTATGAGCTCCAACCATCGCCTTCGCCTCATATTTAAGTCTTTCTGCTCGAAGAGGTACTTCAAGCTTTTGTGGTCTATGAAGACGGTGCACTTCGTCCCGTATAGGTAGTGCCGCCAAATCTTCAATGCAAAAACCACCGTAGCTAGTTCTAGATCATGCGTGGGATAGTTGACTTTGTGGGTTTTCAGCTGTCGAGATGCGTAGGCTATCACCCTTCCGCGTTGCATCAATACGCAACCTAGCACAGAATAAGAAGCGTCCGAGTATACCACTAAGTCTTCACTACCTTCGGGTAATGTCAATACAGGAGCTTGTGTTAGTCTCATCTTCAACTCCTTAAAAGCACACTCCTATTCATGACCCCACACGAACCTCACATCCTTGCGACTCAATTTAGTCAAAGGTGAGGCTATCTTGGAAAAGAATTGGATAAACCTCCTGTAGTAGCCCGCCAATCCCATTAAGCTGTGAATCTCGGATGACGTCTTAGGAGACTTCCATTGCATCACGGCCTACACCTTTTCGGGTCCACCATGATTCCCTCAGCATTTACCACGTGACCCAGAAATTGCACCTCGCGTAGCCAAAAAGCACACTTGGAGAACTTAGCATACAGCTTCTCCTTTCTCAACGTCTCCAACACTTCCTGAATGTGACCACCATGCTCTTCTTCGCTCGTTGAATAAATCAGGATATCATCGATGAACACAATCACTGATTTATCCAACATCGGCTGGCACACTCGATTCATCAAATCCATAAAAGCAGCTGGCGCATTGGTTAGACCAAAGGACATGACGAGAAACTCATAGTGTCCATAACATGTGAAAAGCTGTTTTAGGAATATCTTGCTCCTTCACCTTCAACTGATGGTCGCCAGATCGAAGATCTATCCTCGAGAACCAACTGCCACCTTGGAGCTGATCGAACAAGTCATCAATCCTCGGTAATGGGTAGCGATTCTTCACCGTCAGCTTATTCACGGTAGTCAATACACATCCTCATGCTACCGTCCTTCTGTAAGGCCCCGATCCTGGGCACCTCACAGTTGGTGATTCACAGCACTATAGATACATACTAGTATACATTTCAAAAAATAATGCAGCGGAATTAATTTAAACAAAAGCCATTCGTTTCATTAATAACACTGTTGCTAAGCAATACACCGTGGTTTAGTCAGTTTACAAAAGATTAGTTTAACTGCATTATGAAACAACAGTGATTCCTGTTAAGAATGGATGTCAGTCTTTCCCTGCCGAGTAGCTTCGCCATCGTGCCATCCTCAGCAATAATTACCTGCCAACTGAAAATGTATAAAAGTCAGTGTTGCTGAGCGAGCTCTAGTTTTATACATAATAAAATACTTTGTATATGTTGTATATGAAAATACTCTTTTCTGTAAATTACAACACTGTACTGTGTATGCGAGCACGCATTAACTATGTGAACAAATATTGTTCGTTCTCTGTACTGTATGCCTTGTCTGTAAACTTTTTAACTTTATGTTCCACTGTCTATGTGGACCAGTGCGCAATGCCCCAACTATGTGCGCGATGGAAAAACGGGTGATGGGCCATCTATATCCCTCGAACGGGTCAACTGTATCCCTCGAAAGGCTATGGGTATCCCCCCGAAGGGTTCAACTGTATCCCTCGAAAGGGTTATGGGTATTCCCCCGAAGGGTTCAACTGTATCCCTCGAACGGGCTATGGGTATCCCCCCGAAGGGTTCAACTGTATCCCTCGAAAGGGCTATGGGTATCCCCCCGAAGGGTTCAACTGTATCCCTCGAAAGGGCTATGTGGACTATGTACAAGGCCGACCCAATCACCCAGAGCACGCTACAAAGGTCCTGCCAATCTCAATTGATCGACACTGTGTGCATAATGGATAGCTAACCCGTAACACAGTTGAGCTAACGACAACACGGTCATGTCCCTCCTATGTGCTTGCAAGACTTATTAACATTTTATTTATGTTCCACTTGTTTTCTTTATTGCTCTTTCACTTTATTATTACAATATACTTTATGTTACGATAATAACATACCACGTAAAGCCACATACTATAAGTAATAATAATAGTAGCAATAATTATAATATGGAACAATCGTAGTAATCATATTATGCATAAAACATCATCATTTATAAGTCCTTAGTCAACCTCGGTCAACCCCTAAGGCACAAACTCCAAGAAACATTTCTGTAAAAATTCTAAGTGTTTGGGCGTAAGAGCCCTGTTCGGGCTTTTCATCACCATGTAGACTCACCGGCCTACACTTAGAAACATTTTCACTATGGGCGCATAAGCTATTCGGGCACATGAGCACTGTTAGGACTCATGACCCTACACTTAGTCATCCGGCTAACTTTTCTAATCATATGACCACTGTTCAAACTCATAAGGCCACTGTTTAGGCTTATCATCTCACACTTAGACTTTTAAGCCTATTTTTCAGGCGTAAGAGCCCTGTTTGGGCTCATCACATTATACTTAACTTATTTTTAGACACATGAGCATTGTTGAGGCTTATGAGTCTTAGGCGTATTAGGTACTGTTTAGGCATATGAGAACTATTTGGACTCATGACCCTACTTAGAACATTTCTAAGGCAAATTTTTGGGCGTATGAGCACTATTTAGGCTCATCAACCTTCTGTCCAACTTATTACTATGAAATTTCCAAACCCAAACATCAGGCCTAAATGTTCTAAGCTTTCTAAGCATGAACTGCACATAACCATCTCATAAACATCATCAGGCATGCAAATTACATACGGGTATACATACATAATCATAGTAAAATTGTAAAATACATTTTCAGCCCTAAAAAGGTTTAAAACAAATAGAAATCGGGGTCTAGAACTCACCTTAGCAGTCTTTTGGGTATGACTTCTTCAAAAACCCGTTTGCTACAAGTTCAACACCTATAAAACGCAGTAAACACACCCGAACACACAAACACACACATAAGAACACATAACCAAGGCTAATTTAGCCAAGAACAACTCAAAAACACTAAACTTTACCTTAAACTTGAATTCTTCTTCTTGTTCTTCAAATATCCGAGAGTTTCTCTGTTTTCTCTCTCTAAAAACCGAACAAGAAAGAGTGTGCAGAGGGTTATGGGTGGCCATATCACCTTTTACACCAACTTTTCAAGATTTTTATCATTTTTAACACTTTTGACCCCTCAACTTTGGGGTTGACTTTCGTTTTATTCTTTTTCTTTCTCTTTTATCCTTTTATTCCCTTCAAAAATACGGGTGTTACAAGTCCACCCCCCTTATATAGGTTTCGTCCCCGAAACCTGTTTTTCCTCAAATAGATGAGGATAATGCTGCCTCATTTCTTCCTCAGTCTCCCATGTGGATTCGGATCCCTTCCTGTGCTTCCACTGTACACGCACAAGAGGAACCACTTTATTCCTTAACTTCTTTTCTTTACGATCAATGATTGCCACTGGTTGCTCCACGTAATTGAGCCGTTCGTCTACTTCAATGTCCTCCAGTGGTACAATCATATCCTCATCAGCTAAGTACTTTCTCAGGTGAGATACATGGAATATGGGATGAATTCCACTTAACTCATCTGGCAGTTCAAGTCGATAGGCTACCTGTCCTACTCGTGCGATGATTCGGAAAGGTCCTATATATCTCGGGCTTAGCTTACCTCGTTTCCTGAATCGGATAATCCCTTTCCAAGGTGAGACCTTCAACAGGACTCGGTCTCCAACTTGAACTCTATTGGTCTTCGCCTCTTGTCAGCATACGACTTTTGTCTATTCTTCGCCGCCTACATGAAGGCTTTGATCTTTTCCAATTTCTCAGTCCTAGCTTCGATTACCTCGACACCTCCTAACTCTTTCTGCCCAATGTCTCCCCAACATACGGGCATCCTACATCTCCTACCGTATAGCATCTCGTAGGGTGGCATGACAATACTGGCATGATAACTGTTGTTGTACGAGAATTCTGCTAATGGCAGGTGGTCGTCCCAATTTCCTCCAAAATCAATCACGCACGCCCGAAGCATATCCTCGAGCGTCTGTATCGTCCACTCAGACTGACCGTCCGTCTGAGGATGATAGTACTAATGTGTAGCCACATCCCCATTGCATCATGGAATCTTCTCCAAAACTTCGATGTGAACCTGGTGTCACGATCCAACGCGATAGACACCGGCACGCCATGACGAGCTACGATTTCCTTGACGAATAGATCCGCCAATCTTTCGGATGAATGCGTCTCGCGGATCGGTAGGAAGTGGGCACTCTTTGTTAGTCGGTCGACAATCACCCAAATAGTATCGCATCCCCTCGATGTGTGAGGTAGCTTAGTAATGAAGTCCATGGTGATGTGTTCTCGCTTCCACTCGGGTATGTCCAACGGTTAGATTTCCCCGTATGGTTTTTGGTGTTCCGCCTTCACTTGGCGACAAGTGAGGCACTTACTCACGTACTCCACTACATCACGTTTCATACCCGGCCACCAGTAATCTTTCTTCATATCGTGATACATTTTGGTAGCACCGGGATGGATGGAGTATCGAGTCTTATGGGCCTCGTCCATAATCTTTCCTCGTAGATCTCCGTATCGAGGAATCCCCATTCGCCCGAATCGGGTCTTAACACCAAGAGTGTTCTCGCCCAATTCCGTAACTAGACCTCGCATCCTTTCGGAGTTAAGACGATCTTCTTTCAAAGCCACGTCTTAGAACTCCCTAACCTGTGTCATCACATCGGAGGTCATGATTAACTGATAAGCCTTCACCAGAATCGGCTCGGGTCTCTCCTTCCGGCTAAGGGCATCTGCCACCACGTTGGCTTTACCCGGATGGTAATGGATTTCGCAATCGTAATCCTTTATGAGTTCCAACCATCGCCTCTGCCTCATGTTCATATCTTTCTACTCAAAGAAGTACTTCAAGCTTTTGTGGTCTTTTGAAGATGGTGCATTTAGTCCCGTATAGATAGTGCTGCCAAATCTTCAATGCGAAAACCACCGCGGCTAATTCTAGATCGTGTGTGGGATAGTTGACTTCGTGGGTTTTCAGTTGTCAGGATGCATAAGCTATTACCCTTCCACGTTGCATCAACACGCAACCTAACCCAGAATAAGATGCATCCGAATAAACCACTAAGTCGTCATTTCCTTCGGGCAATGTGAAGACAGGAGCTTGTGTTAGTCTCGTCTTCAACTCCTCAAAGGCAATCTCCTGCTCTCGACCCCACACGAATTTCACGTCCTTACGGGTCAATTTTGTCAAAGGTGAGGCTATCTTGGAGAAGTCTTGAATAAATCTCCTGTAGTAGCCCACCAATCCCAAGAAGCTACAAATTTTGAATGGCATCTTAGGAGACTTCCATTGCATCACAGCTTCAACCTTTGCTGGGTCCACCATGATTCCTTCCGCATTTACCACATGACCCAGAAATTACACCTCGCGTAGCCAGAATGCACACTTGGAGAAATTAGCATACAGCTTCTCCCTTCTCAAGGTTTCCAACACTTCCCGAATATGACCGGCATGCTCTTCTTCGCTCCTTGAATAAATCAGGATATCATCGATGAACACAAATCACTGATTTATCCAACATTGGCCGACACACTCGATTCATCAAATCCATAAAAGCAGCTGGCGCATTGGTCAACTCAAAAGACATGACGAGAAACTCGTAGTGACCATAGCGCGCACGAAAAGCCGTTTTAGGAATGTCCTGCTCCTTCACTTTCAACTGATGGTAGCCAGATCGAAGATCTATCCTTGAGAACCAACTGCACCCTGGAGCTGGTCGAACAAGTCGTCGATCCTCGGTAACGGATACCGATTCTTTATTGCCAACTTGTTCAACTCACGGTAGTCGATACACATTCTCATGCTACCGTCCTTCTTTTTCACGAATAAGACCGGAGCACCCCAAGGAGAGATACTCGGTCTGATGAAACCCTTATTGAGCAATTCTTGCAGTTGCTCCATTAACTCCTTCATCTCAGTAGAAGCTAATCGATACGGTGCCTTGACGACAGGTTGGGCACAGGGTATCAAGTCGATTTGAAATTCGATTTCATGATCTGGTGGCACACCTAATAGGTCCTCTGGAAATACATCGGGAAAGTCACACACCACCGGTACATCGGATAATTGGGGTGTCGGCGTGTCCACATCCTTCACGTAGGCCAAGTAAGCGCTACATCCACGCCTCTTGTACTTTCCTGCCACCGCCATTGAAATCACTTTCGGAACCGTCGTAACCCGATCGCCGTATATCGTCACCGGACTTCCGTCAGGCGCCGTCAGTCTAATCATCTTCTTACGACACACGATATTCGCTTCATAGGTTGCTAACCAATCCATCCCTAGTACTACATCAAATCCACCTAGGGGCATCACATGTAATTTAGCAGCAAACCTATAACCTTCTAATTCTATGGCACAATCTTCAATTACATTAGTAACTCTGGTGGGCTTACCGATAGCAGTTCTACATCAAAAGGCTCGCTAATACCCTACTGCTAACAGACAACTTAGCACAAAAGGTAGTAGAAATAAAACTCTACTAGCGCTGGAATCAAATAATATAGAGGCACAAGTTCGATTAACTAGAAACATACCTGACACGACATCGGGATCCACTCTGGCTTCTTCCCGGGTCATGGTGTAAGCTCTATCACTTGCCCTCGGTCGTCCTTCCTTCGGCATCTTATTCCCCGCTCCAGAGCTCTCCACCCCTGGTTCCTTGCAGTCCCTCCTCATATGCCCCTTCTTACCACAGGCATAACACTTCACCACACAACAATCCCTTGACATGTGGCCATTCCTTTCGCATTTGAAGCAGACGTTTGACCCCCACCTACATTCTCCCGCATGGTTCCTTCCACACTTGCTACATATCTTTGTCATTCCCTCAGTAACGACCATCTTATGACTCTCGACCTTCGTCCTTTTGGCCTTGGGAGTGAAACCATCGTTACCAGAACGTTTCTCACTCAAGTTGCATCCTATCCTTTCATCTTCCCTTACGGCTCTCATGACCCCAGTCACCACCGCTGGCAGTATCGTGTGCATGACCTATTGCACCCCCTCAGCTATGGCCTCCTTCACTAAGGTTGTCAAATTAGGGCTTCCATCCCCACCTACATGGTGATGAAGCCCGAGCCCTTCAGGCAATGGTTCAGCATTCACCATCGTGCCCCTCATAATACGCGACCTAGTGCCACGTCCACCACGACCTCCACCTCGAGTAACCTTCCGGAATCCCCTCTCAGCCATCTTAAGCACTATAAGATTCAAACACCGATATGGTCATTCAAGGTAGTAGCTCAGTCTATGTTGAGTATAGTAAGTCCCTAATGACAGTGGCCAGTTGTGATTAGCCACTTACTTTACTCTTCACACCCCAAGCATTTCCTATCCTGACTACATCAGTATCTAAATCTACTAAGAACACATAAGCCAAATAGCACATGCACATAATTCTGGTTAACTTTATGAAAAGAAATACCTGATGGCACGTAGCTACTCGGGCTGACATCCCTCCTTCTGTCCCATTTTCAGTGTAAGTTAAGGTTTATTTTGAAAATTTACCCGTTTCACTTAAACTATGGCTCTGATACCAACTTGTAAGGCCCCGATCCCGGGCACCTCACAGTTGGTCATTCACAGCACTATAGATACATACTAGTATACATTTCATAAAATAATGCAGCGGAATTAATTTAAACAAAAGCCATTCATTTCATTAGTAACACTGTTGCTAAGCAATACACCCTGGTTTAGTCAGTTTACAAAAGATTAGTTTAACTGCATTACGAAACAGCTGTGATTCCTGTTAAGAATGGATGTCAGTCTTTTCCTGCCGAGTAGCTTCGCCCTCGTGCCATCCCCAGTAATAATTACTTGCCAACTGAAAATGTATAAAAGTCAGTGTTACTGAGTGAGCTCTAGTTTTATACATAATAAAATACTTTCTATATGTTGTATATGAAAATACTCTTTTCTGTAAATTACAACTCTATACTGTGTATGCGAGCACGCATTAACTATGTGAACAAATATTGTTCGTTCTCTGTACTGTATGCCTTGTCTATAAACTTTTTAACTTTATGTTCCACTGTCTATGTGGACCAGTGCGTAATGCCCCAACTATGTGCGCGATGGAAAAACGGGTGATGGGCCATCTATATCCCTCGAAAGGGTCAACTGTATCCCTCGAAAGGGCTATGGGTATCCCCCCAAAGGGTTCAACTGTATCCCTCGAAAGGGCTATGGGAATTCCCCTGAAGGGTTCAACTGTATTCCTCGAAAGGGCTATGGCTATGGGTATCCCCCCGAAGGTTTCAACTGTATCCCTCGAAAGGGCTATGTGGACTATGTACAAGGCCGACCCAATCACCCAGGGCACGCTACAAAGGTCCTGTCAATCTCAATTGATCGACCCTGTGTGCATAATGGGTAGCTAACCCGCAACACAGTTGAGCTAACGACAACATGGTCGTGTCCCTCCTATGTGCTTGCAAGACTTATTAACATTTTGTTTATATTCCACTTCTTTTCTTTATTGCTCTTTCAGTTTATTATTACAATACACTTTACGTTACGATAATAACATACCACGTAAAGCCACATACTATAAGTAATAATAATAGTAGCAATAATTATAATATGGAACAATCGTAGTATTTAATATTATGCATAAAACATCATCATTTATAAGTCCTTAGTCAACCTCGGTCAACCCCTAAGGCACAAACTCCCAGAAACATTTCTGTAAGAATTCTAAGTGTTTGGGCGTAAGAGCCCTGTTCAGGCTTTTCATCACCATGTAGACTCACCAGCTTACACTTAGAAACATTTCACTATGGGCGCATAAGCTATTCGGGCGCATGAGCATTGTTAGGACTCATGACCCTACACTTAGTCATCCGGCTACTTTTCTAGGCATATGACCACTTTTCAGACTCATAAGGCCACTGTTTAGGCTTATCATCTCACACTTGGACTTTTAAGCCTATTTTTCAGGCGTAAGAGCCCTATTTGGGCTCATCACCTTATACTTAACTTATTTTCAGACACATGAGCACTATTGAGGCTCATGAGTCTTAGGCGTATTAGGTACTGTTTAGGCATATGAGAACTATTTGGTCTCATGACCCTACTTAGAACATTTCTAAGGCAAATTTTTGAGCGTATGAGCACTATTTAGGCTCATCAACCTTCTGTCCAACTTATTACTATGAAATTTCCAAACCCAAACATCAGGCCTAAATGTTCCAAGCTTTCTAGGCATGAACTACACATAACCATCTCATAAACATCATCAGGCATGCAAATTACATACGGGTATACATACATAATCATAGTAAAAATTGTAAAATACATTTTCAGCCCTAAAAAGGTTTAAAACAAATAGAAACCGGGGTCTAGAACTCACCTTAGCAGTCTTTCGGGTATGACTTCTTTAAAAACCCGTTTGCTACAAGTTCAACACCTATAAAACCCAGTAAACACACCCGAACACACAAACACACACATAAGAACACATAACCAAGGCTAATTTAGCCAAGAACAACTCAAAAACACTAAACTTTACCTTAAACTCGAATTCTTCTTCTTGTTCTTCAAATATTCGAGAGTTTCTCTATTTTCTCTCTCTAAAAACCGAACAAGAAAGAGTGTGCAGAGGGTTATGGGCGGCCATATCACTTTTTACACCAACTTTTCAAGATTTTTATCATTTTTAACACTTTTGGTCACTCAACTTTGGGGTTGACTTTCATTTTATTCTTTTTCTTTCTCTTTTGTCCTTTTATTCCCTTCAAAAATACAGGTGTTACACCTTCTTCTTTACAAACAAGACCGGAGCACCCCAAGGAGAGATACTCGGCCTGATAAAAACCTTATCAAGCAACTCTTGCATTTGCTCTATTAACTCCTTCATCTCAGTCGGAGCCAACCGATACGGTGCCTTAGTGACAGGCTGAGCACCGGGTATCAAGTCAATTTGAAATTCGATTTCGCGATCTGGTGGCACTCCTGATAAGTCCTCCGGAAATACATCGGGAAAGTCACACACCACCGGCACATCGGGAAATTATGGTGTTGACGTGTCCACATCCTTCAAGTAGTACAAATAGGCACTACATCCACTTCTCATGTACCTTCCTGCCACCACCATCGAAATCACCTTCGGAATCGTCGTAACTTGATCACCGTATATCGTCACCAAACTTCCGTCAGGCGCCGTCAGTCTAATCATCTTCTTACAACACACGATATTCGCTTCATAGGTTGCTAACCAATCCATCCCTAGTACTACATCAAATCCACCTACGACCCTCTAGTTCTATAGCGTAGTCCTCTATCATATCAGTAACTCTAGTGGGCTTACCAATAGCAGTTTCTACATCGAAGGGCTCATCGATATATCTACTACTAACATGCAATTTAGCATAGAAAGTAGCAGAAATAAAACTCCTACTAGCACCAGAATCAAATAACATAGAAACAAGAGTTTGATTTACTAGAAACGTACCAGACACAACATCGGGGTCCGTTCTAGCCTCCTCCCTGGTCATGGTGAAAGCTCTGGCGCTCGCCTTCTGCCCTTCAGTTACGGCCTTCTTCTTCGCCCTGGAACTCTCCACCCTCGGCCTTTTGCAATCCCTGCACATATGGCCCTCCTCCCCGTAGGTATAACACCTCAGCACCTTACAGTCTCTTTTGATGTGGCCCGGCTTCCAACACCTGAAACACACGTTGAGCCCCAGCCTGCACTCCCCCGTATGCTCCTTCCCTCATTTGCCACACCTCTTGGGTTCCGAGCTTGATGATCCCTCTCTACAGTCATCTATTCTCATCTTCTTGTTGTTCGGGATGAAACCACCACGCCCGAACCGCTTTCTGTTCCAGTTTCGATCACCACCACAAGCTTTCTTCACCTCCGCCACCGTCACCTCCCTCTCATCATTGAGCCTCCCGGCCAAATCCACTGCCGACCTAAAAATGCTTGGTCGAGCAGCGATCAAGTGCCTACGAATGTCGGCTGGCAATCCCTGGATGTACCAATTGATCTTTCGGGACACATGCGTCACCTGATCCGGTACCAGTCTTGCCATCTCGTTAAATTTGGTGGTGTACCGCTGGTGGGTCATGTTTCCCGCCTCGAGTTGTAGGAACTCCCTCTCGATCTTATCGAGTTCCCTGTGAGGACAGAATTCCTCAATTACCAATTGGTTCAGCTCCTTCCATTGCATCTTCTCGATGGCTCTGGCACCCTCAGCTTGGGCAATGTTGTCCCACCAACACAACAATGAGTCAACAAAGGAGTGAGACGCGAACTTCACCTTTTGGTATTCGCGACACTCACTGATTTCCAACACCGGCTCCATCTCCCTTACCCAGCGGTGAGTGGCAGCAGCATCGCCATTGCTCGAAGGGGCTTGCACCTTTGGAATGCCCCGTAACTGCACCCCTTGGTAGTCACCCCCACTACATCATCCTCCTCTTCGTCAGACAATATGGTCTCACCTTGGAAAGGTATCATTCGGTTTAGAAAGCGGGGCAAGTTGAGCCCAAGGTATATAGGGCCTTTCCGAATCATTACTCGGGTAGGAGAGGTGGCCTGTAGGTTAGACAATACAAGTTGACGAAAAGGTCCATCTTGTTGTTAATTGTGGTTTATGGTCTTTGGTCTGTAACTTTCTACTTTTGAACCTTTTATCCTTTTTGTAATATATTAGGATGTGAGCTATGGCTTGTCATAGTCACAAGTCAAACGGTAGTATACCCTTTGATGGTAGATTGATCTTGTTGTATAGATTAGTGTTTCCAACTGGTTTTCAAAGTATAGCCGACTGTAGATGTAGTATAAATTATCTCAGGTGCTTGTATTTTAGATATGCTTTGTAACATTATAACTTCAAACTTGAGGGCAATATACAAAATTCTTGAAAACCATACTTGTTTTTGTTCTTTTTTATGTCTCTTGTCTACTTGTGTTCTTACTATCATCTATCTAAACCGGTTCCCGATTTGATTTGTTAAGTGTTCCAAATCTCTCCTCATTATGAAAACTGTTGTATTGATAATCCCTTAGTTGATCCAGCCATATGGTTCGCATTAATTGGTAACAACTTCATGTCTGTTATAAAAAGACTCGATAAGTGATTCAATGTTATGCCATCATTGTCTCGGACATGTCAATATTAAAAATATGAAAATACATTAGTTAGAGGAAATCATGTTGTGGGTTTATAGTTGAAGAATTTCAACTTGTTGAGCATTGTTTGTAATGTTCCAAGGGTAAACAACACAAACTTACTCACAAACAAGTTGCACATAATAAAGTTGAATCAATTCTCCACCTATTGCAAATGATTTTGCTTGGTAATATTAGTGTGGTGAGCTTAGAAAGGCGTGCATATTGTTTGGTTGTTATCGATGGTTTTCTTAGATTATTTTCATTTAATTTTTAGCATTAAAGGATGAAACGACTCACTTGCTAATAAAGTCCATGACTCTCCTAGAGAATCAAACTAATAAGAAGATAAAGTGCATTAGGAGTGATAACGGAACATAATTTGCAATCACATCTTAAATAAATACTATGATTTAAAGGGGGTAGTTAGACAATTCAGTACAATAGGATCTTCATAGCAAAATAGAGTTGCTGAATGAAGAAACATAACATTGATTGAAGCATCTCGAAGAATGCTGTCTGTTGCAAAACTTCCATCATTCTTTTGGGTGGAGGTTGTCAATACTGCTTGTTAAGTTCAAAATCTGTCTTGATAAATTAACAACTAAACCTAAATTATGTTTCATTGTTTGACACTTTTAATCAATCTTCTTATGGACCTGTAGAGATAACCCCTTTGACATAATCAATTAATGATGTATTTTCTAATGACGTCGGTCCTACTTCATCTCAAATTAATAGAACAACTTCAGACATAAGTTCTTCTTCGAATGTTTTAGCTCATCAATCCTCATCCAAACCTTGATCATGATCTTGAATCAGATCCCTCTCCATTACAAGCGCCTAATTTATGTCCCGACAATCATGGTGTTGAACACAATCCATAATGTTTAGACATAACTACTACATCTACTCTAGAAATTCCAATTGAAGCTATTCAAGTACCTTATAAAGATTCATCTAGTGAGTCATATTCATCAGATACTCATGCTGTCAATCTTTGTCAAGAAGAAACAATGTTTATCAACCAGATGGAGGTGTTATTGAGAATGAACCTGTTGGTCAGTTGTCTAACTTTAATGACGTTATTTTTGAATATGATATTCTTCAATTGAGAATTCATAATAACTATCCAACTAATGCAACTATTAGTCCATGTCTAAAGGTGTTCATACAAAAAGTTAATTAGGAGCCATCAATAAATGTTTTTATACTTGCTTCATTTCTCAAATAGTGCCAAAGAATGTGAAAATGTCTTTGAAAAAAATAGTTGGGTTGAAGTAATACTAGACGAACTGATGTAATTCGAAACGCTAGATGTGTGGCATTTGTGTGAATTACGAAAGGATAAGTTTCCTATCAGAACCAAATAGATATGTTGGAAAAGGATGGATGAAAAATGTGTTATTGTTTACAACATGGCTAAACTTGTTTTACGAAGATTTTATCAAGTTGGCGGTCTTGATTATGAAGAAGTCTATGCTCCAATCACAAGACTAAAAGCAATTCATATATTTCTAGCATATGCTTCTTTCATGAACATCAAAGTTTTTAGATGGATGTGAAGAATGCTTTCTTTTATGGAGAAATAAAAGAAGAAACCTATATTTGCCAACCTCCTAGTTTTGAATATCCAGCTCATCTTGACTATGTTTACAAGTTAGACAAAACTCTCTATGGTTTACATCAAGCATTTCGTGCTTGGTAAGCCACTCTCACAGAACATTTTCTTGTAAATGGATATACTAGAGGCGCTATTGATCAACCCCTATTCATATGAAAGACTGGTAATGATCATATTCTTGTCCAAATTGTCACACCCTCAATTTTCACAAATGGGGTAATACCGTTAGGCGCGTGACATACCAGGATCTCAGCCACTAGTAACATCAAACAACACAATAGTTACAAAACATAATTGCTTATAATTGTTAAGTTTTTCCAAAATAGAGTTGAATACAAAAACATGAAAGAAATTGCGGAAGCGTATTAGTTTATAATTCAAACGACGAAAACACGCACAAAACAAATAAAGTTTATGTTGATAGAAAATGTAAAGGCGTTTAGTTGACCTAATGAGTGATGAATGATATGATGCACTGATCATACTATGGTGTCAACACTAGGTTGGTGTGTTCACAGGTTTTGATAAAAGAACATAATGTAAGCAAATTCAGTAACCAAAGTAATATTAGTAGATATCTAGTCGCTTAACAAGTGAATAAGTGTATGAATACCAGGTCACAACAACAGAAAATAGGTCAATGACACACCCGTTTGACGTCCAGTCATGCTAGCGCGACTAGCACGGGTGTGGTTTGTCAAACCCAGTAGATATACTCAAAATTACCTCGCTATAATATGTACATTAATGGTCTGCGTATGAGGAATTAAATATGGTATACACTAGTAAACAAACAAAATTACAGTAATATTGATCAAATGAAAATACGTTTAAAACACACGCTTATTTCACCCCAAAGAAAGTAGGTAAAATGGGGCTAAGAACTCACCTTAATTGCACATAAACGCATAGTAACAAGCACAAATGATTAGTGTTCTGTAACACTCGGCCCCTCGTATCAACAATGTTGTCCGCTTTGCCCACGAGGAGCTCACGAATTTGCTTTTGGTTGTCTGGGTGAAAACTTCCCAGGGAGGTCACCCATCCTTTGATTGCTCCCACCTGAGCACGCTTAACTATGGAGTTCTCCTCTCATCCACATCCAATACGCCCAAAACGCGTTGTTGATATTAGAGGCTAGACATTCACTATGAACCAGGAATCTCTCATGTCCACGACCGATGTGGGATATATGTAGGGTGTCACATGTTCCAATTAACTTGGTTTTCATTAAATAAATAATTAATATTAATTACTAATTAATAACACAGAAATCGTATGGTTTCACATTTCATGACAGTGCCAAAGACATGACTCATGAGGCCACAAGGCTTGGTACTTAATATTTACACGAGCACATGCTATTTTTCGACTACAACATATCATATATCTATGCTAGCTTACCCTGCGGAATATCCTGATCTGTCCGGTCAGATCGCCTCCTGTATAGTGTTTGGTTTGGAAGTGGTTACCATACTTTGGATTCAGGTTACAATCCTTGAATATACCTTTCAATCCTTAAGGAAGGAAGATTGACCGTGTTAGGGCACAATGTAGGTAACTCATGAGATCGAGTGGTGTATGCCTCGATCTCGGAACATGTCATCTTGAAGTTCTAGAATTTAGCCAATCACTTATGTACCTCTTCAAGGGGGTTGCATGCTTTCTTCCTCAAGCTCTTGAAATCCTTCCAAGTTGCCTAGTTTGTAGTCTCAACACCCAACATCTGTACTTGAGTGTTCCACCAAGATAATGCAGCACCATCCAGAATGCCAGTGGTGACTTAACCCGATTTGCCACTGGGCAGTTGCACATCTCGAACATAGATTTGAGCTTCTCAAACCACCATGCGAGTCCTAAGCTCCTTTTGCTTTAGGGAACAGATTGGGTTTACGGTCCATAAAGGACTTGAATGTGCAGGCTCCTTGACCTATAACAAATTTAGGTCAGAACTTTGGAATTTTGAAGGGATGTTAGAACTTAACAAGACTGACTGAATGTTGATGTTAGGAATGAATTTGTATTACTTACCGATTAGAGTGGCCTTCAGATTAGGGTTATGATTAGCGAGTGCATCAGCCACATGCTGATTGATTAGAGTCGTCATCTCTGCTGGTGTCATGTTAATGGTGCCACCACCATGTCCACATCCTCGGCTACATCCAGACATTCTTAACAATCACATCATACAATAATAGGTAATATGCAATATATCTACTTTATTTAAGTACAAGTAATTAAAAGAATTTAGCGTACACACAACTAATGGGTTCAAACAATAATTTCTGATTAAATGAATTGTAAGTAAATAATAATTTCAGAAGACAATTTTATCCGGTAAATGCTGAGCACGAAGCAAGAAGTCGACTTCAAAAGATCAAACAAACTGGGACCGTCAAGAATAACTTTAAAGAGTTTACAACACTTGTTCTTGAGATCTCGGAGTTATCGGATAAAGTCTTTTTTTTATACTTCCTAGATGTATTACAATCATGGGCCAAGATAGAATTACAGTGAAGAAATATTCAAGATCTTGCTTTAGCCAATGCACTAGCTGAATGCTTGATCGATCATAAGAAAAAACGATCATATAGGCCCATGAACGAGGAAAGTGATGATGAGAAGGGTGGAAGAGTTTAGCCAGCGGAAGGTAGAAACAAGGAGACCGCCACGATACGACAACGAAAACATCATCCCAAATTCTGTTTTATATGTGATGGACCGCATAATGATCGACACTACCTGAATTAACAAAGTCAGCAAGCCATGTGGCCAAAACTATAATGCATCCCCCAAAGACAAGGAGGTTTGTCTTAGGGCAATGCAACTACAAGTATTAAATGCTTTAACGGTACATGAAGGGAAGCCATTGAAAATGATTAAGTCATGCCCAGTGAAGTACAAGGGCAACATCACGAACACGGAGGTGAACGGACTTCGGTTTGGGAACTTTGAAAAAAATGGACGACTTGTAAAGGTACTCATTGATACCAGAGCAAGTCACAACTTCATGACACGAGAAGAAGCTAAAAGCTTGGCTTAAAGATATCCACACGTGATGGGTTTCTCAAAGAAGCCAATGGTAACACGGAAGCAATCAAAGGAATGTCATGGGCTATCCACACCAAGATCAGGACATGGCAAGGTAAAATTGACTTCTTAATAGCACCACTATGCGACTACAAGCTCATGCTCAGGATGGACTTTTTCTGGAAAGCAAAAGCCATTCCAGCTACATTTCTAAACACCTTGTACATCGTGAAAGGCGATCATTACATGCAACACCGATGGAGTCAAGCCATATCGGTAAAACAATATTTGTCTTGCATCTGTGAGAACAATCTGGGGGTCACGCAAGAAACCAACAAGGACGTCATAGGTTTAGATGGGGGAGAATGTGACAAACCGCCTAAAAACAATTCGCACTACTCGGATTTCGGGAGTTCTGAAAATCATATGAAGGCATGCAAGGCCATTCGGAAGACTCCAGAGCAGCCCAAACATATCTAGAAAAGCTACATACTATCAATGTAAAATATCTAGATATTAATTAAACAAAATTTAGATATTACATTAGTTAATATCTTTGATATTTGGATTAGAATAGTTTAGAATTAGCAAATATTGAGATTAGGCCACTAGTATAAATAGGTGTAACCTCCCAAAACCACATGCAAGACTTGTGTAAAGCACTTGTAAAAGCCCTCTTGTAAGCAACCTTGTAAGCAATAAAAAAGCTATTTGTATTACTCGCTTGCAAACTCTTCTGCATCATTATTTGAATTACTACATCATTTGGGTCACAAAGGATGAACTTAGATCAAGTCTAAGTGTCGTACGAGAGTCGAAGAAATCACCACGTGACAATATGCTATCTTAAGACTACAACATATAATATAACTACGTATAGTTATTAAATTAATTAGCTTAATCGCTTACATGCATTATGTATTGTGAATTTACCATTATAATTATGGATTTTATTCACCCTCATAAACAATACTTAGTATGTATATATCTTTGCTAATGTACAAACATCCGTATATTGACTTATATGTCACACAAAAACACACCACATGATCACCTACCACATTCACATGCATTAAACCAAGCACACACTGTAACACCCAGTTATTTTTTTAAAAGTTATGAAGGAATAAAAGTAAAGGAAAGGAAAGAAAAGCTATAAACCCAAGTTGAGGGGTTAAAAGTGTCCAAAAGGACACAACTTTGGAAAAGTTGGTGAATAAAGCAACATGGCCCCCCATGTTGCCTCTTACACCTTGTCATTCAAATTTTTTTAAAGATAGAGAGAAGAAGAGCAGAGAATTTTCATAGGTTGTAGAAGAAGAAGGAGAATTTGAAGTTTTTGGTAAGAATTCTCGGTTTTATGATGTTTTAGACAATTCTAGTCTCGGTTGTATGCTTATAAATGTAATTGTATGTTTGGGTTGTGTATGTGTGTGGGTTTTAGGTGTTAAATACGACTGAGAAAGTTCAAGAGAAGGGTTCAAACTCGAAAGCAACTCAGGTGAGTTCTAGAACCCCCTATTTAACATATTTGAACAACTTTGGGACTGGAAAATGCATGTGTATATGTTTTTATAAAAAATAAGTTTTCCCCGCATGTGTGTGTGTGAATGTGTATGTGGGTGGGTGTAAATTTGGGGTTTATAAGTGTGTAGGTAAATGTTATGATGCTTAGAATGTTAGTATTAAGCTTAGAACATGATTTAGAATGATTTGGGGCTGATTTATGATGTTTAAATGGAAGTTAGTTACCAAAACGTCTAAACAGTGGACCATGCGTCCAACGGTTTAATTTCCTAAGTGTTCCCAACCGCCCAAAAGCTCAACCGCCTGAATAGTGCCCATGCGTCTAAATAGGCCCATACGTCTAAATAGGCCCATACGTCTAAGTGAAAAATGGCAAAGTGTAGGCCCAAACGCCTGAGTAGTGCCCATGCGTCTAAATAAACCCATGCGTCTAAGTGAAATGTGACCAAGTGTTAGGCCCAGACGCCTGAATAATGCCCATGCGCCTAAATAGGCCCATGCGTCTAAGATAAAAGTGACTAAGTATAAGTCTAGACGTCTGCATAGTGGCAAAACGTCTGAACAGGGCAGAAGCGCCCAAATAGTGCCCATACGTCTAGACACTTAGAATATTTTCTGAAATTTCAGGAAAAAGAAGAAAGTCTAGGGTTTGACCAAAGTTGACTTATGGGTAATGATTACCCAATTTAAGCATAATTATGGGATGTTTTAGGGTTATGGAATGTATGAATGATGTATGGCATGTATAATGTGTTATCTTTAATGGTATGAAAACGTATTTATTTTATGTTATGAAATACGTTAAATATTATGTTATTACTTTACGTAGTATGAGAAATGAATGAATCAACGTAAAGAATAACATAACAAAATGAAAGATAACAACGATGAAAATTAAAACGTAATGAACGAACGAATGGCTTGTAAGCAAATGAAAGGAGCTGCACGACCAAGTTGTCATTAGCTTAACTGTGATGCGGGTTAGCTACCCCAAAGGATGCACACAGGGTCAATCATTGAGATTGACAAGCCCCTTTGGTATGCCCTAGGTGACTGGATCAGCTTCGTGCACAATGTTCGTGGTTTAATTACCACAGGTCCAGCATCAGCTTCGTGCACAATGTTCGGGGTAGGACCAAACGGTTTGTATGAATGGGAGAGATGACTTGCCCTAGGTGGCTGGATCAGCTTCGTGCACAATGTTCGTGGTTTAATTACCATATGTCCAGCATCAGCTTCGTGGACAATGTTCGGGGTATTGTTCATTAATCCATATGAATGTAAAAGAATGACGTAACGTACTAAAGAAAGAAAGAAAGTAAGTAAACAAGTACGAAAGTAAAAGAATGATAATGGGTTCGTTACGAAAGAATGAGAACGAAAGTAAGAGAATGTTAACGAAAAGCATGAAATGAAAACATGCTATGATATGATGATGAATGACGAATATTAATGAAAGTAAAAGTAATATTCTCTATCTGTACGAACGATGCATGACCACGTATGAAAGTAAAGAAAGTTATATCAAAAGTAAAGTATTTTATTTATAAAACTAGAACTTACTCAGCAACGCTGACTTTATGTGTTTTCCAGTTGGCAGGTAATAGTTGCTGAGGATGGCACGGGGCAGCTACTTGGCATTTTTGGGATGACATCCATTAGTATAATAATGACACTTTTGTGATGTAATGCAATTATAGTATTTTGAAATTGTTAAACTTATTGTATTACTTTTCAAAAGTTGTCATTTAATTATATGAAATGGTTTTAGTTAATTTCCGCTGCAATGTTTTAAATAATTGTATGTTTTATGTGCGATGAATGACCAACTGTGAGGTGCCGGGGAACGGGGCCTTACAAGTTGGTATCAGAGCCAAAGTTTAAGTGAAACGGGTAAATATTTTCAAAATATATCTAAACTTAAACTGAAAATGGGACAATGGGAAGGGATGCCAGTCCAAGTAGCTACGTGCCATCAGGTATTTTCTTTAATGTTAACTGGTATTATGTGCACATGTTATTTGATCTGTTTTCCCTTAGTAGATTTAGATACTGATGTAGTCAAGATAGGAAATGCTTGGGGTATAAAGAGTAAAGTAAGTGGCTAATCACAACTGGCCAGTGTAATTAGGAACTTACTATACTCGACATAAACTGAGCTATTACCTTGAATGGCCGTGTTAGTGTTTGAATCTTATAGCGATTAGGAATGGCTGGAGGTAGATATTCTAAGGCTTCACGAGGCGGAGCACGTGGTGGACGTGGTGCTGAACCACGGGCCACAAGAGGAAGGCCCAGAGTTAAGAAGGTGACCCATAAGAGCCTGAGACCCCTTATCCAGAGGGTGGAGTTGAGAGTGCTAACTTGAGAGCCTCGGTGAAGGAGGCCGTGGTGGAAGAGGTTCATCAGGTCATGCAGACGATTTTGCCATCTGTGGTGACCGAAGTGATTAAGGCTATTAGAGAAGGGGAGAGGAGGGATAGGAATAGGTCTTCGAAAGGGAGAGAGCAACCTGAGACCGAGACGGTTATCCCTACTAATGAGCAAGAGGAGGAAGAAGAGCCTGTGCCGGAGGCAGTACGAGGCTGTAACTATGGGGCATTCCAAAGATTCAATCCTCTACCATCGATGGTAATGGCACTGCTACTGCTGCTCACCGATGGGTGAGGGAGATGGAAGTTGTTCTGGAAATTAGCGAGTGCCGCGAAGACAAGAAGGTGAAGTTGGTCACCCATTCGTTTATGGACTCAGCTTTATGCTGGTGGGACATCATTGTCCAAGCCGAGGGTAGTAGAGCGATTGGCAGGATGAGGTGGAGTGAACTGAAGAAGCTGGTGATTGAGGAGTTCTGTCCTTATCGGGAGATGGATAAGGTGGAAAGGGAGTTCGTACAGCTCGAGGTGGGAACCATGACACATCAACAATACACCGCCAAGTTCAACGAGATGGCACGGCTTGTGCTGGATCAGGTGACACCCCTGTCATGAAAGATCAAAAGATACATCCAGGGCTTGCCGGCGGATATCCGTAGGCATATGATCGCCGCCCGACTGAGTACGTTTAGTTCGGTGGTTGACTTGGCTGGGAGATTTTATGATGTGAGGGAGGTGGTGGTGGTTGAGAAGAAGAAGACTGGTGGTGATGATCGGAACTGGAACCGGAAACGGTTTGGACGGGGTGGCTTTACCCCGAACGACAAGTAGGTGAGGGTGGACGATCGACGAGTGATTGCCGCAGGCTCAGGAGTGAAGAGATGCGGGAAGTGTGGAAAGAAGCACGCTGGCAAGTGCAGGCTGGGGTTTAATGTCTGTTTCAAGTGCGGGAAACCCGGCCACATCTCTAGAGGTTGCAATTTAGCGAGGTGCTTCAACTGTGGTGAAGTAGGCCACATGAGGAGGGAGTGCATGAAGCCGAGGGTAGAGGGTTCCGGAGCAGGGAAGAAGACAGGGACTGAGGAGCAAAGGGCGAGCGCGAAAGCGTTCACAATGACCAAAGAGGAGGCTAGGACGGACCCTGATGTTGTGTTAGGTACGTTAATCAAACTCTTGCTTCTGTGTTATTTGCTTCTGTTGCTAGTAGGAGTTTTATTTCCGCCAATTTCTGTGCTAAATTCCCTATTTGTAGAAGATCTATTGATGAGCGCTTTGATGTAGAAACTACTATTGGTAAGTCCACTAGAATTATTGATATGATAGAGGAGTGCTATAGAATTAGAGGGTCATAGGTTTGCTGCTAAGTTACATGTGATGCCCCTAAGGGGATTTGATTTAGTACTAGGGAAGGATTGGTTAGCAACCTATGAAGCAAACATCGTGTGTCGAAAGAAGATGATTAGATTGACAGCGCCTGACGGGAGTTCGGTGACGATATACGGTGATCGAGTTATGACAATTCCGAAAGTGATATCGATGGCAGTGGTGGGAAAGTGCATGAGGCGTGGATGTAGTGCTTATTTGGCCTACGTGAAGGATGTGGACACGTCAACACCCCAATTGTCTGATGTACTGGTGGCGTGTGACTTTCCCGATGTGTTTCCAGAGGACTTATCAGGTGTGCCACCGGATCGTGAAATCGAATTTCAGATCGACCTGATACCCGGTGCTCAGCCTGTCGCTAAGGCACCGTATCGGTTGGCTCCGACTGAGATGAGGGAATTGATGGAGCAACTGCAGGAGTTGCTTGAAAAGGGTTTCATCAGACCGAGTATCTCTCCGTGGGGTGCTCCAGTCTTGTTTATAAAGAAGAAGGACGGTAGCATGAGGATGTGTATTGACTACCATGAGTTGAACAAGTTGACAGTCAAGAATCGGTATCCATTACTGAGGATTGATGACTTGTTTGATCAGCTCCAAGGTGCCAGTTGGTTCTCGAGGATAGATCTTCGATCTAGCTACCATCAATTGGGGGTGAAGAAGCAAGATATTCCTAAAACAGCTTTTCGCACGCGTTATGGACACTACGAGTTTCTCGTTATGTCCTTTGGTCTAACCAATGTGCCAGCTGCTTTTATGGATTTGATGAATCGAGTGTGTCGGCTCATATTAGATAAATCAGTGATTGTATTCATTGATGATATCCTGATTTATTCAAGGAGCGAAGAAGAGCATGCCAGTCACATTCGGGAGGTGTTGGAGACATTGAGAAGGGAGAAGTTGAATGCTAAGTACTCCAAGTGCGCATTCTGGTTACGCGAAGTTCAGTTCTTGGGTCACGTGGTAAATGCTGAAGGAATCATGATGGACCCGACAAAGGTTGTGGCCGTGATGCAATGGAAGTCTCGAAAGACGCCATCCGAGATTCGTAGTTTCTTGGGATTGGCGGGCTACTATAGGAGATTTATTCAAGAGTTTTCCAAGGTAGCCTCACCTTTGATGAAGTTGACTCGCAAGGATGTGAAGTTCGTATGGGGTCGAGAACATGAGGATGCTTTCGAGGAGTTAGAGGCGAGACTAACACAAGCTCCAGTCTTGACATTACCCAAAGGTAGTGAACACTTAGTGGTGTATTCGGATGCATCTTATTCTGGGCTAAGTTGCGTATTGATGCAACGCAGAAGGGGAATAGCCTATGCACCCCAACAGCTGAAAACCCACGAAGTCAACTATCCCACGCACGATCTAGAACTGGTAGCTGTGGTATTTGTTTTGAAGATTTGGTGGCACTACCTGTATGGGACGAAGTGCACCATCTTCACAGACCACAAAAGCTTAAAGTACTTCTTCGAGAAGAAAGATTTGAACATGGGGCAAAGGCAATGGTTGGAGCTCATAATTGATTACGATTGCGAGATCCATTACCATCCGGGCAAGGCCAATGTGATGGCAGATGCCCTTAGTTGGAAGGAGAGACCCAAGCCCATTCAGGTGAAGGCCTATCAGCTGATTTTTACCTCTAACGTGATGACGTAGGTCAAGGAGTTTCAAGAGGAGGCTTTGAAAGAAGATCGCCTTAACTCTAAAAGGATGAGAGGTCTAGTCACGGAGTTGGGTGAGAACACTCTTGGTGTTAGAACCCGATTCAGACGAATGTGGATTCCTCGTTACGGGGATTTACGTGGAAAGATCATGGACGAGGCTCATAAGACTCGATACTCCATTCATCCCGGTGCTACCAAGATGTATCACGATATGAAAAAGGATTATTGGTGGCCAGGTATGAAACGTGACGTAGCAGAGTATGTGAGTAAATGCCTTACTTGTTTACAAGTGAAGGCGGAACACCAGAAGCCGTACGGGAAAATCCAACCGTTGGATATACCCGAGTGGAAGTGGGAGCATATCACCATGGCATGCCGGTGTCTATCGTATCAGATCATGACACCCGATTCACATCGAAGTTTTGGAAGAAATTCCACGATGCGATGGGGACGAGACTACATATCAGCATGGCTTATCATCCTCATACTGACGGTCAGTCTGATAGGACGATCCAGACACTCGAGGTCATGATTCGAGCGTGCGTGATCGATATTAGAGGAAATTGGGATGACCATATACTATTAGCAGAATTCTCGTACAACAACAGTTATCATGCCAGCATTGGCATGTCACCATACGAGATGCTATATGGTAGGAGATGTAGGACACCCGTTTATTGGGGTGATATTAGTCAGAAAGTGTTAGGAAGTATTGAGGTGATTGAGGCTACGACGGAGAATCTAGAAAAGATCAAAGCCTTTATGAAGGCAGCTAAGGATAGACAGAAGTCGTATGCTGATAAGAGACGTAGACCTATTGAGTTCCAGGTGGGTGATAGGGTTATGTTAAAAGTCTCACCTTAGAAAGGTATCATTCGGTTTAGAAAGCGGTGCAAGTTGAGCCCAAGGTATATAGGACCTTTCCGAATCATTGCTCGAGTAGTAGAGGTGGCCTATAGGTTGGAACTACCAGACGAGTTGAGTGGAATTCATCCTACATTCCATGTATCCCATGTACGAAAGTTTTTAGTGGACGAGGATATGATTGTACCACTGGAAGATATCGAAGTGAACGAACGACTCAATTATGTGGAGCAACCAGTGGCGATCATTGATCGTACGGAGAAGAGGCTAAGGAATAAAGTGGTTCCTCTTGTGCGTGTACAGTGGAGGCACAGGAAGCGATCCGAGTCTACATTGGAGGTTGAAGGAGATATGAGGCAACATTACCCTCATCTGTTTGAGGAATAACAGGTTTCAGGGACGAAACCTATATAAGTGGGGTGGACATGTAACACCTAGTTATTTTTTTTAAAGTTATGAAGGAATAAAAGTAAAAGAAAAGAAAGAAAAGCTATAAAACCCAAGTTGAGGGGTTAAAAACGTCCAAAAGGACACATCTTTAGAAAAGTTGGTGAATAATGCAACATGGCCGCCCATCTTGCCTCTTACACCTTGTCATTCGGAATTTTTTAGAGAGAGAGAGAGAAGAAGAGCAGAGAATTCTTGGACGTTGTAGAAGAAGAAGGAGAATTGGAAGTTTTTGGTAAGAATTCCAAGTTTTTGGTAAGAATTCTTGGTTTTATGATGGTTTAGACAATTCTAGTCTCGGTTGCATGCTTATAAATGTGATTATATGTTAGGTTTGTGTATGTGTTTGGGTTTAAGGTGTTAAACACAACTGAAAAAGTTTAGGAGAAGGGTTCAAGCCCAAAAGCAGCTAAGGTGAGTTCTAGAACCCCCTATTTAACATGTTTTGAACAACTTTAGGGCTAGAAAATGCATGTGTATATGTTTTTATAAAAAATAAGTTTTTACCTGTATGTGTGTGTGTGAATATGAATGTGGGTGGGTGTAAATTTGGGGTTTATAAGTGTGTAGGTACATCTTATGATGCTTAGAATATTAGTATTAATCTTAGAACATGATTTAGAACGATTTGGGGCTGATTTATGATGTTTAAAACCCAAACGTCTAAACAGTGGACCATGCGTCCAATGGTTTAATTTCCTAAGTGTTCCCAACCGCCCAAAAGCTCAACCGCCTGAATAGTGCCCATGCGTCTAAATAAACCCATGCGTCTAAGTGAAAGTGACCAAGTGTTAGGCCTAGACGCCTGAATAGTGCTCATGCGCCTAAATAGGTCCCTGCGTCTAAGAGAAAAGTGACTATGTATAAGTCCAGACGTCTGCATGGTGGTGAAACGTCTGAATAGGGTAGAAGCGCCCAAATTGTGTCCATGCATCTAGACACTTAGAATAACCCAATTTAAGCATGTATAATGTGACCAAAGTTGACTTAAGGGTAATGATTACCCAATTTAAGCATAATTATGGGATGTTTTAGGGTTATGGAATGTATGAATGATGTATGGTATGATTATGTGTTATCTTTAATGGTATGTAAATGTATTTGTTTTATGTTATGAAATACGTTAAATATTATGTTATTACTTTACGTAGTATGACGAATGAATGAATGAACGTAAAGAATAACGTAACGAAATGAAAGATAACAATGATGAAAAGTAAAACGTAATGAACGAACGAATGGCTCGCAAGCAAATGAAAGGAGGTGCACGACCATGTTGTCGTTAGCTCAACTGTGATACGGGTTAGCTACCCCAAAGGATGAACACAGGGTCAATCATTGAGATTGACACGGCCCTTTGGTATGCCCTAGGTGACTAGATCAGCTTCGTGGACAATATTCGTGGTTTAATTACCACAGGTCCAGCATCAGCTTCGTGCACAATGTTCGGGGTTGGAACAAACGGTTTGTATGAATGGGAGATAAAACATTCTGTTGATATAAATTTTGATATAAATAATTGAAGATTGAAATTTTGATATAAATAATTGATATAAATAAATAACAGATAAATCTTGAAAATTGAAGATTCATTAAATTAATTGGTCACTTGGTAAATAAAACATTCTGTTGATATAAATAATTGATAATAAAATGTTTGAAAGTTTTAAAAAATAAATAAAAATTTGTTTTGTAAAAATTGAAAATTCTGAAATTTTTCTAAGTGTTAAGTGTCGTGCGAAAGTGTTCACCGCGTGAAAAGGATTGTCGCATGACAATGAGCAGCTATAAATATCTAAGTCTTTTCGGGCGAAGATATTTTTCGCATCTAAGTGTCATCCGAAAGGATTTTTCGCACAGATTAAAAATTGTGATTTCTGACTTCATCTTGTGTTTCTACTACGTGTGTTTGATTGTTTATCATCTGTGATTGATTCCAAGGTATTGTGAATCAAAATGGTTACTTTAGATATGAATGTTATAAATGGAACTTAACAACTTGAAACTAAAATCTTACAAATGGACTTAAAAATTGACATTGAAAGATGAAATAGACCTAATGATCTTAGGCGAAAGTGATGGACTGATTTTCATGAATTAAAATCATGTTTTGGACAATTAATTTGAATGTTGGTTGCGCGAATCGCACAAGTGTAATGAACAGACGCGACACGGTGTTTTCGCGTGATAACTGTTCTCGCATGAGTCCGTTTTCGCGTAATGTTTGAATTTCATAAAACATGGTTTTTCGCGTGAAATCAGTTTTCGCAAGATGTTTGATTCTCGCATGAGTTTTAATTTTCGCTTGAAATATGATATTTCGCATGAAAATTGTATTCGCATGAAATGCAACTGTCGCACGAAATATTATTTTCGTACAAATAGACTTTTCACATGAAATTTGCTTTCGCGTGGCAGAAACTCATTTGCAAATTTTTCTAAGTGTTCACATTTTTCGTATGCATGATTAAGTTATTTCAAAGTGTTCTAATCATGATTGTTTGTGACAATGCAGATGGCACTGATGGTTTTTAATAAAAATCATAACTGTGTAGCATATTTAGATGACATTCCTGAGGGAAAGGAACTGTTTACATCTATGATAGAAGGGCTGAAGAATTCTCACATAGTTTATGCCATTTCAGCTGATCCAGCTATATATTCTGAGTTGATCGATTCTTTCTGGAGTACTGCTGCTCTAGAAAAAGACCAAGCTGGAAATCAAATCATCACTGCTACTGTCAAAAATAAGAGAGTGACTGTTTCTCAAGCCATTCTGAACAGAGTACTACTATTTGATGACCAAGAGGGTGCTCCAACCAGATTGGATGATGATGTAGTTATCGACTGTCTAACTCGGATGGGATACGAGTACAGATATCCTAGTTTGGAGAAGAAGTGGTTGCCACCGTATTGGAAGTATCTATTCCACGTGGTTATTCACTGTTTGAGCAATCTGAAGGCTGGGATGGACAGTCTGAGTGCTGTTTTTGGATCGTTATTAGTCTCTCTGGTGGATGATCTTCCATTCAGTATTTCTGGAGTACTCTTCCAGGAGATGGTGAAAAATGCCACAGCTAATCTGGGAAGGAAGTTTATCATGTATCCCCGATTTATTCAGCTGGTGATCAACGACGCCTATCCTGAGCTTGCCACTCAGAGGTCTCCAAAATATGTTGTACAGACTATCAAGAAGGAGATTTTTACTCATCTCACTGGAGCAAGAGGAAACAAATGCTCAGGAGAAAATTTTGCTAAAATTGGCAAATTTTCTGAGATAGAAGAAGATGTTGGTGAGTTAGAAAGAGATGTTCAAAATGATGAAGCATAGACTGGCACTTCTGCGTCTGCTGCTAGAAATGATATAGATGAGGAGATTGAAAGATTATTTGAGGTTGAGCCTGTGAATGAAGAAAGAATGGAAGGGATTGTTCATTCTGCTTCCAGTTCGGAGACGGCTAGCGATCAGATAGGGAATGTTCCCTATGTGATTCAAACTCATCAGACACCTTCTACTCCAACTTCCTCAAGACAAAATGTTGAAGATAGGGATACTGATTACATCCCTGAGGAGTCTCCTAGTACATCGATGAGGCGTAAACGAATGGCAAGGAGGAAAGATTTTCCTGCCAGGAAAAGAGGACGAGGTGGTATTCCCAGGAAACCACGGAGTCATGTGATTATTACTGAGACTGAACAAGAGCAGCCTGTTGATGTGACTACTTCTGCTCCTGAGACAGAAACAGTTCCTGTTTCTGAATTAGCTAATATTGCTGAATCTGGCTTCACTACTCCTCCAAGACAAGAAAATCTGGAGTTTGATGTAGATACGTTTTTGAATACTCCTCCAGATTTCCAAGGGAGAGAAGAATCCACCAGTGCTCCTCGTTCTATAACATTAGAGGAAAGAGTGAAGAACTTGGAAAGAAAGCTTCGAGAATGTTAAACTAATTGCTGAATTGAGAAAAGACAATGAAGAAAAGACAAAGTTGATTAACATGATTCATCTTGACTCAGCAATAAAAGATACAAGGATAGTCTCTCTGGAACAACAGGTGAAAAGTATGTTTGATTATACTTCAGGATTGGAAAGACAGTTGAATGAGCTTAGAGAGTTTATTTCTCAGACTTATTTCCATCAACCACCGGTTATCAGGTCTACTACGGTGGTTGGTGAGACGAGCAGGCGTTCTCCTAGCCCATATCCTGCAGAAAATGTTCAAGAAAGAGAAACGGTCAATGAAGCTCAAACTACTGAAGAACAACCAAGTGTTAGTACTACTGAAGATGTTCCTATTTCATCTGAAGTACCTATCACTGAGGCTTTTACATCTACAGCTTTCGTTGAACCAGAACATATGATGCCTCTACCTGTTGTTAATGAAGAAGATGATGAGGATTTGATTGATTATGATGATTCAAAAGATGAAGATGATAATGATGATGAGGATTATGATAATGATGATGATGATGGTGGTGGAGATGATGGTGGACATAATAGAGGAGATGATGATAATAATAATGATGATGATGATGGAGGTGATGCTGAAGGATTATCTTCTAATCCAACTGGTGATACTAGCACTGATAATGTCACTCGACCAAGTGCTAGTGATCCAGAAGGATATGATCCACTTGACCCCGATACTGAGAATTTGTATGAAAAGGAACTATATTCATTTCAACAATCTTCATCAGGTGTTATAGAAGAAGAGTTTGATTTGTTTGATGATTTGGATGATCAAAATGAGTATACGGATATATTTGGGAACAACCTACAGGATTTATTCAAAGATATTAATCTTGAAGAAGGAGAAATTCCATCTGAGACTGTGAGTGGTTCAACTCCTACTGTTTCAACCCAAAAAGAGTCTACTGGACAAATTGCTTTATACACTAGAGGAGGTTTAATGTTCAAAGCACCACCACCACCTACTGAAGCTCATTTTTGTTTATATCAAAGCCAAAACAGAAGTACGGTGAAATGTCTCATGTTATTAGCTGGGGTTATGATGGCGAGAAAAGGTTGTATGTCATAAAGAGAAAGAATGGAGAAATTGATTACCTGAAGAGCACACAAGACTTCCATACTCTACGTGCTGCTGATCTTTATTCCATGGGCAAAGCTCCATTCTTTAATGAAAGCAATTACAGCGAAGCTGAACTAATGAGATCTATGATACGAAGGGAGATGAGAACAAATTTCAAGGACTTCAAAACTGCTAAATCAAAGGTGATTGATGACTCTACAAGAATTGATGAAAATACTAAAGCTCCGATGAAAATATGAGTCTATCAACATCCAAAATTCATCAGAAAAGTCCCTGTTCATGCTCCTGTTCCTCCAAATTTTTTAAAGCAATTAATTTCTTGGAGATGTGAAAAGGATTCAGGTCATGCTGTGATCAGATGTACTGACAGATCATTTAGAATCATTGATCCAGCTGACTTAATAAAATTTGGCAAAGACGACTTGATCAAGCTACTACACTGTCCCATTTCAGCTGATGAGTCTGTTTATTTCTTGTCTTGCCAATATGTCTGGATGACAGATCGAATCCTTCGAAATAAATGGTACGCTTATTCTGGTACTTACAAGAGAGCAAATGTTGATTTTGACTGAAGATGTTTCACCGAGCCTAGGGGGAGATTGTAGAAGACTACATAAAGCTCGGCAAAACAACAAACTCAGAAACTAAAGATGACAAGCGAAAGACGTATTCACGCGAGATGAAGTACTCACGCGAAAAGGTCATCCACGCGAAAGGATGAGCCGCTCGACAAGTCTGTCGTGCGAGAACTGCTTGTTTAGTATAAATAGTTTAGTTTTCGTTTTGTAATTAAGCTTTTGATCATATTTCACTCCTGTACTATGTGTTTTTCGCACAAGACCTGTAATAGGTTGTTTTTGTTCAATACAACATCAATTCGATTCTTATTTCATTCCAATCATATCTACATTCCGCATTCACATGATTGAGATCATGATTTGATTGTTTCTGGGAGATATCCACGGTTTTACAGATGACTTGCCCTAGGTGACTGGATCAGCTTCGTGCACTATGTTCGTGGTTTAATTACCACATGTCCAGCATCAGCTTCGTTGACAATGTTCGGGGTATTGTTTATCAATCCATATGAATGTAAAAGAATGACGTAACGTACTAAAGAAAGAAAGAAAGAAAGTAAACAAGTACGAAAGTAAAAGAATGATAATGGGTTCGTTACGAAAGAATGAGAACAAAAGTAAGAGAATGTTAACGAAAAGCATGAAATGAAAACATGCTGATGATGATGATGAGTGAATGACGTACGATATACGTATGAAAGTAAAAGTAATATTCTCTATCTGTACGTACGATGCATGACCACGTATGAAAGTAAAGAAAGTTATATCTAAAGTAAAGTATTTTATTTATAAAATAGAACTCACTCAGCAACGCTGACTTTTATGTGTTTTCCGGTTAGCAGGTAATAGTTTCTGAGGATGGCACGGGACAGCTACTTGGCATTTTTGGGGTGGCATCCATTTGTATAATAATGACACTTTTGTGATGTAATACAATTATAGTATTTTGAAATTGTTAAACGTATTGTATTGCTTTTCAAAAGTTATCATTTAATTATATGAAATGGTTTTAATTAATTTCCGCTGCAATGTTTTAAGTAATTGTATGTTTTATGCGCGATTAATGACCAACTGTGAGGTGCCCGGGAACGGGGCCTTACACACACCAATAATATGAGCATTCCATGAATCTATTAGGAAGAATTTTGTGTTATTTGAAATGTTGAAAAAAAATATGGAAATTGATATTTTAACCAAATGTAATATGCGTATGTATCTTTGTAAGATGAAACCTTTCAATGTCATAATAATTGTAATTGTTTTGTTTGAAAAAGGTAATGTGGATGGTAAGAGGTGCAAAGTCATTGAGATCTAAAGAAAGAATTTTGAAAAGGAAAAGACGTTAGAAAAAGAAAATCAACTATGGATGGTAAGCCAATTTAATTACAAGTTTTTTATGGAAAGTCATAAAAATCCAAATTGTAAAGCGTGTATGGAATGATATATTTAAAATCAAAGTATGTTGCATCTAATAAATTACAATATAAGTTTGAAGTTATTATGGCCGGTAAGGGTTGGTTACAAATTTAATTATAAACACATGTATTTTTAGTGGTATGTAAAGTCCCGTTCTTAGGAAGCCTTATAATTAGTCATTAATAATAGAAAACACTACATATGAACAAAACATTGTAGTAGAAAACTTAAATCATTCAAAAAAAAGCATTAATCGTGAATATTAAACATTTGTCCCTAATTTTCGACATTATAAATAGTATTCTCAAATTCAATACATCAAATCATAAACTTGGATGCAAGTCTATGTATACCAAGTAGCATTATTCCCCATGTTATCCATAGCTTTCATCATTTCCGGGCAAGTAATTAATCTGCATATTAGGTCAGCGTTAGTTAATGAGTTCTAGTTTTTATAATATATAGAAAATATAGATTTACTTTCTTTAATGAACACACTTTTAAACACTCATATCTGTCTAATTGACTTTCATACCATTCTTTATTATTTTCATTATCTTTTTTCATTCATTATCTTTTATCATTCATAAACTAGGTTTGCACAAAGCAATAGCCCAAACATAAAGTTTAAAAATGACAACCCCTGCCATTACACATATAAAGTGGTAGATAACCTCTAACAGTTGACCCTCACTTCAAGTCATGCAACCTACTCATAAATAAGGGTCCATATTTTGACTCACATAAGTTAAGCCCTTTTATGCTTGCAAGGCTTTTCTTTCATTATTAGGGTTTGTGTAACATTCATAAGTTCCACAACTATTTTTTTATTATTTAATATTCCACCCTGACATGAATAATGCTTTACAACTTATCTTTTATATCATCACGTAACATAGAACAACACTGATGTGAATGATTTGAATAGTGGCACAAATGCTTTGAGTAGTAACAATAATGTGAATGCTTTAAATAATAAAACAAATGAGAATGCTATGAACAATAACACATATATGAATGCTTTGAACACTAACACATGATTTGTATAGTAACACAAATGTCAATAATTTGAAAAGTAATACCAATGCTTTGAATAGTAAACCAAATGCATTGAACATTAACACAAATGTCAATACTTTAAATAGCGACCCAAATGCTTTGAATTGTAACACGATTGGGAAGGGTTTGAAAAGTAATGTGACACAAATGCTTTCAATAGTAATGCGAGTAAAACACTTTGAATAGTATACACAAATGCTTTGAAAAATAAAAAAATGCTTGGAAGAATAACATAAATGATTTGAAAAAGTACACACAAATGATTTTAACAGTAATACAAATGCTTTCAACATAACACTAATGCTTTGAATATTAATGCGACTCATGTGTGAATATATATATATACACACACACATATATATATATATGTGTATGTATGTGTATATATATATGTATATATGTAAACACACGTATATATATATATACACGTTCATATATATATATATATATATATATATATATATATATATATATAGATAGATATATATATAGATATATATATACGTATATATATATATACACGTATATATATATACACACATGTATATATATATGTATATATACACGTATATATATATATTTATATATACACGTATATGTATATATATACACACGTATATATATATATATACACGTATTTATATATACACACACACACACACAGATATATATATATATATATATATATATATATATATATATATATATATATATATATATATATATATATATATATATATATACACGTATATTGTCACACCCCCGCTTATAGCGGAAACACGAGGATGCGACGGACGGGATCGTCATAACACTTGGTATAATTACAGAGACATATTACGTGCAAAATCCTCGTGTCATGACGTCGCCCGACACAATGGTGACTTGTGTCGTGGTTAGTCAGTTCCACGACTATCATAGTCTTAATAATTCTAAAAATCCATATACACAGTGTTCAGATATAGCAGTAAATGATATACAATACAAATGCAATCTATTGAAATCCTGGGGGTCTCTGCTAAGGCATCCGCTCTAGCTATCCTCTTTGTTTATGATTACCTGAAAAGATATGCTCAAAAATGTCAACACATAATGTTGGTGAGTTCCGCAGGTTTAAGTTTAAAACATTTGATGCTGTATAGAATTTGATATGGAATCATACTGTAAGCACAAATCACATAACATGTGTTTAAAGACAACCAAACCCTATGACGTTTATGCATATAAGTTCGACGGAATATATTCACCCATGGCCTGATTGCTGGCAGCTGTAGTCGGTAACTCACAAGTTAAACCGATCTGTCGAGGGTGGGGGTGTCAACCCAGTAGTACTACCAATACCTATCCGTTGGTTCCCAACCCGGGAATTAATGGTTGTAAGAATCGTAGAATAACACCATGTATGTATTAGAATATGAGAATAGTATCACGTCGATTCCAAGTATGAAAATTGTATGTAAGATTTTACAGCATTGAAAACGGGTGAGCATACTTTTCCCCCAAGTTTGAAAAACATTGAAACAATTATAAAAGCATAAAAAGGGGCCACGGAACTCACCTTGGATTGATGTAATTAATCACAAACTTCACAGAATATTGCAATGCACGACCCAAACACGATCAATACCTATGTATTAATTGTAACTAAGTCTTTAATATGTATTCCACACGAATAGATATATTTAGTCGGATTCGGGTTGGTTCGATTTGACGTGCAACACGCACACAAATAGATGTATATATATTACAAGATTAAGTTTGAAATTAACGTTAAATCAAGGATTAGAATTATGGGGTTTTTAATAGGTATTAAGTTTACAAAGTATTTATTTTGATTCCATTAGGAGGGTTTCATAAGTGTATTTATATATTTTTGGAATTAAATATAAAAATGATGTGGTTTAATTATATAATTTATAATTATCCAAAGATAATTACAAATAAGGATAATCACAATTATAGTATTTTGATTAATAATAAGGTATTAATCTATACCTTTAGTTAAAATATATTTTACAAGAAATAACCCACAATTTTATTTGTAAATAGTTTGTGATTTTATAAAATATATTTAAAGATAATATAGCGTTTATCTTATAGAAATAATTATTTATAATATTTGTAAATAATATTTATATAATTTTCATGATTATTTCATAGTTAAACTTGATTTAGAATTTATTTTATAAAAATAAGTATTTTTAATATTTTTAAATAATATTTTATAAAAATCTATTAAAGTTTTTAAATAAAATAAATTTACAGAAAATTATTTTGTAAGATTTAAAGTAAGGAAAATTAATAAAATTTATTTTATAATTTTAGAAATTTTTCCATATTTTTAAAGTATTTATAAAGCTTTTAAAAAAATAAAAACAATGAAAAGGAGGTTGCCGGGTTCGAACCCGGGACCTCACACCCACAAATACACAGCCCAAACCAGTGAACCAAGGCTCTAAGCCGCGGTTTATCTTGGTTTTAAATTCTTAAATACATTAATTAGTAAAATTCCCCAAATCATAAGAACCCTAATTTGATTTCAATCAAATTGAACACGAATTCGAAGTTAATAATCAAATTAACGTTGGGGCTTTGTTTCCCCATGATAAACCGAATATATAGATGTGTTTAATTACCTTATTCGAATCGAATTGATGATATAGATGATCAAGAACAGGTCGCGACTTTACTTGAAACCAAATGATGATCAAACTTTGATTATAATCAAATTAATTGTACAGGTAGCTGTAAGTGATGCTTATGATCGAAATCCCCCTGTTAATTTTGTGAATTGAAACTCGTAGGATAGATATCGATTGAGTTGCAGGTTTCGGCCGAGAGAGGTAATCGAATTCGAAGTGTTTGTATGTTATAGATTGTATTGATAGGTGCATTCGATTAGGAACCGATCAATGAGTATTTATACTCGATTATTTGTATTAATTTAGTGTTATAATGCTCGATTTCGTGGGTGGGTCGGCCGAAAGCAAAATGGTCGGGTTTAGTGGACCATTATCGAAACTTTTCCCCGATTAGTGCGTGTATTAGTGATCAACTCTGTCCCACGAGCATTTTGATATATTGTGGGGTTCGAATGGACCGGTTTTGAGGTCGTTTGGTGTTCGCCGGAAGGTCGCCGGCGGCGGCCGGAATTGTCGCCGGCAAATCGAGGGTTGGGCAGGGGGTTGGGTTGTAAATATTTATTTTACAGAATGGTCCCCTTGACTTCTATTATTATCATTTTATGTTATGTAAATTCTTTTAAAGTTTCAGAATTGCTAAAACACCCCCTGGACTTTATGTTTATTTATTTTTTGTTATTATTATTATTATTATTATTATTATTATAATTATTACATTATTATTATTATTATGATTATTATTATAAATTTTGTAATTATTGGAATTAGTACGTATTAAACGTAATTGTTTTATAAAAAAAAATTACGGGATGTTACAGTCTCCCCTGCTTTAGGAAATTTCGTCCCGAAATTTTAATCACGAGGAGGCTGAAACGAAAAGATGAGGATACTGGGGTTTTATTTGGTCCTCACGTTCACAGGTGAACTCTGGGCCACGTTTAGATTCCCAGTGGACTTTGACAATAGGTACCCGGCTTTGTTTCATTTGTATATAATCTTTTACAAGATTCTTGACATAATGTATGCCAATTTGAACTCTTCCAGGGAATCGCGAGACTCTCTTTGAGATTTGGCATATGGAACGTTAGGACACGATGACGAGTTTCCATGATATTTTAGACTTATAATCACAACTTCCAGAATATAATTTTCGTGGTAAGGTGATGTCTAGAAATCATTAAAAGACCAGCAATGATAAGAAAGGTTAACCGTTGGAATTTAAGAATCCCAAACGTCCTCATATGAAACGACTTTAACGCATATCTTGTGAATATGTATTTCTCCTTTGACCAACCATCAGTCTAAGAATAATACGCTATACGAAGATCTTGGAATGGGTTCACAAGGATGGTTAAGAATATTGTTAAAACAGAAAATGAATCAATCATTTAGAATAACGATTGATGTAACATCATACCACGGTATACGAATATTTGAAACAGATGCAGGTTAATTTCTCGACGTTGTGAGATAATGTGTCGAATTGAATTTTTATAATGCACCAATTGTCATCATACAGTTAAGATAAGAGGCACTTATTCTGGCCAAGTTAAAATTAAAAAGTTTCCATGACCGGTAGGAATGAAGAAGATAGGTCACACACAACAGTCATTTCCTTTCCAACCTTCCTATTCTAAGAACAATACTGTATACAATAATCTCAGTCTTCGGGTAGTTCTATACATCTTAACTTACGCATGTCGAGAGTTTTCCTATCTCCACCGACTAACTAATTTCTAAGCAACTGGGGTTCATGACAAATGAAGGAGTGAATTTGAAGGAATCAATGCTATCCTCTACCAGTATCCAACAGATATGTATTGATTGATGATAAGATATGTGCCTATAATAACATCTGAGTCTTCTTGTCTATTTCACCACTAGTTTGCTTGCTCTAATCTCCAACTTTGTCCTACTATTCACAGATCTTCCCAATGTCCTACTTAATTCTATTTGATCTAAATGTTACAAGGTATGACATTAGCTTTGTCAACTTATGGATTCTATCAGTATAAAGAGCATGATTCCACTATTACAATTTTAACTTTTGCATTTCATTCCTTGGGTAATAGTACTCACTCACCAAAGATTTTAAACTTATCTCAAGTCATGACTATTGCAGCCTCACTACCTTATACTTGAGTTTAGGCATTCTACCATTTCAGTGTGGTACCCACTAGTGGACAAGCATCATTCTTCAAAGGCCATGTATATTCTAAGCAACCATTCAACTTGCATAATTTCTGAAATGTAAAAGGAGTGACGTCTCACTAGAGATAAGACTAGTGTCACCATGTGATTCCCATATAGACTCTAGGTAGATTAGAACTTATATAAGGGTAAATGTTATAAATGTTTGATTTCCTATATATTCTGGTGCTCAGAACTTTATTTACAGCACGGTTAGTTAAAAGCAGGGTCAAAATAGTTCAACCTAAGTTTCGTGTGAAGATTGTCATTAGGTGTCTAACGGTTGAAGATGTTGAAAGATTTCACGAGCGTAGTTTTAAGGAAGTGGTTATCAATCACAATCGGAGTTGATATTAAAAATATTCCTTAAAGGCTTTGAGGTAATGATTCATGCCTATCTTGATAATAGCAAGAAAACAATCTAAGGTTGACATTTGCCACCAAAATACGGGTTTCAATCCTATTTTGGTGAGATCATGTCATTTATGAAATGTAATTTCCAATGAGAATAATTGAAGTCAATCCTTAAGATAAGGAAGTCACCCCAATCCAGAGGATGAAATTTCATAGAACTAACAAATGGGAAACCATTTATCGAAATAGAGAATCATCAAAGTAAGGGAATCTCCCTGCTTTGATGAAATAGAATCATTTAGGAGATACGAATATTCTTAGTCATAGGTTGACTTGCAAACTCTTGCATCTCTCATGGTGCAAGCGGTACGAAGTTTGATTTAACGGCGAAAGGAAATTAATATCAATTAGAAATTCGGAATATTTCAAGTTACCTCAGTGTAACAAAGGAAAGATCATGCTTACAAGCTTAAGATCAAAGTTTGAGATAGCAGAATTTGTTATGATGGTGTTCAAATCTTGGATGGTTTAAATCGGGAAGACGAAATCAAGGACAAAAATGATTTGACATCACGATGAGACGTGAACATTCAATTCGCAATCGAAGGGAATATATGGACTTCTCAAGATATGAGGTTAGCCATAACCTTATTGAAGACATGCGTGCTTATAAGTGGTAACTAGGTTATAACTAGTTTATTCGATTATTGAGGTGAGTGACCACTTAAAATATTCAATTAACAAAGTATCCCGAGATGTAGGAATTCCACCTACAGCATTGCATGTTCTTAGTTATAGGACATATTCTTAAGAGGATTTGAGAACCGTAAGTAACGGTTTAAAGTTTTTGAAGTCCATTCGGTGTTTAGGAAAATGTTCTCGATACTTTCGAACCACTGTAGTAATCCGGTAGCTCCTTCGGTTCCACTGAGCTTAATGGGTTTGCAAGAGCTGAAATGCTTGTAGGTACAAGCACGTGGAGGGTTAGGACAAACAGAGATTTGAGCAGGGTTCGTGCCTTGATTCAGATGAGTTAGGAGGGTTGGTATGACCGTAGCAACCTCACGTGCCACAATAGTAATAACCTTACGGCCAGAGTTTCTAGATCAGTATCGTTTTTGACGAATAGACATTTTGAAATATCATTAAGATATTCTATGAGAATTGGGCAATACGAGCTATACAACATGAAAACAACTATCGGGAATTTGGCATAATAATAATGAGATGTTCCGTGTGTAATCGTTTGATTCGTAATTCAAAGCGAGTATGTTGACGAACCAAAGTTTTAAGTTAACCACATCTTTGTTGAAGACATGCGTTCCGATAAGCAGATACTCATCCCACTCTTCCAACCTTGCATGTTCTGGGTGGTGTGACACAGACTTTGACGAGATTTTGAAAACCACGAATAACGAGTCAAAGCTCATTTTGAAAATTATTTGATTTAGGCACGCAATGCCTTGACTATGATTTAAGATTTGTGTGTGCTTTGATAGGAATCAAATTATAAAAAAAATCACATATGGTTTTACTTATCAAGTTCCAATAACCCATGCTTCGGTCCATTAAGATCATTATGTAGCCTAGTTTAAGCACATTCTTAGTATACCGGTGATGTTTATATATAGGGTTCCCCGCAGCGTTCCCACCACATCCACGATATACTTTGAAATATACTTAAACTAGTTACATAACATCTTAATTTTCCTTAGCATCATCCTAAAGAATAACGTAATGTAAGTTTGATGTGAGCTACCGCAACTTATGTATAGGCGGTTTTATCAGTATATAAATGGCTACAGAGAAACCTATACACCGGTTCCACACGGGAATTGATGACTGTAGAGAAAACATTTCCAAAGTGTAAATAGTTTAATGTGACGTAGCAAGGTCCACAAAGCGCATACGTATAAGTTTATATGACGTAGCAAGATCCACAAAGCGCATACGTATAGATTACAACCAAACCAATCCTTAGGTCCCATTACTGGAACTAATGGTTGTAATGGATGCTCGGAAAAGAAGAACCACACCGCCGAAAGCATCCAAGATCAATAGCATTCACAAGTAATCATCATACAACACTTAGCATCAAGTATTAGCACATAATAGAGTATAGCCACCAAGTAACATATAAGGTAGCAACATAGCATAGAGTTAAGAGTCATAATAGCATCATGCCTCAGACAATCAGGATATCACGTAGCCCAGTTTAAACACATTCTTGGTATACCAAGGATGCTTATATATAGGGTTCCCCGCAGCGTTCCCATCACATCCGTGGTATACCTGGAACGATGCCTAAACCAGTTACGTGACATTCGTTTATCCTTAGCATCACTTAACATGAAGGCTCTTAGTAGGACAGGACTTAAATGTTGATAATGTTTGATTGCCTTTAACAAGGACTTATAATGTTTGATTGCCTTCAACAAGGACTTATATTGTTTGATTGCCTTCAACAAGGACTTATAATGTTTGATTGCCTTCAACAAGGACTTATATTGTTTGATTGCCTCCAACAAGGACTTATAATGTTTGATTGCCTTCAACAAGGACTTACTAGAATTATGACCCTAGCACCCTAGGGTATAGAATAGAAACGTGTGATACCCATGATCGTTACCTCATGGTAAGATTAACCAGACTTGTCATGCATGGTGAATTGCAATTACGTGTGCACCCGTAATGGTAATTTACCTTGCATGGTCACCCTAGCTCCACTTACCCCAAGTTAACATCATAGTATTATCTAGATTCATCAAGCACAAATCATGTAACGTCCTTATGTCCATGAGCCAATAGTATTCCAATAATAGCATGTAATAGCAAGTAAGCATATAAGCACATTATGTCTAATGATAACTGCATATCCGTCATACTTTCAGGATTTTAGTCATAACTATGATAGGGTCGGATTCAATATCCGAGATCGACGCTACGCGTGATTACCGAAGTTCCCTAATAATATGATGTTGTGCGCATACAAGCGTAAAGTTCTTAGTATAAAAGTATCCCATGGAGAAAGACTAAGAGTAATAATGTCTTCCTCGGGATGTTCAAATAACACGTGTACATGTATATAATCAGGTATGTAGGAACATACTTGTTGATTATTAGGTATATAGGAATATACCTGTATATTAAGTTCATAGACTTAATATATTTGACTCATTTGCCTTGTAGTTTTGTGTATTGACCATAGTTTATCACTCATCCCAGAAATCCCCAGGTAAGCATACCAGGTCTCGCAATGAGATATATGCGATATGCTTGCCTTAGCCCGAGGGCTTTTTGCCAGGAAATCCAGAATACAGGTGTCTATGTGTCACACAAATCATGAAAGACATTTAGGTAAAATCAAATGCACACAATCCCTAGCATGCATTCTATATGAAGGTTCTTAGGTTATAGTCTAGGTCGAATTCTCCACCTAAATCTCTATAACCAAGGCTCTGATACCAATCTGTCACACCCCCGCTTATAGCGGAAACACGAGGATGCGACGGACGGGATCGTCATAACACTTGGTATAATTACAGAGACATATTACGTGCAAAATCCTCGTGTCATGACGTCGCCCGACACAATGGTGACTTGTGTCGTGGTTAGTCAGTTCCACGACTATCATAGTCTTAATAATTCTAAAAATCCATATACACAGTGTTCAGATATAGCAGTAAATGATATACAATACAAATGCAATCTATTGAAATCCTGGGGGTCTCTGCTAAGGCATCCGCTCTAGCTATCCTCTTTGTTTATGATTACCTGAAAAGATATGCTCAAAAATGTCAACACATAATGTTGGTGAGTTCCACAGGTTTAAGTTTAAAACATTTGATGCTGTATAGAATTTGATATGGAATCATACTGTAAGCACAAATCACATAACATGTGTTTAAAGACAACCAAACCCTATGACGTTTATGCATATAAGTTCGACGGAATATATTCACCCATGGCCTGATTGCTGGCAGCTGTAGTCGGTAACTCACAAGTTAAACCGATCTGTCGAGGGTGGGGGTGTCAACCCAGTAGTACTACCAATACCTATCCGTTGGTTCCCAACCCGGGAATTAATGGTTGTAAGAATCGTAGAATAACACCATGTATGTATTAGAATATGAGAATAGTATCACGTCGATTCCAAGTATGAAAATTGTATGTAAGATTTTACAGCATTGAAAACGGGTGAGCATACTTTTCCCCCAAGTTTGAAAAACATTGAAACAATTATAAAAGCATAAAAAGGGGCCACGGAACTCACCTTGGATTGATGTAATTAATCACAAACTTCACAGAATATTGCAATGCACGACCCAAACACGATCAATACCTATGTATTAATTGTAACTAAGTCTTTAATATGTATTCCACACGAATAGATATATTTAGTCGGATTCGGGTTGGTTCGATTTGACGTGCAACACGCACACAAATAGATGTATATATATTACAAGATTAAGTTTGAAATTAACGTTAAATCAAGGATTAGAATTATGGGGTTTTTAATAGGTATTAAGTTTACAAAGTATTTATTTTGATTCCATTAGGAGGGTTTCATAAGTGTATTTATATATTTTGGAATTAAATATAAAAATGATGTGGTTTAATTATATAATTTATAATTATCCAAAGATAATTACAAATAAGGATAATCACAATTATAGTATTTTGATTAATAATAAGGTATTAATCTATACCTTTAGTTAAAATATATTTTACAAGAAATAACCCACAATTTTATTTGTAAATAGTTTGTGATTTTATAAAATATATTTAAAGATAATATAGCGTTTATCTTATAGAAATAATTATTTATAATATTTGTAAATAATATTTATATTTTCATGATTATTTCATAGTTAAACTTGATTTAGAATTTATTTTATAAAAATAAGTATTTTTAATATTTTTAAATAATATTTTATAAAAATCTATTAAAGTTTTTAAATAAAATAAATTTACAGAAAATTATTTTGTAAGATTTAAAGTAAGGAAAATTAATAAAATTTATTTTATAATTTTAGAAATTTTTCCATATTTTTAAAGTATTTATAAAGCTTTTAAAAAATAAAAACAATGAAAAGGAGGTTGCCGGGTTCGAACCCGGGACCTCACACCCACAAACACACAGCCCAAACCAGTGAACCAAGGCTCTAAGCCGCGGTTTATCTTGGTTTTAAATTCTTAAATACATTAATTAGTAAAATTCCCCAAATCATAAGAACCCTAATTTGATTTCAATCAAATTGAACACGAATTCGAAGTTAATAATCAAATTAACGTTGGGGCTTTGTTTCCCCATGATAAACCGAATATATAGATGTGTTTAATTACCTTATTCGAATCGAATTGATGATATAGATGATCAAGAACAGGTCGCGACTTTACTTGAAACCAAATGATGATCAAACTTTGATTATAATCAAATTAATTGTACAGGTAGCTGTAAGTGATGCTTATGATCGAAAGCCCCCTGTTAATTTTGTGAATTGAAACTCGTAGGATAGATATCGATTGAGTTGCAGGTTTCGGCGGAGAGAGGTAATCGAATTCGAAGTGTTTGTATGTTATAGATTGTATTGATAGGTGCATTCGATTAGGAACCGATCAATGAGTATTTATACTCGATTATTTGTATTAATTTAGTGTTATAATGCTCGATTTCGTGGGTGGGTCGGCCGAAAGCAAAATGGTCGGGTTTAGTGGACCATTAT